>JAIPRL010000070.1:106906-230747 GCA_025469235.1 Pemphigus obesinymphae | reverse complement strand
GGGGGGGGGGATTTGAGGTGTTTGGGCGTTTTGGGCGGCGAGATTCTTTTTCCGCGATTAGGGACGGACATTGGGAGAAGTTAGCGGTATGGGTACCACCACAGTTTACGCATTTCGGGGCTGTTTCACGGGGTTTTGTGCAATCTTTTGCGAGATGGGGACCGGAGCATTTGACGCACCGAGGTGCGTACCCGCAGTGCGAGCTGGAATGGCCGAAGCGTTGGCAGTCAAAGCACTGGGCAGGTTTGTTCGACTTGTAGGACTCGATTTTGATGTTGATGTAGAATAAGGAAGATTCGTTGAATATGTAAATTACTGGATAGTGGATGATGTTATTGATGGAGAAATTTGAGTCTGAGTGTAATAAAAAAAGTAATGAGTCTAGTGTTGAAAATGAAGGCGATGATCACATCCATATATCCAATACCGTTCCACTATCCAATCGCTATCAAATAAAATAAGAACTAAATTAGTAAAATACGGATATAAATTATGAGCATAAAATGAATTTCAACGGTTTCGACAATCAGGAAGAATTTTGTGACCGAAATAATAAGACTGAAAAACAATGAAAGTATGTACAAATTTGCCCAAAACTGATATGCCGTGATCACCTCATAGAAATCTGTTCAAACAGCTGTGAAGAAATGATATAAAACAAATAAATAAGAAAAAATGATCGTATTGTTGGTATAAAATTTTTTTTAAATGTAACATTATTCAATATTAAATAATATGAAATTATCATTATTATTATTATTATTTTCTTCAAAATTTCAATAAAGCAAAATAGGTATTGTACTAAATTGAAATATAACATATAAAATAATTTGTAGAGTTATAAATAAATAAAAATAGTTGTAAAGAAATAAAACATACTTTTAGACAATTTTTACGACATGCGATTAAATATGAAAAAAAATCCACACTGCCGATAGAAGTTTAAATTAAGGTTCAATCACATTCTAAAAAATAATTTTATTATTTTTCCGTCAGTGTAAATTGTATTTGTGTATAAGTATATAATATTTTATAGTATACTATATAATCTTATTTTATTTTCCAATTTTAAATATGTTGATTTAAATAATGAACATTTTTTATTGATGAAATAAATAGTTTTAAAGTATTATAATTATTGATATTATAATAAATTTAGTAATTACAGTAGGTAGTTAGTGTTATGAGATCTTATATACCTATAGGTATATAACACTAATAATTATTAAAAAAACGATTATATTAATAGTACATAATTCATTGAGAGTATTAATGCTTCTAGTTTTATATAAAAAAAAAAAAAAAATACTGTGCGGGCCAGGTGCGTAAAATAATATAAAGCGCGTCTGGACACCAAATTACTTCGTGTGCTTTTATTCGCCGTTCAGGTTTATGTTTGTTGGTATATATACGTATGTATGTATTTGTATATATGTGCTTATAAACTATGATATAGGTAGTTAAATAAAATGGTAACTAAAATTGATAGGTAGGTAATAAATGTTGCTGTGTTGCTGGTACAAGTGAATAATAGTAGAAATATAAGTATAAGTACTAATGATAGTATAAATAATGATGAATAGTAAAAATCACAGCGACACAGAAATAAAAATAAATAAAATAATAATAAATTGTAATTAACCCTTTTGGTTCAACAATGAAATAACATAAAATAAACAATATAGATAAATAATTAAGTAGGTATACGTACTCGCAGTAGTGATATCAAGCGCGGACTGGCCAGTGGCGAATACCTATCCTAAATAAATAAAATAACACACACAGAAAATATAATGTAAAATACTTCACACACATACAAAATATATTGGTATAAGTACAAAGTAATAACATGTGGTAATATACAATACATATATATTAGTGTGATTATTTGATAAATAAAATCACTCAATATTATATAACTCTGTGTAGATTCATTATGATTGCTGATAGTAATTAGTTATACGCAACTAAAATGTTTTTTATGTAAATTAGTTTCTCCAATAATACACGCAACTTGAAAAAATAATCAATGTAAAATATTAACCTCAAACGTACCTTTATATATAATATGTTGCAGTGTTTGGAAAGAACGATGTTCATGAACGAACGTTCACGCGTTCATGTTCATATTTTGTGAACGACACATGAACGTCACTCGTTTTTTTCAAATAGAACGTTAACGTGAACGTTTGTATTTTTAATGAATTTTAAGGACGTTCATATTTATTTACCATTTAATAATTATATAATAACATTTTTCTATTATAATTTATATTATCTATTATTTATTAATTTGATTTCAAATTATAAAAATATAATACGTGGTATCCCAGTGAGTCCGTTTCGAAATAAAACAGGATAACATTATGGTTTCTACGAATTTGTAATAAATTGGTACCTATATAATAAATATAAGAAAAACGCTGTGTCTAGAGACCCGGACGTCCGTGTTTTTTTATGCGTACCCGGATGTCCGTGTTATCAATGCATACCCGAACGTCCGTGTTATCAATGCAGACCCGGACACAGAAAACGTATTATATAATATGTCCGGACCACGATTTTAAATATTATAATATTTAAATCCATGGTCCGGACGCCTCAAGGTTTATAGATTATAAATGTGGACGCCTAGTATACTAGTTGTTATATTCTTATTCTATGGCCTAGTATCACAGAATATTCTGTGCTAGTATGTTATATAATGTAATTCGTATATTGTAAAAATAATTAGTATGTGTGCTGCCAAAAATTATAACTGGCCATCCCTCCACAATTCGAGCACCGAATTACCCATCTACAACTTGTTTGACAGGCATTTTAAAGCCGATTCCATCATCTTTGTGAAACATACATATAATGACAGTGGTGCCGAACGCTACGTCTAGCCGGTTCAATTAATCCGGTGAAATTTAGGGCTGCGTGGGTATTGTATAAAGTAGGTACTTGTATATACTTTCGCAATTTATACGAAATAACTTTAGGGGAGAGGGGAATTATTTTGGATAATTGAACCGGTTGGCGAAATATACTTCGGCGCCGCTGTATTTTACAGATTTAAATGACTTTTTATTGTTCAAAAAGATTAGTACCTATAGATAATAGGTATAGACGTATCGTATGGTAAATGGTTTTGGGTATGGGTTACGTTCGGGTATGCATTGATAACACGGACGTTCGGGTCTCTAGACACAGCGTATAGAATATGTTTTATTTCTTATTAATGTCTCACATTTACCCATATTTCTGAATAAAATTAATTTAAAAAAAATTAGTAGGTAGGTAGGTAGGAACATAATAAAATACTGTATAGATTAAATTTAATTCAAACATTTTTAAGTTATTTTGGTTATATGTAGTTGTTTTTAGCTAACTATGTTTAATGTTTTCTATACATATGAAATTTAATTATAAACATAAAATTATATAAGTATAATATCTACATTTTTTTAAGCATAAATGCAAGTATAATTTATCAAATTTTATGTATACGTATAAATCTTTGTAGGTTACCTATAGTTAATTATATAGTATACCTAGTAAATTCATTAGTTATTGTGGTACCTACTTATATAATATTAACAATTACCTAATTGTCTCCAAAAACAAAAACATTGAAAACTTTTTCTACATTATGGAAAACATTATTTTATTCTTATTTAAATAATTCTACCTTTATGCCCAATCTTCCTTTGCGAAATAATTATTTTAAATGTTTAGACAATTATGTAGGTACTTAGGTACCTAATATTTATTTAAACACAATACTCACTCAATAGGTAGGTAGGTACCTAAATATATTTTTTTAATTTTCCTAAAAATTGAATAACAAGCATATTAAATATTACAAATTGACTCATTACTTAATCAATATAATTTCTAATTTGTATGTAATATAATATTTAAATACCTAGTTTATTTGCACAATAGATATAGGTACCTACTACCTACATTAGATACTTACATGAAAAACTTACTAACAATGATTTTAAAATGTAGTACCTACTTATCGACCAAAATACCATACTAATACTATGGAAAACACAGTAGGTATGCTATAGTTGAATTTACAGTTTTAATGTAGGTAGGTACCTAGAATATAAATACACCTTTAATATAGAAATTAAATTACATTTTAAAATGGAGGTATTAGTAATAAAATTATTTTTCAGAAGGGGTTATGAATTTATTGATAAATGACATTTAAGTTTGGTCTAGAAGCATTCACAAAAATTATTACATTTTTAATCCTCCCCTAATAAAATTAAATTTATTACCTATATTATTATTTTCTTGTCCAAATGCCCAATTAAAATTCAGTTGATTAAATATAATTTAAAGAAGTTAGTAGGTAAGTATTGTAAAAAAAAAAAAAAATTAATAATTACTGAATTAACTTGAATATTGAAATGATAAATTACAATTTTTACTACCTACCTATAGTTTTAAAACATTCAAATATTTATCAATCATTGATATTTTAAATTTCCATCTACTTACTGTGAATACAGGTATTCTTTAAATTAAATATAAGTATACACCGGGGTATATACCTAATATAGGTTGATCTTTGGCTTTGGTACTGAGAAAAAATGTCAAAATATTAAAAAACATTTAGGTTTTTCATTGATATTCTTACCAATCGTAAAAAGTATCCTGCAGTCAGAACTTCAAATTTTTTAATTTGTTGGTTGTCCACCCCTTTTCAACTCGCTCTATGGCTTTTGGGACTAGCAAAAAATTTTAGAATATCAAAATATCCCATATAGGTATTTTATTTGTGTAACAATCGTAAGAAGTATTTTTACCTTAATTGGCGGTTTAGGAAATAAGCTTAGACGTCATTTTTTCTATTTCCTAAAATAGATATTCTACATTTATCCTCACTAATAATTTCTTGATAACTTTTGAAAAGTTTGTTAGTAACATACTTGTATAATTTATTAATTATTTATAAAGTGAAGTAAAAAAAAAACATATAGGTAATTCAAAATTTGTTTCCCGCGATACTATTTTTCCGATGGTACCTATACAAATAAAAAATCTGGGTACCTACCTATATGGAATTACATTTTCAATTTAACCTTATAGGTACGTATTATATAATTTATATATAATAATTAATAATTATTTATGTTAATATTTCAAGTACCTACATTTGAAATATCTAATTTTATGGTATTTCAAAAAATCATAAAGTACATCATATTAATATATGTTCAATAAAAATTAATACAATATAAATAATTAATACATGTGATTTTTTATATGAATGTTATGACTCATTTATATTTAGGGGTAGAAGTGATTAACTTGGACATGAATTTATTAATTATAAAATACGCAATTCAGTCTATTTATTCTCAAACAACAATTAACTTTCATAAAATAGGTATTAGTAATACTTATTTATATAATATTTTGTATAACAAATTATTAATTACTGGTACCTACTTATACTATATGATAAGCAATTTTCAAATTGTAAGTAGATGGGTACCTAAATGTCAAAAATAAAAATGATAAGAATGATATTATATTAGAAAAATATTGTCGAATTGTTGTCCATTAAATAACAATTTATACTTAATATTGACACGTGACAGTAATAAATAAATCTTTAAATAATATTATCAAAATTCTTATTTATTTACTATAACTTTTGGATTTTTTTATATGTTTGAATACAAAAAAAAACATATAGGTACATTAGATATATATATTAATAACAGCGTGTATCTTTAAAATTTAGTGAATCATTTTATTTTTGCCTTTATCTGAATTTAAGATGAGATTGGATGATATATATATATTCTGTAGTTGTTCATGAAAAACTCGTTTGCACTATCCATCCAAAACCAATTTCCCGCATATAGTTGATATATCATCATTCTCACATTAGTTTTCAAAATATTTTCTAACACATTGCGACGACTGCCCGTAATTTATTACCATCATTTTCCATTCCCTACTACAATTATTATATTGTGCATCACGCATTATTTATCTTCATTAAACCATTTAAAAAGTTTTTATGATTATATTTGGTCAAGTAATAATTTATATTTTCACGCGTTTGATTAACCCGATAAATATTAACCATATAATAATGATTTCGGAGTGAATTTATGACTTTCTGTTCATTGTTCGAATTTCATTTAAATGTGAATTACATGACTACACCGTATACATTATTATTATTATCAGGGGCACGTTTCATCCATTTGGAACAAACTTTAGTTTTTACGTGTTATATTATATACCGATATCTTATATTGGCGAAATACGTGTTCATTTTTTCTCTCGAAAACCCGTGTTACAACCATTGCAATTTAAAATAATATTATTTATTTTGACGGAGAAAGCCACAAAATTTATATTTTTCGAATTTTTTTTTAAACCAAAGAGACACAGAAACATATAATGCAGAAATTATTTTAAGCATTCAAAATCTGAAAACAGAAAAAAGAAATATCATTTGGGGTGGGTATAGGAAGGTGACATGATAATAGTTATAATATTAACTTATCATAATAAGTTGTAAGTACCTATAATGCCTTTATTTATAATGAATGTAACCTAACACATTTTGTATAACCTCACATTTTGAGTTAAATTCGGTATTTAGCAGTCATACTGTGCGGTCTGCTTATTTTATAAAATATTAGCTCAAAAATGCCCAGATATATAGACTAATACAATATAAGTAATAACACTATAATATAATAAAATATTAAATATTGTTCAAATCATTTATAACGTAAAAATGTATTTAAATTAAAAGTGCTGTGTTGTGTTGAATTTGGCTAATGATTGATTTTTACAAACAGCGTATTAACCTTAAATTTTACTCTACACTTTGTAAATATTTAAGATACTGAAACCCATCAAATGAATCAAATATTTTATGCCTATTTATGGTAATCAATATTATAGGCCGTACTCAATAAGAACTGGTGTAAACTATTCAAAAATGGTCGGGTACTAGTTATAATATTAACCCTAATTCAAAACTCTCTTATCAATTAACTGATAGCCATCGTGCAACAAAAATCAACTAAATCATAGTACAAATGAATTATAATACATTTAGAGAATTATCTAACAAAAATTTCCAATAGAAGAACATCAATCTCTGAAAAACTACCGGTAAAAATTAGCATTGTTTTAATAATCATTATTTATTTAATTAATCATATTTAGATTTATATAAATAATATCATTATTTATTTTATTAATACATGTCTATGATTAATATATGGTATATATAATAATGATGAAATTAAGAATATACAATTGTTTAACGTATATTTTCGTTTTTTTACATTTTAATATACTTGAGGATATTTATCTTTTTCATTTTTTAAAGTAAATTAATATATACACGGGTTATTATACGTTTGTACGTTCAGCCCGTAAATCTGTGAAAAATAATATCATAAGATCCAAAAATATTTTTGGAAATCCTCTTTGAAATAAGAAAGATAAAGATAGAGGAGATCTTATAAGAACGATACCTAAACTTTGAAAATAAAATATGAATTTCAGATAACATTGACTGTCCTACACTCCTCTGGGCTCTGGTACTTAATGAAATTATTAAAGTTCTTGCCCATTTATGTAGATCACATTTAATTAATGTTACGATAGATTATACAAAAATGAATATGCCGAATTAATTGTCCTATAAACCAAGGATAAGCCTTTATAATGAAAATATATATTTTTTTATCGATATGTATTTGCATGTTTTATCATATTGTAATCTACGGCAGGGTTATTCGTTGAATCAAAATGTAAAATAAATTCTCGATAAAATGATAATTATTTATTTTTCGTCAATGGTCTGAAATGGTAGTTTTTCAGAATTCGAAACCATTTCCGTGGGTAAATGATAACATATAATACTTACATTTTTAACTGTTAATATGGGTTAGGTGGAACGTGGACTTTCTCTGGGGGAAGGCACGTGACAGAGTGGCATAGGAGTCGCACAGGTGTATCTGTGCATTTTTATTACCACGTCGTCACCACTTTAATCCCTATTTAATCTCGCCGCCACTGTCCGTTTGACTTTCGCCGAAAAGTTTTGCCGTAAGAAAACAACATCCATCTTATTATTGTGTCGGATGACAAACGCGTCAGATGACATCACCCGTGTAATCAACCTAATGGGTTTCGTCCCTCTCGCTACTTCCTCCAATCTACGGATATGTCTATTCATCCACGGCCACTATCTCATTTGTTGTATTTTTTCTATGCGACCACATCATACACGGCACACGCGTTACACATTAAACAAATCTAGGAAAAACAATAAAATAAGGAAAAAACCAAAATTAAAAAAATATATATATCTATAACTGTTTTGTAAAAAAATATTACGCTATTCGAATAGTTTAAAATAATATTTGCCATTTGGAATACGATAATATGAATAAAGTTTTAAAATGTTTAAAAACAATTATTAAATTATTCGTTTAATTAGGTAACTAAACAGTACTCCGCAATATAATTTGAATAATATTTTTTAAATAACGCTTTAGAGGATTTGTGCCAGTTCCTAAATAAAATATAATTAAAAGAGTATAAGTGAAAGCACATTCGTTTTGAAATTTATATCTATTCAAATTGAAATAGTTATGCATATTTTGAATAATTTTTTGTAGTACTTTATTTTATTTTGTTTCAATTTATATATATTTTCTGAAATTATATTTCGTGAGTACTTTATGTGATTTTATTAATTTTAAATAGGTACTTATAATTTTACACAGTTTTTATATTTCACGATGATTTAATTTCTTTGGTTATGCACTGAAAAAATTTAAAATTTGGTTATTAAATTATTAACCGAGCGACTTTTTCACGAATCATTTCATTACAATAAAATTTACGTTCCAGGTAGGTTTTGTAAATTCTCGATGTTAATCTTAATGGAAAAAAGTTCGTCATTAATAGCCTCGTATTATTTGGTATTTTATTTGAATCGAATGGTCGCATTTAACGAAAATTCGGAGTAGTTTACTGGAAAATGGTCTACTAAGCATTTTTCAAAAATCCAGATAATAATATTATCTTTCTAATACGTCATATGTGTTCAATTTCTAATATATAAGTATATAATGATAAGACTTTATAGTTACATTTTCATTTGTATTATTAATGCAAAACAACATTGTAAAGCCTGCAATATAACAATAGGATAATACTACAGAATATTTCTATGGAATAATACATTCTTTATTATAATATTTTATTTTACATAAAACTATATAACTTAAATACATGGGTTTGATTTACCCAGATCTACCCAGATTTAGACCTAACCATATTCTTTCCTTATAAAGTGTCAAATATTTTTAATTTATCAGTTATCTAACTATGTTGGTTTTTCATAGAACCTGTATAACCACATTTTTTTTTGTAAAAAATATTAAAATCAGTACCTAAGGATTCTAATTATTTTGGTCATAACTATTATTTGTTATTATATTTTTTTAAAGATTCCTTTCAGTAAATCAAATAAAATGCTTCGCTGACTGAGTGTATAATAAAGTGATCCAATATGTTGAATGTAGACATTCAAAATGCCTGCAGTGAAGGGTTAAGGGTCGCCTTCCGAAAATTCTTAGATTAAATACTGAACTCGATTTAAGTACCTATTGGAATTTGCATATAAAATAGTAATCGGAATAATAATCCCTGAAAATGAATTGGAATAATAATTTTTGGACAAATAATATCCAAATATTTGAAACGGCTGTAACTTGATAAATTTTTGGTTTAGGTTTTGGTTTTAGAAATGTAATTATGTGAATCTAGTATCAAAAATGGGAATGGCTATTCAAATTTTTCGGTGTGTGTTTATGCAATATTTTTTTAAAATTGCAACCCAATAAATTGATCTAGTTACAGTGCTGTTAACTATTTTTACAAGATAACAAATAAAACGATAGATTTTCTCATACCTCGTTGGCCATAAGCATCCATCAATATGGAAATTGATTAAAAATATAGAAATGAAGTAGGAGCTGATAGAGCGAAAATAGCTCTTAGTAAATCGGAAGTCCAAAAAAAAAAAAAAAAAAGGGATACAACGAAATAACACAGGATCGTTATAGTGTCTTATGTAAACGCTTTGAAAACAAAGAAATGACTATAAGCACCTGACTTTTTAAGAAGTGTGAGCCATAACATCCGTCATAATAAACGGGTGACGTTTATATAACATAATTTATTGTAAAATCGTACTATGATTTATTATATTAATTATTATATTTTTGAATTCATTTATTAGTGCATGACTTATGGTTATGTTTATATGATGGCGGCCATTTGTATTATATTATTAGGTACCTACCTTAAGCCTTGGGAATTATTATTCCGGGATTCATAAAAAAATAAGCTTAGAAACGAATTATTGCTGAACACGATATAATTATTGTATATTCGATGATATTGTTTTACGGGCTAGACAGCAGATCGATCACTTTGTTTACCTGTCAAAATTCAAAAACATATTGACTGGAACATATTATTATGACGTATATATATAGGTACAAAGTAGATACATAGTATGGTATACGGTCATGCAGCAGCAGTGGTAACAACGTGTCAACCCACTCAAAGCTGCTCACGACGTCCACTGCTTTTAGAGTGATTAAACTTGTTACAGGTGTGCCACCACAACCAATACTCATTGGCCCGTGTCCGTACAAATACACACACACACACACACACACACACACATATATATTATTATACATATACGTACTCGTTGGAAACGCGTTACTTGCCGTACGAGCACTAACATTAATGAATCGTCCCCCCCGTCCCCATATCATATCTATATATATATATATATATATAAGTACTTTTTTTTATATTAAATTATTATTCGTCGCAAAAACAAAAAAGTACAACATACCTACCTACGTACATAATACACGTCCCGCTCAAAAGAAAAGCATTCGGTTTGTTTCGTTTTTGTTCTATAGACATTTTTTAATCGCACTTAAAACCCGTGTATTGTTCGTGTTATGTTAATGTAGATACGACGAGACATCAAAACAGCAGCAAACGATCTCTTATCAAAGTAGAATTTCCGCAGAGAAAAATATTTCATCATTCGATAAAAATCGATTCATTTTTAATGATTAAGTATAATTTATATTACGTTTATATGGGTTTATACCTAGGTAATGTACAGTTGAACGCTAATAATTTCTTCTAAATACCGTGTTATGACGTTTACTAGATCTCATTCCTCGGTTGAATACACCTACTTACCTAATATCTGACTACCACATTGTCCGTGCTTTTGATTATGTTTTTGATCGGGATTTAAAATTAACTATTAATCTTAGTCCTGGTCAGCATATTGTACATTTACCTAAAGATTTTAAAATGTGTAGATTATTAAAAACTTGAACGACCAATCTTGGAATATGGATCTATCCTATGGGATTCTTGTACTGCTACTGGTTTTTGACAGATTGAACGTTTACAGCGTACATGTTTTAAGTTTGTTAGTTTTACTCTGGGTATTTCATGCATACTTAACGATTATTTGCTGAACCACTAGGTCTTAGCTAAATGCAGAGTCGACCTTTTTATCACTTGTAAACTTTAAAGTACCATCTTGTCTTTCATGTTCCTCTACTCCGATTTATATACCCAGTGCGGGTATAAACTGAATGTGTCTTTAAAGCGTCTTATGTATCAGGATAATGAAGATAAATTCTTTAATATATACGAAAAAATGTATAATATAGGTATCGAAAATTGATTCAATTGATTTGAAAATAAAATCAAAATGTCGACTATTTACCATATATTTTCAGATATGTTCAAAGAAATTGTAGTTTTAAAGTTTACCACTATGGTTTTAGGTTTCTAAACATAAGTTTAGACACCTTATATCGCGTTGCGTCTGCCCGTAGTTATTATTACAATGGTAAGGAATAAATAATAAAAACAATTAAAAACGTAAATATAATTTTGATTGAACGAAACATTAGTTAATAAATTTAAATTCGTTTTCAAAATCGTTATTGGATAATTCAATCAATTGTTACGACATGATGGACAAAAAAAATAGGTATTTTTAATGTATAATATTCGCCCACGGAGAGCCGACTTCACTAAATAAATTTAATATATAAATGGAAAAAATATAATATATTTTATAAAATATTATATTTTTGCCTTTATTGAAAAGTTTCATATTTATGACTCGTGTTACTTTATCTGAGGGCTGAGACGTTCAAAAATAATATTAATGAAATTAGCTTTGTTGCTGTTCAGAACACATTGAAAATATTTTTTAAAAAATTCATATATTAATCAAATAGATGAATGTTTGATGAATGACGAGTATGGAGATGAAAACATTCTTAGTGAGTAGGTACATGATTTTAGGAAACGGTCTAAACGAGTATAGGTATTTTGCTACTTTTACAAATATTTATCCAGTATAGGTATGACTAATATTGAATATTCGGTGAATACACGAGTCGTAAGATTTGGTCTTTATAATATGAGTCAATTTAAAAAAAAAAATACTATTTTCTAAAGAGCCTTATTTAATATTATTTGTGGGTATTTAAAATATTATACTAATACGAGATACATATACCTATACGTTTCTGCGTATCACTGTCGGACTAACAGTCAACCTAAAGATGACCACAAAATGCCTTTACCTATGTTTTCTTTATTTACGTTTTGAAAGGACTACCTATAAAATTATTATTTAGGTCTTCTGTGTATTTACTATGTTTGGCTTTTATTCTTAATTTATTTCATTGTTTTATTCCAATTTAAAAATGAATAGTGAAAGAAAAGTAAAGTTAATACAAGCTGTAATGGTAAAATATTTATTCTCGATGATCATCAATTTATATATATTCAAAATTATTAGCTAATAAAACAAGAATATCGTATCGATACCATCGATGATATCATCGTGACTTAATCTGTTGGTAAAGTTGGAATTTGTGTGGAAAATAATACAGGAATAAAGACAATTAATGTTCATTGCTATGATTCATAAGTAGCATCTAATCGAGTAACTAAACAATTATAATATTAATATATAGGTATCCATTGTTCCATTATAGTATCTAAATATTTTTGAATCTGAGCAGAGCAAGGAATCTAGTTATTTTAGATTAATTTTAATTATTATTATTATACATGTTTAATTATGAAGGAGAAGAAGAAAGTTATTTATAATTTATTATTATTATTATAATAATTATTAGTTTTCTGTTAACATTTTTTGTGATTCAATTGTTACATGTGTACCTATTTTCCAGTAGAAAATGTCATAAGGATGATACCTACATACTCCGAAGAGTTAAGTTTTCGATTTTTTTACTTTTTCTATAGGTACCTAACCTATACTTGTCTAAGGAAAAACTAAAACGGGAGAGTCAACAAAAAAGATTATTTCTCAGTAAATCCAAAAAATTCATTTATTATTTTTAATAATAATTCATTTAGAATTATCACAAAATATGTATTAAATTATTATAATGTTATGCATTCTTCAAAAATAATTTTCACATTTATTTTTGATAGTAATATGGTAGCTATGCTATAAATATAGCATACTTACGCCTAGGCATATTATACGCCTACTGCTACAATAGTTTATAAAGTATAAAAAAAAAAAACAATTAAAAAATATATTCTTAAAATAAGGCTTTTAGTTGAGAGATTATTTGATGGAAATGTTTAATTTTAAAGCAAAGGAAATAATTTTTCATTATATAAATGATTCCGAGTGAAAATCTACAATGTAATAAATACTTAATTATAATAATAATAAACTACCTATTTGTTATTTTTGGACTTATAACGATTTTTCATTATGATTGGTAGCTTTTCTCTACGATAAGAAAACTACTGGGAAAATGAAAAATAATTTCTTGAAATTACCAAATTAGAACTAATTTATTATTAATTAAACTAATTTGATATTAAAAAAATTTAAAAAACCCTTACTGGACTCTTTCAACCCGAATATTTTTTTCTAGAAATTAAAAATAAAAATAATTGTAAAACCAAACCTTCACTCTTCTCAAAATTCTAACCATTAGCTAACTAAGTTGCATAACCTAACCTAATCCAAATTAAATTATAATAAAATTAGTAAAATTAGTTTTTTGCACACCAAAATCGATGTTACATGATTTGTATAACCGAAAACCCGAATCTATAACCCACTTAGAAATTATAAGTTTTCGAACCCTATACATATAAAACCGGTGTAACCCTAACTATTATCTTCAGTATACTTTCCCTAACCAATTTCCAATAACTAGTACCTATAAATATTACGAGTATAAAACCCGATACTTGTATTTTATCAATATGAGATTTTATACTTATTTTATTCTACCCGTAATAACTGTAAAGCTCATTTTGATTATATTGCAAATATTATATATAATACTTAATGTGTTTATAAAATTAATTTTTTTTAAATAAATGTACATAATAGAGAGGAAAATAATGTATTCCACCGTCTTTCGGGCTAGGTACTTACAAAAACCGTACATTGCATTTCGAACATGCTTCGGGACTCGGGAGAAGAATACATATATTGAACGTAAGGAGCTGTAAGGACATAGGATATGCGTTACTAGTTATGTTCGTCTTGAATTCACAAGAAACCCGCTCAGTTATTGTCCCTTTTGGACGCGGAGAAAAACTGCAGTCGAGCGACCCTTATTTTATGGTCCCTCAGTGGTTTGTGCGTATACAATATGAGACGAGCGCGTATTACAATACAATTACGTTCGTGTCACTTTCTACCGGACCGTTGTACAAACACGAATTTACCTACGCACGTGTAAGGTCGAGAACGGTCTGGCCAAGGGATACTTTGTCCCTTGTGATTTCATTCCGTCCCTACGTATATTATATCGCGTAATCCCTCCTCCTGGATAGCCCATAAAAACCTACAAGAGTAACTATATATACGCTGTTTTTTTATTTGTCCGATATTTTTTTAATAAGCATTACACACAGGCTATATATACGACAAATGTCCTCGAGTGAAATAACATACATTCTTTATATCTGTATAGGTACACACCTATACGGGAGTTTTATATAAACTTTTTTTTATTGCTAAACAATAATATAATAACATAATACGACGTCATGGCGAAAGTTATTTGCTACATGACCCAAAGACGATAAAAACCGGTGTACGGCTTACGAATGTACAAAGTTTAATATATATATATATATTATAAAACTACATAAAAGAGTTATAATTTATAACGCATAAAGAGAAAATTTTAAACGGCTGTACAACTATATATATAAGGATACGTCAAACTGAAAGGGGTGATTCTATACATTAAAAGTAACGAATAAAATCGAGAGATGGTAAACTCCTACAAAACCACGTAAATACGGATATATTGTAAATTTATCAAAACGATAGTGTTAATCCCTTCACATATTATCGATTTTATTGAGTTTATTAAATATACGAGTCTACGGAATATAAGTATTTGGTTTTCTATATATATACTCGTATATATATATGTAAGAAAAACGACTAAAAAACAATAAATATAGTAGATGTTATAATAATTCAATTTACATAAAATAGCAATAATACTATTAAGTAAAATAAGCGTTTACTAAATATTTTTAACATTTATATCGAGTTAAAATAAGAAATATAATAATAACAATTACAATTTAACATAATATTAATGATAACAAACAAATAATATTCTAACTATATATATTATAATTTATATGATATTATCGTTAAATGTTATTTTATATATTTTGTCAAAAATTTCAGTTTGACCAGCCAATAAAAATAGTTTAGAAAACTATCAATTTTAGGAGTATATCCAAATAATTAAAGCATAATAATGATTCGAAATGTCTATGAATTTTGTTTTCTAAATGTATGTTTTTCTTCTTTTTAAAATAACTACTTAACTACATATTTGTTTGTTAAATATTTTACAACTCATTATTTAATCGTGATATACAATAAATCTGATAACATCATTGCAAACTTCATCAAATTTTTCATATAATATAAAAACCATTTTTATAATCAAAAATCCATTAGAAGTGGAGTTTGCAGAAATATCAAATTTATTTTTATAAAAGTTTAAAATTTTTCTCTTTATGAATATCTTAATACATCTAATATAATAGGTACAACAGGGTTTTAAATATGTAAAGGTTTATTTTTAAAGAAACAATAATAATGAAGTTAATTAGTTTTAATACAAAAAAGTTTTAATAAGTTGTAGATTTATTGTAAAATCAATAAATCAATAGAACTTTACGATTTGTATTGCAAGCAACTAGTGATTTATCGAAAACACATATAATTTGAGAAAATTCCAAGGTAATCCATAATCTAACTATACGTATAATATTGTTTATTTTATCTTTTTCTTCTTTTTAGATATAGGATATCGTTTCACCAAATTTGTCACATTTATTCTTAAAAAACCAATAATTACATTAAGTACAAATATAATATACATAGTATTTTACGAAAATACATTGTTTCCTACTGGTAGATTTGAAATATATGTAGTAAATATCCAAAGCACAAACATTAAAAAAAATAATATCCAGTAATGATATTATATACAATGTTAGGCATATAATTTATTGTATGTATACACAGAGAAAATAATATTTTCTGTTAATTATATTATTATTTTAATAAAAAAAAATGTATTTACTCAATAATGTATACAGCCGCACTTATATTCATTTGAATATTTATTTTTCGGATATCGGTTTTTTTTTTTTTATAGTTTTACCGAGTTTTTAATTACTCTTATACTTAATTACTTAATTACTTTTATATACTGGGTAAAAAAAAAAAAATTCTAAAATGTACGTAAATTAATGTGATTATATATTTATATATTAGGTCGGTATACCTTTTTTAACAAGCTATTAACCACAAAATTACTCCAGTCTTCTTGTCGTTTCCCCTCTCTCACTCTATATATATATATGTATATTTTGTTTTATTTGTTCAATTACACGCGAACTTTTTAATTATCGAGCGAAACTATACCCGATGCCGTTTAATTATTTTAAATAGTATATATGGAAATAAAAAATAAAAACGAAACAAAAATACGAGCACTTCAAAAAATTATCTTCAATTTACCGCTCTGTTTAATTTAATAGGTTCATCTGCGCCGCTGCAAATTGTACCACGAGTCTCATAATAAATTATTAATTAACAAAAATAAATTAGAGCGACGACTTACTATACTTACTAGTATTATACGTACCTATATAGTATATATAGTGTATAACAACTCCAAATGTATGTTCTTGAAACTCCATTTTATATGCTCTTGAATGTTGAATAATAAATGTGCTTGGAAAAAATCTAATGGTTTTGAGTACGAATAATATTAAAATACGTATATTCTCATATATTATGTGGTAGTTATAATTAATTAACTGCTGTAGCATTTGGATCGATTTTCGCACAATAACATAAAATTACATTTTTCTTTTTTTGCTACTTTTTTCATTTGTACACAGCAATATAGACATTAAATTAAATTTTGCTTAATATATATTTTAAATTTTTATAATTTTAATGATTCTTTTACTCTTTAAGAAAGACATAAATCTGGGCAAGTAATTTTTTTTAAATTTGTTTGTTAAATTATTTAAAAATTAGAAATAAATAATAATATAGTTATAAATTAAATATAACCTTTGTATTTTGAAAAAAAAAATAAGCAATTGAAGTATATTAAAAGTTACCTACTATTGTTTACACACTATTTATTTGTAATGTATTTATTTTACTCATGTAGATATTTATTATATTTTTAAAATAATAGATTATTATTGATATTTTGATATATGGTAGAGGTGTATTGTTTAGAAATTATATTATTAAAATTATAGAAGACCAATAATTAATTAATCAATACAAATTATTTGTATGATCATGAAGTAATATAGTACCTACTGTATCATAATTAAGTAATATGAATAACGAAATTAAATTTTAAAATTGTTAAAATTAATTCTGTTGAATAACTTGTTTATGTAACTTGGTTAACTTGTCCAATCTTGGAAAAATATAACTCATGAATTAGAGATATATGCATCAATACAAAGCTGATCGTAGTGCATACATTATAAAGTCGATTGGATAGAAAACCGTAAGACTAACCACGGTGCACATTTTTTAAAATTAGTCATACCAGAAGATTATTGTGACAAATAAGTCTGTTTTGCAAAATTAAATAAAAATACCTTCTTCTTAAGAGAACGTGATACCCGTATTTGTTTTCTCCGGTAAACCAACTGATTATATGAGTATGTGAAATTTCAATCCAGAATTTGAATCACAACTTTGTCATTTTTAATACTAAAGTAAATTAACCTATTACTAAATTTATAAGATAAATCATCATCTGTGCTGTAGCGTTGTCCTTTTTTTGAATTTTATTAGTTTGTAAAGAGATACATTGATATTAAATACTCATTAATTAAAATAGATATATTTTAAAATTAAAATTTCAAAAAAAGAGAACGCTACAGCATATATAATAATCTCGTCTATAAATTTGGTAATAGGTCAATTTACTGTAATATAAAAAATAACAAAGTTGTGAGACAAATTCTGAACGTATATTTTGTATATTAACAGTTGGTTAGACGGAGACAACAAATACGGTATCACGTCCTCTTGTGACCCCACTGTTATCTTTTTCATATTTTTATTAATCACAAATATTTGCAATATCGTTTGTTTAAATTTTTTGTGTTTAATATATAATTAATAATAAATTGTATCTATTGACTACTGACTAGTCATTATAATTTAGTAGTCCAGATCAGTAGTCCCACATTTCCTTCCTATCCCATCTCCTCACGACCTCACCACTTGTAGTTTAGCCTTTGGAGAGGTTTGTGATCATAGGTGTATTTAGGGAACAAAGTCCCCCCAGAATTTTACCGCTTTTACCAAAACAATATCCGGTCACATTAATTATACATACCTAGTATACAGAATGACTATAAATTTATTATATTATGTGAAATATACATACTTAAAGCGAAATTTTTTCAAAAAAATTATTTGTATACACCATTGTATATTTTTCATATTTTAAAATTGTTGATCCTCTCTTATTTGTTAAAACTATATAAACTTTTTATTTTGAAATGGCGATCTATATGATTTAAATTATAAATTCTCGAAAACATATATATATTTATAAGAATTTTGATTTTCATAATGTATTGATTATTTCAATCCGATGAATATCACCCAAGTAACGCAAGCATTCAAATTGAAGACGCTGTAGATAGTGTGGAAGTTAGCACGTAGGCTGGTTAATAGTTAATGTTGATAATGACGTAATTCAGTGAAAAATCTTATAAAAAAATATATGTCGTTTAAAAATGTATGATTAAAATCACACATAGTCTTAACGCACGAAGAAAGGACAATGTAAAAATAATATATTTCTGGAAAAAAAAAAACAAAAAATAACTTTCTGAAAAAGATTTCACTAAAACTATTTCTGCTTCTCGAGATGATATAGGTATGGCCCGATGGCCCACGGTAAAAAAAAAAACACATATATATAGTTTCTGTCGAGGATTTAGAATTTTGGATTTTTATAATTATTTAATTTTTTTGACGAGTGGGGATGATTTCGTCCAACCGTTATTTCACGAACATGTGATAATTATACGGCGTAGAACACCGCGTGTAGGTATAAAATGCGATTACGACGACGACGGGCGCGTACCCCGTCGACTCTGTCGGGCCGCCGCGTTCGTATAATAATAATATTATGGTCGTGGCGTACGTAATACATATATATATATATATATAATATACCTCGGCGGCGCGCGCTCTCCCCCCTCCCCCACCTCGTTAAATGGACCGAGAAAACGGTCTCGGGTCCCAAAGAGTATAAAGTGTTTAGGGAAGCTCCGTGGCAAATTTAATGCGGATATACCGCCCGGGCGCACACGTATTATGTCGTACGTAGTACGTACGTATAATATATTATAATAATATTATTATAATGGCCGTGACAATATATCATCACAAACGCTCTGTATATAATATTTCGACGTGACATTATAATAATAAAAACGATACTACACCATATAATAATATAATATGTACTGGCGGATGAATGGTCCGGGGCGAGCGGTGTATATATAGGCTGCTGTACCCGCGCTAAAGGCAAAATGATTGATTTGAGGGGGGGGGGGTACGCAGACGCCAACCGTATATAATACTCCATTACGACGGACACCCGTCACATTTTTCATACGACCGTCGTACGGATGGTATAAGCCTTTTTTTGGTTTTTCTTCTTTTTCGTTTTTTAATATACACATATACGTGTGTATACGCGAAAAATTGCCGACGGTACATCGATATATTTTATAATACGTATATATAATATATACGTCGGAGATAAAAAATAAAAAATATATATTTATATATTATGTACGTCTCTCAATCCGGTGATCGGTCGCCCCGGGACACGATGATTTTTATTTCGTTCGACGTATTATTATTATTATTATTGTATTATATAAAAGCGATTTTTCCCGCTCGTTCCCACTGTCTACGGGCGCACCGCCGGGAGCGTCCGAAGTCCCGAATAGAAACGCGAGCGTTTTTCACGCGTTATTAGATTCGCGCGCATGTACACGGCTGGTCGTATATATTATACAGGACGAGCCAGGCAAAACGTCCGGAATAAAACTAGTGTTATTATTATACCGATAATATGTATTGGTTATATTTTGCGTTTTGTCGACTTGTGTCGACTTTGGTTCTCCGCTGTGTAGACCGAATTCACCGGGAGATTCCAAGTTTGACAGAGGTGCCGTGATCTGCACGATTCTGCAGAGCGTATCTATTTTTTTTATTTTTTATCAACTGCGAGACCCTTAAAAACAAAAATATTCTGATCAAAAATTTCAAAATTGCAGAATCGATATTTAAAAACTTAATGTACAGGTACCATGATATAGGTATCACGTTAAAAAAAAAAAGTCCACTGTTCAAGTGTGTTAATTTTTCGCAATTTATAGATATTTAAAATAATTACTTTATTTAATTATCTTTACGTTGAATTTAAGGTGTTCAATTTTTAGTACTAAAATATCTCATTATAATTTTAAAGAACAAAAATATGTATTAAGTAATTATACAAATTTTTTTTACTGATTTCTTTATCTGGAGTTCAAGCGTTTGAGCGGAGCGAAAAACCCATCGGTTTTACAATGGAACTGCGTGCACTTTTTTTTTCCTGTGAACAATTCTTTGATGGAAAATATATACTATTTGATATTTTTTTATTTTCCTAGTAGTTACTATTAAGAGGACGCTACACATGTGATATTTGGTATTATCGTAATTAAAGAGAACAACATTTTCGAATACACCTCTGAACTTTTTTTCAAGAAATTAATTTCCAAATGAGTTACACTTGTGTAAATAATACTAATACAGATTGTTCACTTGTAAGCAATATATCGCAGGTCATATTTGAAATAATACAAAAAAACTCCGAGATGCACTCGAAAATATTGTTTTCTTTAATTTTAATAATAGGTGTTATGCAATCCAAGTAGACATGGTTTTTTTTAACAAATATGGTGATTACACAGCAATAACAATGGTAACTAGATTTTAATTTTTCTTGAAATTTCATAAAAAATTAAAGAACCCCTTAAAAGTCGAGTGTTTAGCGTCCCTTAAGTGTAAAGAAAAACTTTTTTTTATACAGTGTATACAGTATGACGTACTATGTATACGTACGTATATATACTATGATTGACTTGAACCTGAACACCTTTGACTTGAAGGAACTTTGCAACGCACACAAATGAGGTGTTTGGAAGCCAAATTTCTTTCTCCAAGCGGCCACTAAATGTATGTATAGACCGTGAGCTAGGCAAAGAAATTGATACCGGGGCTTTCTGCACGTCACCGGTATCGAACCGCTTACCGCAATCCGGCAACGTGCAATTTTAGACAGTCGTCCGTGGACGTGGATCTTGTCGATCTTCGCATACCGTCCATATTTATTGCGAAAATATAGGAGTATTATTTTTTATTATTTTTAACTTGAATAATTTACCGATACAAAATCGGATCCGGTTTGGAGAACCAAATATTATAGATAAGTAGGTACTTACTAAACGAAAATTATTAAAATTTGTTAATATTCTTTTTCGTCGGATTTAGTTGAAAATTGAATTTTTTAAAACAAAATCCATATTCACATGAACATTAATTTTACAATGAGATTTTTTAAACGAACAAGATAGCATGCAGTAAGAATCCGTAAAACTACGATTTTGACAAAACATAAAATAGTAAAATTTTACTTGACAAAATGAATTAATTCCTAAATAATTATACTGTTAAACCCTAGCACACCCTGTATATATCTATATATTGTATACATAATATACGTACGTATGAAGTGAAATTCGTATTATTACGTAAATCATGCGCCCGTTTCCGAATACTCGTGTCGGAGGAATAAAAGTTTTTCGCTTATTTACGCAAATTCGATTTCCCAGTTTTTTCTATTATTACTTTTTATATTCCCCTGAATACATTATATTGTATCGTCTACGTATATATCTACTTATCTCTCATACCCACATTCTATAAAATACGTAATAAAATTTGAAATAGTAATTTTATTTTACTTGTACTCATCAAAACAATTGTACAGTGCAAAATGCACATAATATAGTACCAATACAATGTAATTTAAATTTTAATGTCTATAAAATAGAAATAAAAAAAAAAAATTGTATAGGGACATACACATATCAGGTATATACGACATATACGTACAGAATTTTATTTATAGAGCCATCAATATTTAAAACATATTTACTAGGTTTATATAGACGTTAATAAGCATTAAGTTTTGTTTTAAATATTCGTACTAATTTGACACCTAATCAATTTCGTGTTTAAACGTCATCACATTTTAAATGATAAAATAAAAGGGACTAATCAACATTTAAAAGTTAAACTATTACAAAGATACAAACAAATTTTGAACAAAATAAATGTAAAAACAAATAAGTAAAATTCACAATGGAGCTGAAGTGACATCACATCGATCTATCATCCAATGTGTTTTTGTAATAATTATTGAAGCAAAACTAATAATTTAAAAATGTTAGAAATTGTTGTACAAAATCCAAACCAAATACATGTGTACAAAAAAGATAAATGATACAAAAGTATTTAATAATTATTTTTTAGCAAAAAATTTAACTTTTAATTTTTAAAAAGTATTGTATTTAAGAAATGATAATTTTTTACCTATTTGAATATATTCACCTGAATTTCATGTGGAGAAGGGTACAAAATTATGATTATAATTTAAATTTGACAATTAATAAAATGATACAAAAAAAAAACGATTAAAAGAAAAAGAAAAATTATCTTTAACCCTTCTTTTCTTAGTCTTGTATATGTTTATTTTCTGAAGGGATTTAATGGTGAAAAAGGGTTAATCGAAATGTCGAAATGAAAATTATTACCTTACACGTGCTTTTTTAATGGGAGATTTTGCGGGGAAAAAATGTAACACGTATTAAATATTCCGAAAAAAAGAGGAAAATGCGGATAGTTTTTCGACTTAGCTTGACCTCGACGAATAAACCACCATTCGATTCGATTTATTTTTAATAAACGAAACGATGTTTGGTCCTGCAAATCGAAATCTATTACCTACTCGAGAACGATTCAATTTATAGACATATATACGCGGTGTGAAATACAAGTTTTATTTCAATCGATTTCCACGGTCACTAATAAATCCTATAGTGTTTTCCAAAATAAAGATCAAAATTGTGTATCTAGATTTTTTTACACACTTTTAGTCAATGCAGAATTTAACATACCTATTATTTATTTCACGGAGGTTTATTATATAATATACTTTATATATTCACACATTGACACGTGTATATAGCCAACTGCATAGTTGTATATTATCCTTTCAATAATTAAAATAAAACCATTCGGGACTTATTAAGAAAATATTTTTGAAGGGGTTTAATAAATATACATAAATATGTATATATATATTTATAATATATCGTATACCACATATTCTTGAATATTAATTTAATTTTAATGATTTAACATTATAGTTTATTTTATGTTTAAGAGTCGTTTAAATTTCCGTGGGAGGTCTGACTTCCTAGACACACACTTTAAACATACACAGTATAGGTACACATATATCTGACATAAATACACCTATGTATAGTGTATACCATGAGGGATAGGCAATACTTTTATTCGATTCCACTATACTCTCGAATTCCCTGTTATTTAAATCTGGTATCAAGTATTGAAATCAATATTTTTTTGGTTATCGATTTTGACATTTGTTTTACATAATATAATATTATAACGGTTTATACATTTTCTTACAGAATAATTTCGTTATAAACCGCTATTAAAAGTTTAAATATTTTCGGATATTGTTTGGCAGTTGATATTACGCAGTTAATATATTAGTTTTTAAGAAGCTTATATTATAATTTAAAGTGAGTTTTCATAAATACCTAATCGTTTTTTTTTTTTTAAATATTTATTATAATAATTAATGTTCATAAATACATTATTATTTAATTTTTGTTCATTTGTAAAGTTTTATTTAAATTTAACTATTGTTTATCGTGTATTAAATGGGTATCGAGTATCAAATCAAAATTTTTGGAATTACCAATCTCTAATAGAATATGTAAACGTATTTTAACTAAATATTAATATATTTATTAGCATATTTACAAAATAGACTGGGTCATCCTCATTTTATAGGTACCTACTAATGAAACACTAAGACTAATATGTAATAAGTCAAAATGAATATTCTTTTGTAGCCGATTTTTATTTTTAATGAATAAAAATTTGTTCTGAATCGAATATACAATGTAATTCTTTATATTATATTATAATTATTTATTACCTTCGAGTTTTTCTACCAATATACTTGTTGGTGCGAATCCTATACATGGGATACTAATGGGATTATCTCTAAAGGTTCATTCTTCTGAAAATATAATTCTCAATGGGAATCCTATAGGAGATAATACAGGGATTACCACATGGATTATTGGTGCAATTAGGGAAGTCTTTGTAGAGCTAAGTCAGAGTACAATTAACCATATTTACTGTTATTTATATTATATTATATTTATTACTATAGTCTTCTAATTGATAATATTATATAATTTGTTAATATGACATATATACGTAACACAAAATCTTTGAAAGTACACTTGTTTATGATATTTTATTGTCAAATGTATGTAGAATTTCGTTTTATCATTCTAATAGCTATAATAAGATAATATAGTATCTACTGTTATAGAATGGTGGAAAACACAGACCAGCTTGTATAGTGTATACATATGTATATGTGTACATATGTATATGGTATTGTGGTATATTATAAGATTGTAAAATGGATAGTACCTATACGTATATATATATATATATATATATATACTGTATTGTTTAAAAGAGTAATTCTTTAGTAGTTTATACTATATAGGGGAACAAACGACGTTGGTTATATTTAAAAATAGTCTGGTATATAGAGGAGAATTGAGAACGACAATACATTTAGTTGAAATTAGGAACATTTAAAGATGGTCGTATACGATAGCTAGCACGATGTATTATAGAAACAAATAAAAGTAATTTTTTTTGATACAGTAGTTTCGTTTGTAAAAACGACATTAAAGAATATAATTTAGTCGTATAACGTTTTATTGTTATTATTTCGTAGTTCAAAATAAATTTTTGATTTATATCGTTACATAGTTTATGAACTATCAATTATTATTATACACGAGTGATTCGTAAAAACTAGGCTTCGCAGTAAATTAAGAGAATCTGATATTTTAATGGAGTACAAATATAATGTTTCTGTGGTCAATAGTGGATGGAATATTACGTTTTGAAACCGAGAGAAGGATCCGCAAATAAACAGAATAATGTTACAGATTATAATATTTATTGCAGTATTTTAAAAAGGAGTGGACATTTCTACCTATACGGTTATTTTATTATTTAAAAAATATTTAAACAAAAATAATGAATAATAATTATGAAATAGTTATACACAATTCACTGTACTTACTTATTTAGAAAAAAAAATGAAAATATATAAATATATATATTCTAAACTTTTTTATTTTCCAGAAATACAAACTTATTCTAAAATTTTATAAATCAAAATTCGAATATTTTGAAAATGCAAATTAAAAAATTCAAGTGGCTGAACATTGTGGTAGGACAGGAAGAAGTCGTATTTTTGTACGAACTATAATGATAACAAATAAAATATGATTGGGAGAAATTATAATAAGAAATCTTTTTCCACGCAATATATTCCTTTTAATATATCACAAAATATAATACATTGCCTAGGTAGGAGGTAGAATGGTGTAACTAGTTACAGTTGTGTACCTACTTAATTAATAATATTATGTCTTTGATATTATTATATTAAAAAGGTGTTTATCTTAAAAAAAAATCAGATTTACATATATATTTAATAATGAAATTCAAAAAATATTTTGTAACCACGTGATAATCTCAGTTTAATGAGTTTTTGCATGCGTAGACATGTATTAGGTAGGTACAATGTCAAAGTTAATATTCCCGAGCACGTGGCATATTATTATAGTATTATCATTTATCATTTTTAATTAAACATAATTATGAATACATTGTAGCGATTTAACACATTTTAACGAAATAAAAACGAAAACATTAAATTAAATAACAAAGTAAACATAAAATTAACATTTCGACTCAACTGATTGTATATAGTTTAATACTAATATATAAGTGTATATAATATATATATATATATATATATTATATATATATATATATATATATATATTACTTATACCTATATATAAGTAATAAATTAAAAGTTTAATTTTAATCTTCTTCGTTTATAATGATTGCAGAATACGAAATTTGTAGTAATTCCATATCCCCATAGCTCCCTATCACCCTCGCCCAAGACATTATTATCATCCTTCGACCGTCTTGCCATTAAAGTATATGCTGGTAAGAGTTGATAAGGGACGGCTGTCATTTAATCGAAGAAATAATTCGGATTTATAACATCATATTTCAAATGGATGGATACATTGAAATGCCATTTCTTTCCACTATAATAATATATATATAAATATATATATATATATAAGTACGAAAACTCGAAACGAAATATCAAACTTGTGGACTGATTATTTTCAGAATGTTTCGAGGCATGAAATTACAGTCTTAAGTATTTTTCCGAATATGTTCATTTCTCTAAAGTTTCGTCCTTAATGTCCGAAGTGGTATTTTCGTATGTAAGGCGTATAATAGACTGAGGATTATTGTCGAGTTCGTGGAGTTCAAAAATATGTTTTATTTTTATTTCCTCGTGTACTATATTATAATATTTTATATGTAGAAATCGTTGTCGATTTAAATACAAATTTGCCAAACTACAATATCAATATAATTATATTGTTATGATAATAATTCGGATATTTTAGTAATTTTCAAAAATGTTTTATCTTAATAGCGAGATGATGTGTTTTTATCACCGATTTTGATTCATATTTTTACAACTTGTAGTTATTCAAAAATAAAAATAATTCGTTTAAACAATTGTGATAAGTATGGAAAAAATTATGCATATTAAATTATATGATTAGTAATAGCGCATCATTAATATAGGTTATATATGTACATTGTGTCTACTTCGGAGTATACACCATTGTAGTAACACAGAATGTGCTAGATCAGAATTGACACAAATGGTAATTAAATGCCCGAAAAAGTAGGTCTGACATATTTAAAATGTAATTTAGGGTAGCCTTATAACGATTTTCATGATTATGTTATATTGTGGTAATACTTATCACCATACCATTGCACTATGAATTTATCGAGATAATTGATCAAGGCAATTAATCTAATTTCAAAAATTTTTGATGAACAGTGTTATACTGGCATAGCGTTACATAATAATATAATATAGGTAAATCTGAAAATTACATATTCATTTTTAAAGTGCACTTTCGATATAAGACTAATGGCTATATTTAAGAAAAATACCCAAGAATTCTCCATAATTGTTTAGGTATTCAGTGTTTGTAAAGTATACAAGATTCTGCGCAAAAATTCTGTTGTTTTGAATATGTTGTAGTAGAATTTTTACAGTAAAAGTCAGTGTATAAAACCAATACAATTCTGAACAGATCATATTTCATTCAATAAGAGAGTTTGTTATATATTATTATAATTACAATATATATATATATATATATATATATATATATAAATAATAGTTTTACAAAGAATTTATTGTTATTATTAGTTCCGTTTTATATATATATAATTATATAAAACCAACCGTCGTATTAAAATAGTAGATCCTATGTACTTTTTACTAATTACATTTTTTTTTAGAAAATTAAATAATTTTTATTCAAGATATTTTTGCATATCTTCTACCGTTCGTCAAATATATTTAAAATACCGTAAAGTATTCAATTTTTCTAAATAAATGAAAATTTGTATATATCCCAATTTTTCTTAGAAAATAATAGGTTAATAAAAAATTGTGTAATAACTATTTTTAAAGAAAATATTAATACCTACAATTAAGATTTTATTAACATTTGTGATAAGTGATATAGTTTTTGAATTAAACTCGAAAAACCATAAAACTACCCCCTTTGGCCATTATTCAACCCTCATGCGGCACGTGAAGGGGTTGATAAGTTAGGCTTAAATTTTTACAGAATCATTATTTTATACCCTTTAACAAAATGAGAGTGTGCTGAAAGTAAATTTCTAAAATATTTTTTTTGCTCATATAAGGTTAGACCACCCTAATATATATATATATATATAATATAAATTATTCAATATAATAGTATAATATTATTATACATTATATACCCAACTAGTTACTAGGTATATGTATAATATATATATATGTATATATATATATTTTTTTTTTATTGAAACCCCATGTTTTCGAAATTTACGCTTTTCACGTTATGGTGAAATAAAATGCAAAATTACTTTAATCGATAATAATCTGTCGATTATTTTATTGTTCAATATTTTAAATAACATGATAATAATGAAAATAACTGAGCAATATCGTATGAATTATGTATAATTTATTTATACGGCATGTAATTTATTCAGATTAACTATTGTAAAATGTAAACGGAGTGAAACGGAATCGACTCGTCTGGTTCTATACCACGAGTAATTATGTTATTTCGATTATTTTTTATTCCAGTAAATTACATTTACTTCATTTCCCAACTATTTCTATAATTATCCTGTACATATAAAGCATTAATATACACATTATTATGTTATTATGAAAAGTTTCTGTGAGTTGCAAGTTCGCTATATCCTGTAAATAATATAAACTATAACCGAATAACCAGATGAGCCGTAATTAGGATGTTTTGTAGACTTAATCGGGTTAAGTCGTTTAGAAACAATATTAATTAGTTAGGTATTTCGCATTTGCATTCCGATTATTCATTGCATTAGATCACAAATTTCCTTTTACAGTAATCTGTATAATATTAGAGAAATACAATTTGAATGTATTTCATATCATTATAATATTATATATTACATATTATATATATCCATATTGTATTAAATTATACATTGATAACGACTGGTTTTAAACACTATAATTTACACAATTTTTACCTAAATTTATTCAAACCAAAAAAAAGCAAGAGCGTATATAATGTAGAATACTATTTTACTTAGGCATAATTAATTAATTTAATCAACGATTTTAGTTATCATCCATACAAAAATCAAAATCAAGTTATTTATAAGTTGTTAGAATTCTGGCGTGAGGTTAGATTAATTTCTCTCACAAATTATTACATTTATTTTATTGAACGAGAAACCAAATTTCTCAAACAAATGAATTATATCCGACGAAGCTCATTTCCAACTTAATTGTCATATTAAATTAACAGAATAAGCCATTTATGTGTGTGTAGTTACGTATTGGTACTTTGAAAATTATATTTATGTCAAATTTGATTCTAACAAAATTTTGTTTTAAAGTTTACAACAATCAAAATACAAATTCCTAGTTAAATATTTTTATTTTGTGTCACAATTTATCGTTTATTATTATAAAATTGATCAAAATAAAATAGGTACTATTTTATATAAACAGTCGCAAAGTTTCAAAATTAATTTTTTATCATTAATTTATCATTTTATTGACGTGCTTAAATAGCAAAAATATATTTTTGTTTTACAGTTTAAAATATGAAAAAAACGTATTTTTTGTACTAGTATTATAGGTATAACATTAATCATCAGTCATTATATATTATGATTTCATTCAAATTTGACAAGCTCCAAAAGAAAAAAAGTAAAAAAAAAACTTTTTTTCAAATATTATTTATATTAATCGAAAATTTTCAGGGATTTTATTTCAAACGTATTTATTTAGACTATCATTTATTGTTTCAAATTTTAATAACATAATTTATACTTGTTTTTTTTTTCATTAATAATATTCATTATTTTAAATCATATAAACTATAGACTATAAATTATATATAAGACCCTCACTTAATTAATTGTTTAACCAAATGTTTGACTTTGTTTTTAACCCTAATTATTGACTATCCATGTTACCACAATACGATTTCTGTTATTATTTAATGTTGTTTTTTTTCTGTTTTATTGATACTGTTACTAACCTCTTTTCACTATTTTATTATATCTCTATATATGTTATATCCGATTGCCATATGAAATAAATAAATATAAACTATATTTAACTTAATTGTATAATTTATTCTTTTAAAATTGTTTAAAACCATAAAAATTGAGATAACTAATGGAAAAAATTTACAATAAACACTGTAAATTTAAAATATACAGTGATGAATACAGTATAAGTAGTTTTATTTTTATTTTTATTTGAATTTTAAAAGTTTCAATCCCTGTTAAATATACAAAAATAAGTGTATCTATATTACGTATATCTATATGTATGTTTCTATATTCTATATAAACATAAATATGTATGTATATATTATGTATGTTATAATATGTATTATGTATTATATATATACCTATATATTTTAATGTATTTTTCGAATAATAATGTTATTTACGATTCAAATAATCAACGCAAATTGAACAATACGCGCGGTATTCAAACTTACAGTAGGTACAAAAATATGTAAAAATAATAATAAAACACGTTTTCACGTCAATCGCAAAATCATGTTGCGTATAAATTATTATTATATAATATAGGCACCTACAAAAATATTTTTTGGAAATTCGTGTGACCGCAAAATAAAATGTACAGTATAGCCCGCGAGCCCGAGGGATTTAATTAAAAGTAACTGCGTTTGGCTTTTTAACCCTTTCCTCTACGCAGCCGTCTGATTTATAATAAACAAAATTAATGGATTTAATGTGTTCAGCTGGCAGCTAGCAGTATATATATAGGTAACGCGTGCGTACATATTCTATATAAGTATCCGCAGGAAAGATGTCCCTGGACGAGGGACCTACCCGTCCAAAAATGTATGATAAATTCGGTTAATTAACTAATTGTGTTTTATAACAGTTCCAAACAGAAAAAAAAAATACAGTGTGTACAACAAAATAATAATATTACGTGTTTAGTGTATATATATATATATATATATATATGTATATACGTATATACACGTGAAAATGACCCTATGAAGATTAATAATGGAAAAAGGTCCCACTCATTTTATATTCATGAAGTTTATATGCGAAACGACTGTACCACCAAACGAATATATATTATATATATATATATATATATATTTTTACCAAACGTATTGTTTATCCCATCCGAAAATAATATCGAGTAATTTATAAAAATATATATAAGTGACATTTTACGTTGATTTGAATATGCGTATACTGTATACCTAATATTTATTGATTACTCTCGTAGTAACTGTACAAGAAATGTTATTCAAAACGTATTATTTACAGTCAATATATTATATTACGACGATGCAAATATAAAAACGTTTTATATTTCGGAAGAAAAAAAAAGTGTAAAATAAAAATATCACCGACCGTCGTGAATCCGGTCATTAATAAAGCTTTATATATTTTCCTGGACCCAAAACGTAAATCTATTGGTTTTAAACATGGTAACCGGATATCGGGTCTAACGACAAAATGGTACTATATAAATATATTCATAGTTGTATATGTATGTATGTATATATGTATGTACTTAAATATAGGTATAATATAGAAATATAACAAATTTCAAGAAAAAAAACTCCGACATATGTATATGAAATACGATAGTACAAAATTAATAAATTTCATGTTTATACATATACTTTATAATTTATAATTATAGGTATATATAATGACTGGCCCAATGTAGGGATTCGTTGTCACAATTCTTGGACTTGGTTGTCCCTGTGTACATTAAATAATAAATAACATAATTACAAATTGGAATTGAATTTTTATTATTCAATGAACATTTTTTATTATGAATTTACCAAATTAACTAGTAAACTACTTGAAATCAATAAATATTACACAGTACAGTGTACATATATATTTAAAAAGAACGTTGAAATTTAAACAAAATTTTCTTTATAAACTATGTGATAAGCTTACAAATCACAAATAGTCCTATACAATTTGTAACAAGTAACTTCATAAAATTATTTCAAATATTTAAAACAATCCAATACGATCGAAAATAACCAGTGCTTGAAAATATCCTTTAAAAAGGGATCTAATTCATGTTCACTTAAATTTTGTTAAAAAGAAACTAAATCCCGTTCCTATTTCAGGTTTAAAAAAGGAACTAGGTCTTTTCCTCTTTCAACAAAGAATATTTTTTGTTGCTCTATAACTTTAAAATGTTTAAAAATATGCAGTAAAAAAATAAAAATGATTATATCTCAGACATTTTTAAGTTTAATTAGGGTAACCCACTATATTTTGTACTAAAAGCTACTAATTTTATTTTATTTTCTAAATTTTATAATAATCTTATATATATATATATAAATAGATAAAAAAAAAGTAACGGTTTTTTTCGAAACCTCTTAAACGATTTATATTTATTTAATTCCCCCGCCACGTATTTATTTTTCTTTGCGTTTTCAAATGGTTTTTCGTTTGTCCGTATTTTGGTCTTTTCTCCGAGTCGTGAAGAAAAACGTCATTCCAAAAACGCAGCCCATTCGTTATCACTTAACTTTTCCCACGCCGAAGTCTTATCATGTCGAACTCCCGAAATCAGCTTTTGCCACTTTTGCTGAAGTTTTTCGTTATTGTAGACGTCGGATTCGCGTTTGTTGGATATTTTCGTGCCCGACCGAACCTTTTCTTTTTCTTCAAATCGTCCCCATCCTACCGGGACATTAGTTACGAATTTGTGAATATTACCTATGTGTCGAGATACGGTTTCGTCTTTTATCTAAATTGTTTAAATACGATAAATTTTTACTACTTTATTATCTCGATTGGATATAACATAGTGGCTTTAGCATAGGTGGATTAAACGAACTTCTGATATGGATCCCAGTTCGAATCCCACTCTACCGATATGATTTTTTGCGGTATTTTTTCTTGGATTCGGCGACCATGGAGATAACAAATGTATTGGATAAAATCGTAATATATTATCTTATCATTATAACTTATATTTAATATTTATTATCTTCTTTTTTTTTTTTTGTCCGTTTAAATTATATATTGTCCCAAGTAACCTATCTATTATAAATTCAAATATTTAATTAAATTGTGCATTATATAATATTTTATACGGTTTCATATTCGATTTCTACCATGTTTTTTTTTAGGTATTCGTAGATTTCAACCTGACGACAATTGTTTTATAAAAATCCGACAGCGGTATGTCCGACTGACTGATTCACACAGTAGGTACCTATATTATAGTTTTAATATTTCAAATTGTTGGACTTCCGTATCATTTTAATTAAATTGATACACTCGGGTGAACTGTTATTATAGGTATAACGATATTTAATTGGACTTTCGAACATTTCCACCTGGTGACAAAAATTATATAAAAACCCGTGAACAATATTTTTAAGTACGACTGATTTCATATTTGTAGTGTATATACCTATAATAGATATATGTATTTCAAATCGACATACTTTTTATGGTATATTTCAAATTTTAATTTTATTTATATTAATGTATATTTGTAACGTTATGTAAAATACGTTACACTCGGGTAAGAACCGAACGATGCAAGTTCTTATATAAATACCTGAGAATATTAAGTTTGATATATTTTTGGACTATTTACATTATCAATATATTTATTATAAACACTTTAGGAGTAAAGAACTGTCTTCTAGAAAGCGAAGGTTATAGTTACCACTGAAGGCGGAATATTTTTATATTTTTAAAATTAATTAGTTAATAATATTATTTCCTAATAATCTTCGGTTATGTTTTTAGTAGTAAGGCCCACTCGACAAGTCTCTGTTCATAGGGAGTAAAAACAGTTCATTTTTTCCGGATTTCGGGTACTGGGTTCGAAAACGGTTTTAGGATTTTCCGGGTTTCGGGTACTTGGTTCGTGTTTAGACCCGGTTTCAATTTTTTTCGGGTTTTGGGTAATGGATTGGAAACCGTCTCCCAAATTTTACGGGTTACCTATACTATATAGTATATACACTTTTTGAATAGTAGTATAAATGTACAAGGAAATATATAGATTTCTGATAACATTTCTGAATGCATTCTAGTACCTACCAAGATAACAATTTATTAATAATATTAAGTATTTTTGAAAGTATAAATATACTGAAATAGACATTTATTTTGATGCATTGAACCAGAAAAATTAATACACATTAATAACTTTTCTACTAAAATGAATCCTACAGTGGATTTATTTTTATCGAAAACGGCTTAAATTTTAAAAATAAATTTAAATATCGTTAAAATTATATTAAATATATAGTTTTATAACTCAATAATGTCTAAATGTCTAAAGAAAATTTCTAAGATGAATTATGAAAATTTTAACAAATTAATGGGAAATGAAAGATTATTTTTCATATAAAATAACAACTTTAAAATTTGAATAATAATATACGACAGTAGATAAAAGAAAATACATTGTAATTTTTAGATTTAGATACTTAAAATTCAAAATTAACTTATTGGATAAAATAAAAATAATGAAGTAAGTAACGTTAATGTAAAAAATTTTAGTTTTCTGTTAATAACTTATGTTTTCATATTTTAACTCGTTAATACCCAGTATTTATAATATTAAAAACAAAAAACATACTATTGAAATTTTCAAGAGAAAATGATAAGGATAAATAATATATATAATTTATACACTTATCAGAATATTGGATATTAATAAATTCCGAAATTGGTATATTTAGCTCAAACATTATGATATAGATAGAACCTGTTGAGTATCATATTCTATATTATATTAATATTATACTTGATATTGAATCATTTCAATGCAAGTTTTGTGTCTGATAATATTATAATGTACGTAATTCAATAATAATTACAACGTACTGTATTTGACGTTCGGTTACTTCAATCATTGACGTATTCAGTATTAATAAATGATTCAACTTGTGTGGAGTCTACCGTTTGAATTTACTACTCGTATTCGATATTAAAGCTTATATCCATATATAAAATACACAATAAATTCATTAGGTATGATAGAAATACAGAAATATTCAAATATTAATAAAATAGTTTATATAACTACAATGAAGAGGTGATAAATAGTATTATGTGAATATGTGTTGGCTAAGGTCACAGAACGGAATATTCGCATATTATAATATATTCTTACTATAAATACTATACGGTTCAAACAGTGCATTAGTTACAAGTCAACGATAAAATGTATTTATTATAATATATATTATACTTTATTAGGTATATTTCGATATTCAATTGCATTGTCAATTTAAAAAGTTCAAGATTTCTTTTCGAATAATTTTGAAATTTTCATCCATTTTAATATGATTGAGTTAATAAAATATCAATAATAATTTAACGGATTTGATAATTAAAATTAAATGCTTGTAAGTAGTTAAAAGATTTATCATATGTATATATCGTGTCAGCTCATAATTCATAGCGGCTCTAGCTAAAAATCAAGTTTACGTTTTCAATTTTCATGTCAAATTCGCATATATATATATATATATATATAAGAATAAAAAATTAATATAACCACAATATTTCCTTAAGTTTCAAAGTGGTAACTGAAAATTTAACATAATGATTCTGGAAATCATTTAATATATAATTGTTGAGAGCTTCTTAAATTGAATAATTTTAAACAGTTATATTTTTGTTCTGTATGATCATAAAATATAATATTATTGTCAGGTTTTATATATATCTAATATCATACATTTTTAGTGTATATTTTGCAAGGATGGGCAAAGTTAATGAAAAAATTAACTAAATAAAGTTAAGTGTATGTGGATAATTTTTAACAGTTAAAAGTTAATGAACTAATAACTAAACTAGTTATAATTAAAACTTAAACCCAGATTTTAGTTAACCTAACCCATTTTTTTTTATCTTTTATTGGTTATAGATAGATATGATTTATGAACAATACATTATTATTATTTTATTATTATTATTACATTATATATAATAATTATTATTATTGGCGGACCCCAAATAGTTGGGAGAGAAGGCGAAGGAGAAGAAGTACAATACATTATTAAATCTAGTATTCAAAAAATAATGATTTTTTTCGTCTATTTTATTTAACTAAATGCAAATTCTGTATGAAATACAAAAATAGAATAACCAGTGTACTTTTTTTATACCTATATACAATTTTTGGGGATAGAAAATTCAATGTAAGAGTTTTTGAATAAAGTGCTTTTAAAAGGTAAAAATAATATAAAAAAATTATTCTAGTTATATTTATATATAGGTATAGTAGTATTTAAGAGGTAATTTTTAATTTTCCCAGTAAATTTTTTAACCGTAAAGAAAAATTACTTTTTACATAGGAAAAAATTTTATAAATGTAGGGGAAATAACAAAATAATAAATAAAGTTTAGTCATGATGGTTAGGGAGCATTCAAGTATTACGTAAGTGCCCAGGGAGAGGGGGGGTTTGTCGTGTGCTTACATTTGCTGACAAGGTTGATGAGGGGGTTAGAACCATGCTGACGTCAGCAGTAATAAAAAAAAAAAAAAAATCAAAATATGTAACAAAATTTTTCATTTATTTTTGATTAATTCATATAAAATTCGGAAATCTTTCATATATTTTATCAATAGGACATATAGGACGTATACCGACGTAATAAAGTAGGGAGGGTCGGATATTTACCGACAAGGGGGAAGAGGGGGTCTAAAAAGGCCAAAAATGTGCTAACGTAATACTTGAATGTCCCCTTACCCAGTTTTTAAAAAAAAAAAAAATAGTTTAATTTAATGCTATCTGAAAGATTTTTTTATTCTAAAGTATATATATATATATATATATATATTATGCGCAAATATTATATTCACAACCATATATTATACTGCAATTCTGTGGATCTCTGATGGTATGAGATTTTTAAATATATATTTGTTTTTTTTTTAACCCGTCAATCTATCTATAATGTGTACTTACGTGTGAGTTCAGTTGTGTCATTAGAACTCATAATATTGTATAACAGGTACGATACACGGGGCGTGTATGTTTAGTGTATAAGTATAAAAATCGTTTAGTCCTGCTGCAGTAGTTTAAATAAACCCTCGGTCACGCTGTGTAAACTCATCGGTTAAACAAGCGCGAAAAACGTCGGCAGCAAAATCCACTCTTTTGCCCTCGACCATCTTGCCCTCTCGCCGCCCCAAAGGTTCTTTGCATAGTCCACTAGCATGCAAATATTTACAAAAGACCGAATTCGACTTCTTTATATTTCATAATAATTACAACCTGTCAATCGGGACGTTATAGGGGTTTTTTTTTTTTTTCAGTTTTCCATAAATACGGTGTCCCGATAGCGTATCCATTATTATAATAAATATTTAAAATATTTCGTCCTACCGTCATCGGTCCGTCGACGGACATGCGACAACCCGAAACCTGCAACACGTACTTACACCGATCGACAGTCTATAAAAAAAAAAAAAGATAAAAATACACTTAGATATATAATTTATTTTATAATATTATAAAAACAAAACTGAATAATTTAAATTTGATGTAAATCGTTAAACACTTAATTAGAAATTGACTTTTCTTAACTTCTCATTAGCATTTTTCAACTGAAAGCCACATTTGACAGGTTTACAAATAAGTACAAAAATTAAAGATTTCATGATAAACAACTTTTTATATTGAATCTCAAAAATTATTCCCTGGACAATTACAAAAAACCATTAAGAACTCTTTCATATTCGTTTAACAAGTCATATAATATTTAATGAACAATAATATTATAATATTAAAATAATATTTTAGGGTTTTTGGTTATTTGAATATCACACGGTACTGAAAAATACACATCAATATTCATTAGTTCGTAGTATTTTAAGAAAGGTAATAACCCAATATTTAATTAATTGACATTCAATTTTGATTTTCGGTTTGTTTAAAAAAAAAAAAATGGAATTTTAATAAATAAATTAATATATTTGTGTATATGAATTTATAGTGATAATTATTAAATATTTAAATACCTACTAGTTTTTCCACTAATTATATATTAATTAGGATAATGTATTCATTAATATCATAACCATAATATTTCAATATATTTTTTTAATTTTCTGAATCTACAGATAACAACCATGTTTAGTATATCCACAGCCGTATAACAATAATAATAATTTAAAATTTTTTTTTTTAATATTTTTGAAGTCGGTTATTTTAACTTAAATATTCAACTGGTATTTTTATATATCATAATAAGAGGACATTGCACACCCCATTTTAAGGGGTTCTGTTAGGCAATTTTTTAGATATTTAAAAAAAAAATACAAATCTAATTAACAAAAATTATTTTAATATAATTTAAAAGTAATTAAAAAATAGTTCTCTGTCAGTATTATTTTTTATTGTGGTGTAATCATGATATTGGTTTAAAAATACGTTTATGCAAAACAAATAAAATAACTTTTTAAAGCGATTTGAAAGTTGTTACACTTATTATAAAATTAGTAGATCACAACACTTCAGAAATAATAAAAAATTGAAAAATTTTCTAAATATTAAGCTAGTTATCGAAGATACAAAATATTATATTTTCCCCATTTTTAAGACACTATAACTTTATTTAATCATATTATTTAAAAAAAACGCTGTTGTGGTTATCTTCAAAATGTTGTTTTTTATCAATTTAAAAATAAGTGTTTTAACTCTAAAATCATTTTAGAATGCCATTTAATTTGTTTTGCGTAAACATGTTTTAACCATTGAAAATCTTCAGTGTGACGTCCTCAAATAAGGAAACTGGGAGTAGTAAAGAATCGTAATTTCGAAAGCAGATTTATAGTTTGCAAAAGTATTATTTTGTAACTATAAATTGATATATTGTTTAAAAATGATGTGAAGTATAAATGTATGTAGTATAGATCTAAAACTATGTGTAGATGTAAAATATTAAATATACCTGAAATGTAGCACACAATTACGTAACTGTTTGTTGCATCGATTTTCGTTTGTATTGTACATATCAATTATATAATTTTGGTTATTTTGGTTATCATCCTGTTCAATTTTTTTTTTATAACACTGTACGGATTTCAACGATACCACCAAATTAAAATTTTTTTTAAATATAATACATTTTGTTACTCGATTGTTCCCCATCCGGTGCTGAAAGTTTCGCTTTGCAGTAATAAAATGTTTATATTATTCTTTAACGCGTCGTTTTAATAAATGCAATATTTAACGTTCATTGTAAAAACACTATTAATATTTAAAACTTTATGTTATTTTATACGGTTTTACTTTTTTATTGTACCTCACACATTCGTTATGTAAAAAAAAAACAATTATTAATATATATCGTCAAAACATAGTTTTTAGAGTATATGACAGTTGACACTTGCCATTACAATAATAAATTGAACAATCTCGTCTACTAAAATCTATTTTTTTCATACTTCTAAAAAGTTTTATTTTTTTTTTCGTCCACTATGCAGATTAATATTATTTCAATTTTCTACTACCTAGTCATACATTGAATTAATTTCCTCGAATTTTAGTACAAAATATAATATATGTATACCTACCAACGTTACAGTATATATAGGCATAGGCACTTGTGTTTTAACAGCAAATGTCAATATTCACGAATTATATTCTTTGACAGGAAGGGTACCATAGATTATCTAGTACATTCAATTTAATCATGTGTATTATAACAGAATAATTAAAGTGTATTGATTTAAATGTGGGCGGACAAATCGTAATATAACTAGAATAAATTAAATGTAATATTTGTAACTATATTATTCAATAATTTATATAGTAAAATTATTCCAAACTAATTTTCTTTTTTTGTCAATTTTGAGCATATCTAATTATAATATTTAATACTCACATTTTAGATCAATTAGATTTTAACAACAATTTTAGATCACATTAGAAAAAACATTAAAAAAAAAAACTCTTAATAATTATGAATAACAATTTTTTTTTAAATACCTCGTTGGGACATTTCATGATAATTACAAATTTAGTCAGATTATCTCTAGACTTGTGTATGTGTGTGTGTGATAAAAATGTCTATAATATATATTTAAAATTAATTTTCATTAAATAAATATTTTTCTTGCTGAAAGATAGAAAAAATAAATTGTTTCTATAATAAGTACTATAAATCACATACGTATGTCCACCTCGTTCTTAAAGAATATAGCTTAATGTATTACGAGTAGGTACTATCTAACTGAATATTGAATATAAAATCGTATCAGACCCATTGCTTTGGCAGACATATTTCATAACTCAAAATAATAACCGCTGTTGTTCTTGAATAGATTACATTAAACTTCCCATACATAAAAAAAAAAAAAAAAAAAAAAATGGACTCTAATGTAAACGACTATTTGTACAAGAAATTTATATATAACTATTGTTTTTTGTATACCTACTTTTATTTTACATTATAATATAATATATTATAGGAATTATGTATAATATAATATGTACAGTTGGTATACTTATATAGGATGATTTTTGTTATAAACTTGTACTGTATACATCCAAAGCCGAAAAAAAAAAAATTCAAAAGAAATATTGTGTTGGTTCATAATATATTACTGAATACCTATTATTGGTAGTTATATTAACGTTACCACTTGAATTTGAACGATTTTATAAATATTAACAAAATTAACAATAATAACATAACACAAGTAATTAGATAAAATTACAAATATATTATTTAAATAATTTTACATAAATACTTATTACGATTAGTCTACATAGCTACATATTATTACACATATATTATTTGGATAAGTACAACATTAATAATTTTATTTTCTTGGTTAACATTTGTGTTTTTTCATTATTTCCTAAATATAATTTAAATATATATTAAATAACAGTATTTGTTTTGAAGAAATGTCACATAAACATTTTTAACTATATATATTTTTAGATATAGCTATGTATATATGTAATATATATATATTATATATATATATATATATTTCAATTGTAGGTAATCTCTATTTTTAATTTCAAATTCTAAACTAAAACATATTTTGTATAACATTATTTTACAAAACATAAACTTATATACTAATAATATTCAACATCAAACCAATTTTTATAAATTATGTATAAGTATTTATTAGATATACTTACGTGTTTCTGTAAAAAAATATCACTTATTATATTATATTTTATTCCTCTGACTTATTTACTTCTTATTTACACTTTAAATTGAAAAATTTTTTATTATTAGATATTTTTAATTATTTTGATATACATGTATAAACTTAAATTTAAGAACAGAATAAATTTAAAAAGTGAATTTAACTATAACTATATTTATTATGTACCTGCAGTCCAGATTAATAGCTGGATTTAACTTAAAAATTTCATTTTATTTTCAAAAATTAAATTTGTAATAAATATTTAGTAATTTATATTTTGAACGAATAAACCATTCTTATATGGTAATATTACAAACAATTTTATCGACAATGTATACTCGTTCATAATATTAAACGGAAACAATATAAATATTAATAAACTAATAATATAGTACTATACACATATAAAATTAACAGAATTTCTTATTAGGTACCTATTTAAAATACTCATTTCCATCGTATCTGTAAGTTTTGTTAATTGTTTTATGCTCAGAAACAAATATTATACTGACAATGAGTATGATAGCTTATAAATAATAATTTCGGTTTAAAATATGTAGAAATAATCATTTGTAAAATAATAAATCCTTGACTGAACCGAAACGGTTTAAATGAGGCGTGTTGCAGAATATGAAGACTATATTTTTATAAATAAAAACGTCCAAGAAAATATGGCCAAAATTATAATTTTAATTAATATTCTTGACACGTATATATTATATATAATATAATCAAAGTAACATTTTTCCTATAGTCATATTTTTCAATGATTTTAAATGATTATTTTTACCAAACTGCGTAGATTATAAAATGTACGTATTTGTTTTTCGTATAAAACAGATTTATCCATTTGACCTTTAAATCTCATTTGTTTTATAAATTGAAGGTTTTCTACAAAAATCTAAATGTTAGTTTTTTATCCGGGAAAAATGATTAAAACATTATTGTTGTTACGTTTTCGATTCGTTCCTTTTCGGACGACCGGGGCAAGGATTCTGAATCGCCAACGTATATCTGTGATCGGTGTTGTCTGAATTATTAAAGTACTTACTCAAAATTCCAGTGGCTTAGCCAATAGCCTGAATTAGTTAAATTTAATAAACATTAGGTATAAGTCCCAGTTGAAATCCGACTGTGCTGTTCCGTTTGAAATTTTTTTCGGTCTCAGCTTCTACATGTTTATTCCATAGTAGATACGCAGTAATCGTTATATGAACGAAATCTTAATAACTTGTCTTATCATTATTATATTTTAATTACAAATTGACTCGAAAATGTAATTAAAATATAAATGTACTTATATTTTCATTTATGACGTTGTGTGACAGCCGATATCATAGGGAAAAATATCCAGTCCATAATATAGGATTTGTACAAACTTCTATCGTAGGTGATAACTTATTTTATTATTATTACCCAATGCTTTGTTCATCGAGTTAAAAGTCAAGCATAAAATTATGAGATTTTTAAATAACTGCAATTGTGATGTTCTACTAAAACATAATAATATCTACATTTTTTATGAAATTTCATCACATATACGATATTTTATCGAACATTCATACACATATACATATTAATCTGGTAACATCTGTAAGTTCAAAAACAGTTGTAATTCTGACTGACTAATTGATAGAGTAGGGAGGTGCCTACTAAAAAATTAACATTTGTATTAATTTTATTTATTTGTATTTATTTTAATTAATATGTTTCAAATAATTGTACTTCAGTAGGTAGTATATATTTCTCAGTTTTAATTTTATATTGATGTGTAATCATATCGTTGGGTAAAAACTCAGAAGCAAGTCCATTTGACTAATGCTCCCGGAATAGATTGTTTATCTGATTTTTCAATCGATAAACTTCAGGGTTTGAAAGACTATCTCCTAGAAAGCGAACGCCATTTTCCGTTGCAAGGAGAATTTTAAGATCTCAATATAGTATAAGCATTGATTTCCCTTCTTAAAATGTATTATGCTCACACTTAAAAGGAGTTTAAATAATAAGATGTTACACTCAATAAGAGTTACACTTCCAAAATTTCACACTCAAAATGAGTCACCACTAACAAGTTATTTCGCTCAAAAAGAGTTTCACTTACAAGGGGGTTTCACTAAAGCTAGTATATAGAATATAAAATGATAATAGTCCAATTATCCAACATTATACCCAATTTTAAAAATCAACCTTCTCAATTTTCCCATTAGGTCAACTAGCTCAAAAACAATAACATCATATATACATATGAAACATATTTTATAAAATAAATATTAATAACTATAACCATAATAATTATTGATAAAGACGTGTCTCATATTCCGTGCACTCGCTTCACGACAACCACACAAAACACAATGAAATAAAAGAAAAATAATATAAAGTAAAGTCAGGTTTTTTCTATTGACATTTTTACCAAATTCGTTAAACAGTTAAACATTTTATCAATAATTCTTTAAATATAAATTAGGGAAGACACCATCTCATTATCTCACAGGACTCTTCGCTACTATTATTATAAAATAACACCAAATTTTTAAAATTTTAATGATGATATTTTTATGATGAGAACTCACAAATTGTCTCAATTATACTCGATTATATAATAATTTACTAATTGGATTTAAAATATTTATTTAAAATTTAGTTTACCATGCTTATTTTGAATATATATTTTTATTTTTTTTTTGGTTTTTTAGATTTTGTTTTAAAGAAAAAAAATTTTAGAATATATTACCATATTAACACAATGACACATCCGATTTTTAACGGTTTAATAGTATATGAAATGTATAAGATAAATTTTCTCAACGATTTCTGTGTAAAATTTGAGAATATAATGTGAATTCGTATTTTAAAGTTGAACAATAAACACAGATGAACAACAATGAACACAGAAATCGCTGACAACATTTTTAATTGAAAACATTAGTAACGTTATTCTATAATTATTTTCGATTCTGTAATATATTTAATCCAAATAGGTATTCTTACTCTTTTGATTGTAAAAATAGTTCAAATGAGATATTATCGAATAATGGTGAAATTAATGAAAACAATATTTGTATTTTCATGTAAATATATATTTTTCTAAAAAAATTAAAACAGTGTACTTGTATTATTTTAAGGCTATAATAATTAATAATTTTGACTTGGGTCCTAATATTTTGAATTTTTTAAAAATATTATTTATAAATTATCAAAGTTTACCGCAAAATGACTCATAAATGACATATAAATGACATAAAGAACTTCGATTTATTTTGAATTTTTATTCATTTAATTTAAAAATTAGTTATATTAATAAATTATTCTTTTACTTGTACAGAAAATATGAAATAATAAAAATTCTCACAAAAAATAAAAATAATAAAATAATGTTCATTTTTATAAATATTAAATTTGAATTTAAAATCATTAAACTTGTTATGTATTCAAAAATTTCTTTTAAAATACATACTGAAAATGACTGAAAAAAATTTCATTTTTAAATTTAATATTTTGTATAAATCTAATTGTTATAGATACGGTAACACTGTAGTTCTAGAACATCAAGATAAGCCAAAATACATTATGCATCCAAATCTGAGCAAAAAATATATGATCTTGCATAATAATGTCAAGTTTCGTTAAAATGGCTACTTTTTACTAATTAAAATTGAAAATTTCAAGAATCCCTAATCTAAAACATAGAATACGTGAAGTTTTAAAATTATCTTGTTAAACATTTTTGATAAAAATAATAATATATAATTTTTAATTTTAACATTAGTTTTTCGAACCGAAATAAAAGTAGAGTACAAATTACAAAGAATAATAAATGATAATTAAATTACATTTATACCCAAAATTAACATTAAATTACACCGTAAACTGCGAAGACACGATATAATTGTATTTAAACTGGTGTTGGTTTAAGTAAAAGGCCAGCGGGGTTCCTCGTTTTTCGTCGAAAATTATGTACTAAAATTAATTTTAACTTATAAAAAAATAAAACACACTCATTTAAATTCCTATAAATTAAATTAGGATAGGGTTTTTTCATGTTTAGTGCATAATGCCAAATCATTTAAATCTGGCCATGGTATATATGCATAAAATAAGTTAACGTATTCGTAGTGGCTACATTTGATATTAAACTAAAAAATAACTGAACAGTTTACAGAAACTAATAACAATAAATGCAAAAATATTTTCTGGTTTTTTGTATTAAAATGTTGAATATGGACTGCTAAAATTTAACATTAATATGTTAAGTTTCGTTTTTTAATTTATTATTTAAGATTAAAACTAATTCATTCAAAAAATGTAAATAAGTAGTCTTATAAAAATAAAAATCAATGTATATTTAAAAAAATAACAATATAATTATGTATAAATAAAACGAATACATATTAAAAAAAAAAAAAAAAAAAAAAATATACCAAAAATATTCGTAATGAACATAAAGGTAACAATTAGTTTCGACTATAATAGTCATCCGTCAGCAGTGCCGAATCTAGAGAGGGGAGGGGGGGGGGTGAAACGGGGCACTTGTCTCGGGCGCAAAATGTAAAAACATTTTTGTTGCGAGTTCGAACTAGATATTGTAAATACCTAATAATTTAATAATAAATATATGTATAGTGCATATACGTAATAATGGTCGGAAACAATTACTATTAACATTATTCGAATATAATATAGATACCTATATTTATAGCTATTATACCTATAGTTATGGGCACAAAATATGAGCACTGTCCATACAGCACCCCGATCGGTTTTTTTGTCACTGCACGTACGCATAATGGGTTACGGAGACCCGTTTTCGTGACCACAACTAAATTATTTGGTATTCCTTAATTTTAAAGGGAAACAGACCTTCTAGCTACTGTTTTTAAATTATTTTATTTTATTTTGAGAGCGTTTTATTTTGAATTATTAATAGAAGTCTGAGAGATCGGTCGCATAATGGGTTACGGAGACCCGTTTTCGTGACCACAACTAAATTATTTGGTATTCCTTGATTTTAAAGGGAAACAGACCTTCTAGCTACTGTTTTTAAATTATTTTATTTTATTTTGAGAGCGTTTTATTTTGAATTATTAATAGAAGTCTGAGAGATCGGTCATTCATTGAAAGCCCAAGAATAATACCACTTGTAGGATGACGACCACGATAGAAAGCGTCTCGTGACTTCCCCGGTTGCTGCTGATGAACACCACAATTATTACTGCGGGACTCTATCCTGTGGTCACATTGCAGGAATATATCTTCTCGTCACAGCAGGAGGACTCTTCCTTGTCATTGCTGCTGACCGTGACACCATCACTGTCGTTATCGTGATTTTCACATTGAATATTGCCGTTGGATTCGATGGCGGTGGCACGGCGTGGTTGTCCGTACAATTAATCAGTACAATATAGCGGCTCATGGACCACGATTCTGTCTGGTCTCATCATTAATAAAGGACGGTAAAACCACCACCATACAAACAGGCTCTTCGTGCACTTCTGTGCAAATAAATTCAATTTATATTTTATATATTTTAAATATCTCCAACAAGTTTTTTTTATTATAAAATATGTATAAACATAATAGTTATTCGACTGTATATTGTACTTGCAAACAATATTCCGTTAATAATAATTTATGTTGACTGCAGGTATGTGATTAATGATCACGATTAAAGGTTGCAAATAATCGCTTTTTTTGATTATTTCGATATTTCATTGTGATCCACCATCCACATAACACATATTATAATATATTTATGAAAATAGAGATGACAGAATGCCAGATAGACAATGCATTTAATAATAATTATATATAATTATTAAATATTTCTTTTTAATATTAGGTATCCATAATATAACCTAATATGTATATTTTTGATTTTATTATAATATTATTTAAAATGTGTCATTTAACGGAACAGTTTATAAATATTTTTTTTAAACAAACACAATGAAAGGTTGGTGTATAGTATACGCGTTAAAGTTATAATACACGGCTATGTTTATATATGTATATATTTACCTATAGTTTCAAACTATAGACACCGGAACACATATAATAATATTTAAAGTAAAACAATATGTACATAAAACAGCAAGAATGAATATTCATTTGATTGAAAATATATATATTGTATACGTTATTATATGTTTACAGAAGATACCACAGTGATATACTCGTATATAGAATTACATAAACCATTAGCATATTAAACTCTACATAATATTATATGGGATATACATTAAGGATGATTAATGGATTATAAATATTCCCATGTAATTGACAAGAATATCCAAATCGTGACAAAATAAACTATATATAGGTAGGTATATATATATTGCTAAAGTTGACATATTCACAATAATTTTTTTATGAACATATCTAATTTGGGAGGGGGGAGGGTATGGAACTATAGCCTACCACCACTAGAATTAACACAAGCCCCTCCAGAAAAACATGTCAATTATTTATATGTCGGTAGAAGGTTTTTTTTTAACTCAATTTTATTTCAATACAATTTTAAATGGAATTTTTTGTTTAGAGAGCTTTTTGATACCAAATTAATCTTTTTAGTATACTAAATAAGTTAATATTTGATTTTCGTAGTAGTTATCTTGAACGGAAGATATTTATCATTAACATGATAACATTTACGAGAACTTTAGATCATTTTTATTAATGACGTCGTTTATTAGTAAAGTCAAGAATGTTCTGAAAGAAACAACTTTTCATAAAAGTGGCCAATAGGTTATTCGATATTTTTTAAATAAAATTATTTTTTGAAATGAAACATTTTCAGTAAATTGTTAAGTTTATGGAAGGAGAGTTGCTATGTTGAGGGGAGATCTGATTGGGATATGTGAAGGTAAGTGTGCTGATGAAATATCATGTAGGTTCTAAATAATATATTATATATAATTAGATCACTAGATCTATATACAAACGGCATACAATTATTATTTTTATTATTTATATTTTATTAATTATATTTATTCGTGAATAGCTAATCAATATAAATAAAATATCAATATATAATACCTACTCAATATATATACATTATACAATGTACCTACATTTAGATGAAAAATTTTCGTTTAATTATGTATTATTATTAAATATTATTAATTTAATATGGCTAATGTATTAGGTAATATTGCTGTGTGTGATGCACTTAAAATAACTAACAGTTAAATGAAATAAAGACCATAAAAATAATAGTTACCTATATCTCCTTTACGTTTGGCGTAAGACGAATAAATCTATTTGTGAAAACGCTTGCAAGAACTTATGTGCATTGCTCCTATAACACAAAATGTCTTTTGTTATTCTATTAGTCTTGAAAAAAATATGTAATTAGACTAATTAAAGACAAATAAAAAAAACAATTATAACTATGCCAGTCAATTATTTATGCATTTAAACTTAGAGTGAAAACTTCAAATATACGAATAAATACTGTTCAAAAGTCCCTATTTTAAATTTCCAAACGGAATAATTTTGTAAAACGATTCGTTAACAGTCATAACATTCTATTTTGAGGTTATGTCTTAATATTAATTAATGTCCTCAATAAATCATTATGCGTTTCTGATTTTCGAATTGAAAAATATTAAATTCATTTTATTAACAGATTTATTAGATATGTTTTTAGTATATTTCATTTGTACAATAATGTTGTACGTATATGCGTGTTTATAATTTAGAAAATAGAAACCGATACGATAGGCGCCTTAACGGAAAGGAAAAAAGGGCGCGCGTGCGCTGAAAAGACACTGGGTGGTACTGCCGCGGAAAGGACCGCTGCCAAGTGTGTTGCCGTATTCAGTCACGTTGTCGCAATGGTCTCGACTGCCCCTGTGCTGGTCAAAAAGCCAAATCGAGTACGTAATAACAAAAAAAAAAAAATTATTGTAAAATATAAACGAAACGAAATGAAATAAATTAATAGTAATAATAATAATAGTAATAAATAATTAAATATACGTATTTTCCCGACCCGGAGGATTTTTTTTTAAAAAAAAATATTGTTCATTAAATTCAACCGATTATACCTATTTTATTATATTATATTATTTTCAGATAAAACGTCATTTTAACGTAGACTATCATTTATTGATATGTTGTTCACTGGCGATTGCCGTGTATGCGAATACTCTGAATGCCGGTTTCGTGTACGACGACAAGTAAGACGATATAAATATTGTTTAATATAATATATATTTTTAACGATATAAATTACGGATTTCAATGGTCCACGTATTGATAGTTGATACCCACCACTAATTTATATATATATACATATATTAACGATGAAGAAAGCCCTTAATATTTGTTTCATTCAGACCTTTAATACTACCTAATAATCATTAAGTACCATTTAAATAATTCGAATTATTTTTTTAATAACTAGACGAACAGATCTATAATGACATGTTCTTTATATTATAAATAAATAAAAACACATGTGAAAATATACAATTTTTAAAAATTAAATTTGGACGAAATTAAATTGCTAAAAAAGACGATCAATAACTTTTCATTAAAAAAAATAAAAAACATTTAACATTGATTTTTTTAGCACATCATAAAATAATATTATTATTCTTTGATTACCGATCAAAATAAGTAGGTAGCAAAATATATTTTTGCCAAAAGCGAAAAAAAAATATATATAAGTAGGTATATGAAGATTTATAATAAAATTTATATTAAAATTATAATAAATAATTAATATTTATATAATTAAAATAAAAAATCCCTCTATATACATATATTATATACCATCCAAATAAAAAAATTCATAGATACAATAAAATTATAATTTAATAATAATATCTTAAATCCAAGTGTATTAATTATGCTGTGAAATATATTTTATAATATATGTACATAAATATTAAACTTTCAAGACGTACCTAATATATGATGTGTAACTTATAATTTAGTATTATAATAACATATAATTGTATTGTAATATTAATAAACAATTTTTGGTATAATAATATTTAATTTGATATACAATATATTAATAAATAAAAATATAAAATATTTTGACTGATATTATTTCAAAGATGGAACCCCTTTTTTTAGCTACAAAGGCGTCTAATATAAATTATATTAGACGCATTTATAGCTTAAATGCGTGATATGAAATAATAAATAATTATGATAAATATGCAACTGGATGTATTATTAACAATTAATGAAAATAAAATACCCGTGTCACTTTTAAACTTTATAGTGTTAATTATTTATTATATACTAAAACAAAATTGAAAATTGAAATATTTCGAAGGTGACACATGCCATTTGGTTACGACACTATATATACAAGTAAAACATTACCATACATAATAAATGTAATAATATTAATAATACTGAGATAAAATAATTTCAATATACTGTAAGCTAAATAGCGAAACAATTAATAAAAAAAAACACTGTATGTATTCATTTGTATGTTGTATATACATTTTGTTGAAAATTTCATTACGTATTAATTGATAGTACTGAAATTTGCGTATATTCTTTTTAATAAAACGCAATTTAAGTATGCACTTTGGCATGCATGTATAATATTGGGGATGTTTAATATATACAATTAGGATAAAGGTCTTTTCAAATGAAATGTATATATAAATAGTATACTTATATTTTACGATTCATTTTTCATGAACATAATAGCATTCCTATATCTTAATTATACTAATTTTATTTTGTGATTGTAATTTATAATTTTTGTAATCTATATAATTATATCTACTATTCCGGAAAAAAAATATATAAAAAAAATAAAAACAATTAAAAAAACCATTAACATATTTATTATCTCAATATATAAATAAATAAAATTTATTTTATCATCGAAAAGAAAATAATTATAACATTGATAAAAATCTATAGATTTGAGTATCTATTATACCTATTAGAAATAGTGAGAAGTGTTTAAAAAATAAATAGCTATAAACACTCTAAAAGAACCCGGTTTTTAAGGGGTGGTCTGTGGAAGCACATAATAAATTATTTCTTTCAATAAAACGATTCTGACGTAAATTTTTACTGGAAAAAAAAAATTAAATATATAATTCACTCGTATATATTATATATGTATTAATGAAATACATATTCTGTAAACAATTTATATTGTCAAAACAATTATTTTTGGAATTACGAAAAAAACCATTTTATGTTTTGGCCGATTTTTATTTTTTTATACTGTCTTTCTGTAGTTTCTTTGAGCATTTATCAACAAATTATACAATAAAATATTAACTTCTTCACATTTTCAACAGGAAAAAGGTATGTAACGATAGGATCAAGTTTTCTGGTTGATAATACAATAAAAAATATCATTATAAAACAAAAAAAATATAAAATTTAAAATAATATCTAATTGATTTAAACTCATATTACTAACTATATAGCTGTTCAATCGTAACTTTTTATCGTCAAAAAATATAAGTACATCAAATATAGTTAAAATCGTTAAGTAAGTAAATTTAATTTTAGAAACTGTATCAATAAAAAAAAACATACATATTACTTATATATTATGCAATAAATACATTTTTAATAATTAATGAATTTGTTTTACATACTTAATAATATAATTTTTATTCGGCTCGCAAACATTTATTTAAAATTTATTAGTATAGAAAATTACAAAAAAATATTTTTTACAATTATAAATATTAAATAAAATTAATACAAATAATATATGTATATAAAACTATTATTATTATTCAGGAACAAATCAATAAAATACAACAAATTGTTGAAGGTTTGCAAATAAAAAATGGTGACGGTTTGGTCATAGAATAAGTACTCTTAGATGTTTTAAATAGTTATTGAAAAAAAAAAAAACAAAAAAATTGATTTTTTAACAATGAAAACAAAAATAAACACATTAAAAATCGGTTTTGTAGGTCACTAGATAATTTTGTGTTTTATAATTTATTTTATCTTTCTACAATATTTTCAAATTGTTAAAAATTAAAAATGCATAAAGATGTTTTTTTTTAACAAATATGCCACTTACACAACAATAAAAAATGGTATTGACACAAAACTATTTTTAAATTATTTTAAAAATATATTTAAATATATTCAAATTGTTGGATTTTCAGTTTTTTTTTAAATTGCATAAAAATTGTCTATACAAAACCCTTTAAAAATTGGTTATAAAACGTCCTGTTAATAGCAGCATATCATTATGTGAAATGCTATTTAGATAAATCAGTTAATGTTTGTCATTCATTACTAATGAATAATGGGGAATCCTGCTATACTGTACAGATATATTATTTTTTAATAAAAATATATTTAACTACTAATATTTTAATTTGATATAAAATATTAAAAATGTAAATGTAGGTATCTATAACATAATATATATTAATTTATTTTGTAATAATTATTTTAATGAATTTTAAAAGTAAATCTTAAATAATCATATTATTCCATTGTAATGTTACGAGCAATTTTCCGTGAACTAGCTAGTATTTCTGATACATTTAAGTCGTGGAAAATATTTGTGGAATTAGTTTTAAGATTTATGGTAAACTGCACAAGTGCCGTGTGTATATGGTAATGGAAAAAAAGCAATCGTGTAATTTTCGATTACGTTTTCATGTATGTATATATTAGGTACCTACATATATATTTTTTTATTTATTTATTTTTTTTTTTTTTGTCCATATTGTCTTTTTCCCATTTAACTCGCTTTGTTTTTTACCTTTTTTTTTATTTAAAAGTTTGGTGCACGTTACCGCGCATTATAATTTTATCGCGGTCAATGCAAAAATCCTAACCGCACAGCGGGAATTGCATTTGTTCTCTCGCCTATATACATATTGCATACGAATTGCCACATTACACCAGTGAATTCTCAAATCCTAAACTATTGTCGACTAGGGAAGCATAAAAATAAATACGAAAATTATCCGAATTTTTGACCCAATATATCGATAATAATAATAATAATAATAATATAAGTTATAACAATATAGTTTAGTGACCAAATTGTACTCTATCATCATATATAGATTTATTATATATTATATATATATATATATATATATATCAAGGTTAACCCCTTTCACTAATTATAAAAGTCATATTGTTATATATATTTTTAAATTGGGATTCGTAATATTTTTTTAACGTAAACTTATAAAGTCCGTATAGTAATCTCTATAACACGAATGACGAAATAATTATGTCAGCAATACTACAAAAAAAAAAATTTTAATGGTGCATGTATAATAAAAACAATTACAATTTTTTTTTCACGGATTTATGTCAATTACTTGTATTAAGATGGCTAATAACTGAAGCGTGGACTCGTTATATTATAATACACCTATGTTCATGATTTAATAGGAAATGAACTATCTCAAATACCATTATCCCCACCATCGAAGAGCAACTTATTAAAATGTCCATTACTTAATATTGGGTTTTCGTAAAATTTAACTTAACGTGTCGCAGAATTAAATGTCGTAACCATGGTCGTAGTAACTGAATATTGCATATTTTCACATGAGGAAAATGTTTAAAACGTAGATGGTACCCTATTAGTTTCAACACAAAACTGGAAGAGTATTATTTTTTTATAAGGTTAATTATTTATAATTTTTTATTATCAAATAAATAATAAATGTTATTTCTTTATTGTGAATATTATATTATCAAGTAATTGATACTTGAAAATAAATAACATACAAAAAATCAAAAAGAATTTTCTTTCAGAAAATGGGAATATTATTATAAAATAAAAATGCACCTATTAATTCAAGTTTTCTGATCGAAAATTTGTTTACAGAATAAAATAATAATTATAAATAAAAACATCATTGTAAAAAACTGGCTTTCTTTCTCAATCCACTTAGTATTTAAAAGATCAGTAGTAGTATCTAACCTTATTTCTTCTTCTTCTTTGCTTTATCTCTCAATTATTTGAGGTCGGTCACCATTTGTCATAAATTTCTACTTGACTTAAAATATTGCAATCGGTTTTTAATAATGTTCTACAGATATTTTATTAAAACAAAATTTCAGATCGTCCCAGATTATTCCATCGACTTTCCTCCAATAAATGAATTCTTTAAAATATCAAATCAATTTTTCAGTCTTAGATATGAAATTTGTAAACAATATTGGGAACATTTTTAAGTAAGACTAATAAATTATCATTGTTATAGTCAAATAAAAAAATTATTTCATTATAATAAATAATAATGTATAATATCATGTAGTAACGTACTTAAAAATTGTACATACAAAATGTAAAAAAATAACCTCCTTAATGTACCTCCCTGATGAAATTTTCTCCTGGAAAATGGGTGCACAACACACATGTACTGATAGGATCAAGTCTTCTAGTTGAACATTTATTTACAGAAAAAATAAGAATAAAAATGAACATCATTGTAGAAAACTAAGTTTCTCGCCCCGTTCAGAATCTAAAAAATCAGAAATTTAACTTTAATTTTAATTGTACATAAAAATATAAGTGAATTTTAGAACCATATAACAATTCTTTAATATGCTGCAATTTACTTTGGGGGGTTGTTTTTAATAACGTTTTACAGTTTCAAATAATATCATTAGACATTTAATATGTATACTTACCTGGAGGCTGGAACAACAAATTTAATATTTAAAATATAAATACTTTCATATAAATGTACAAAATAAAATGTAAAATATACCTACTCATAAGCATAACTAAAATTATAACAAAAATTTAATGGAAATTAAAAATTAATCTAGATACATTTATCTAGATGAGTAAAATTTTTTATCTAAGATTATTATTTAGATAACTTGTCAATTTTTATTTAGATAAGATAAAAGATAAATGAACATTTATCTTGATAAGTTTAAACACTGTTCCCGAGATATAGTCTTGTTATAAAATATCTTCCTGTAAAATATACATATAATATACAATGTATATGTATATTATACCTCAAATACCTCTTCTACACAACTCATCGATTCCGAAATTTCAAATCTTACCGACACCATCTCCTCCGCAATTTCTGACTGCACCTTCGTCTTCACCCCCCCCCCCCAAACCCCAAACAGGATCTCCCCCAAAATATTCTCCGCGAAATTTCTCGTAAAAGGCTCCTCCGTTCTAAATGAAACCGAGACCCAATCCTAAAGACGCGTATTTACGCCCAAACTCTTCTCGTCCGCAATCTTCTCTCCTCCCATCGGGAAAATGAATGGTTTAACCTCCTAGGTTCCCTCAATTCAGACCCCAACGGACGCTTCCACCTTCTACCAGATCAATAGCCTCCTCCGCAAACCCCTCTCAAATTGTTGTAACACAAATTCCACCTCCACCAAACTCAAACAATCGATTTCTTCGTCCCCCTTTCCACACATCGTGTCTATATCAACCCAACCCGACCTACTCAACGGCCACAAAAGAAACCGTCCTCTCAACTTCTAAATAATCTAAAACCAATATTCACCCCCTCACCACCTCACAACATATATTGATATATTGATAAACCACTACGTGTAGAGCACTAGATAATGATAACTATTTATTATTTTTTTTTTGTGATCACTACAAATTGTCTATAATAATATTATAATTATTATTAATGTAAACAAAATAAATCTCACATAAACTAAGAAAAATCAAGCTGATAAATCCAGCGACAATGTAGTGTCTCGATCTAAGTAAAAAAAAAAAAATCGTAGCATCACGGCTGTGTGTATATATATATATGTATATATATACAGAAACCAGAACATTCCCATTAAACGTTGTGCATATTTTGGGTTTCTTTCGTCGAGCCTACGGGCCTAATGAACGAACCAAATCGTTCGAATTTAAAAAAAATGTATCAATAGATCGATAGAGTCATAGGCTATGTGCTCTTGTAATTATCAATGTAATTAGTTGAAAATTGTTTCAGTAATAATCAAAAGACTGGCAATATTTTAGTGATAATTTTATATTGTTTTCGCGATCAACATTATTATTTCTAACGGCAGCGGCGCTACTTCTCCCACCATTACGGCGTGTCCAAAATAAATTCGTTGCGTCCGTTGCGTCCGATGCGACCGAAATTAAAAACAAATCTACAAACATGATAACGACCTGTCCAATCTGGATGGGGTTTGCGCCAGATCCGTTCGACATCGCATCGGTCGTACTCGCCGCACGATTTGAAAAACAAATCATTTTGTTTTTTGACTTATCGGACGCAAAAACAGACGAACGGTGTTCAGTTAATATAATATAAAAATTAAAATTAAATAATTTAAAATGGAGTTATTGATTTCGGAAGTCCAAAAACGACCAGTGTTGTGGAACAAATTTCATAAAAAAATATAGAGATAGGATAGAATTTATCTTATTTTATTTTTTTTTTTTATGTATTTTTTGTACAAATAATATTTTAACACCTATACTCTCTGCGAGTATATTTTTATGCACATTATGTGTAGACATTATGAACAAAACACAAGTGCACTCCTACGCGTTAAACCACGTTATAGTACATCGAGAATACTCTTGATATCGTACTCATCGGACGCATCGGACGCAAATTGACGTTGGACATGCATGCGTTTGCCGCAATAATGTGCGGCGAGCACGATGCGAAAACGATCGCATCGGACGCAATTCGGATTTACTTTGGACGCGCCGTAAGACACACACACTCGTCACACCAACGCATAGTCGGGCCATTCCGCCGGACGCCCGTCACCTGTCGGGCGTCGCGTTCATTTGCTATCTATGACGTGGCGTACTGTTTGTTATTATTATTTTACTAGTCTGCGAATTATTTTGTTGCAATTACGCGGCCCGGAAACAATTGTATTTAATTAAATAGGGCTTACGTTATTTATTAATTACATCACATACTAGTGCTCGACTATAATAAATTAGTGGCTGGATCTCCCGACTAAGTAAACTAAATTTGGAATAATTTCAGTTGAAATAATTTAAAAAACAAATAAATATTAACAATTTATTTATTTTGAATTTGGATTATATCACTATTGCACAAATGTTACACGTTAGACCAATTACTTAGATTCTACCTCATATCATTTATTTTAAAGCAGATTTTTTAAACTTTTTCACTTGGTGTATTTTATTTACACGGAGATGACGGAGTGTTTTTGTTGGGATTAATATAAATGATTATTTTTTAAACGTAACTATCTAAATATATACTAAAAATTATGTTCTTGCAATTTGCGATGTGATATTTACAATAAAAAAAAAATTCTTTATTGTACGTTGAAAGTCAAGTTTTTTAACGCATCAGATCCTTAACTGATTTTGGCAAGACATAGTTACTCCCATCTCCAGTAATTGAATAGTAGTAACAATTTATTTTCTGTGTTTAAATTTTGTAAAAGGGTGTTTCACTAATATTTCATTATTATTAATTCATATTTTGTACATTGGATGTTCTCTGTTGATATTAATGAATTTACTCATTTTATTATCAAACACTTTATAAATTCAACTTATTTAATTAGTTAATTTGATAAATTTTGTTTCATGTTATATTATAAATATTGATATGTTTCTTCATCTTATATTTATTTATTATTTGTTGTTCCATTTTACGAGAATATTAATTTATAAAGTACTAATAAAATAAATGTATTTTTGATTAGTTTTTAGTTGGTTTTACTTCTATTGATCGACCATAATCTAATAGTCTTAAACTTATATTTCATTACTATTTACAGGGTTTTAAATAGTTTATTGTTCCAGAAACTTCTACGTCTTATTTTTTATACTGAGTAAAGTTATCGCATTATTAGTCTGAACAAACATTTCCAATGACTTTATAGCAGCTACTGTGGTTTTAAGATCCAAAGTAGGGTCATGGAGTAATTGATTCGCGGTATTAACTCCTCCAACGATCTCTATGGATATAATTCCAGAACTCCGCATAAATTTTAGTTCAAGCGTACTTTATTGACTGTATAACCCAGCAATCATGCTATATTCATATTCTGGGTTGATAAAAATTTGAATTAAAATACTTTTGAATTCATTATAATACGGGTATAATTGCCTAATAATTACTCATCATGATGATAGGTATTATTATGGTAACTCTTTGTGGTACAAAAATTTGGGTTATTTTATATTTTTTATAATTATTTTTATTTAGCATTCTAATTAATATATATATATATATATCTTATTGCTAACACAAAGTATTAAAAAATATTATTTATAGGCTATAAAAAGAAATTATTATATAGGCATAGGTACATCGTAAAACAAAAATATAACTCCTGAATCCAGAGATTTTCAACAAAATTTTTACATTATGTGTTTTCATACAATTTATTATTTTGTTTCTATGTACCAGAAAGATGTATATAAACATAAAAAAACGCATTGTTAAACCAATATTAATAATTAAAATTGAAATTTTTTTTTTGAAAGTTCCAAAAGTTAATAAGAAATGTATAAAAAAAAAAGTACTTTGCACTAGGAATTTCAAAACAAAAAAGAAATCACTAAATTACGCACACGAATTTGTTTAATTTTGCTAATAAATTTTATATTTTTAGGTACCTAGTATAAGTTTACTAGGTTAATTCACTTATTTACTATTTTTCGGCCTAAATCACGAAATTGTCCAAATTTGTACAAAATTACGAAATGATTTTTCTTTAGTCAATTGATTAAAAAGTTGATTCTGTTAAACGTGTACGAGTCCAGGATCACGAGTAACCGTCAAGATACGATGTAGAGAAATATAATATTATTATAAAATATTTTTAAAAAACCTTTGATATAGTAGGTATTGGAAAATCTTTCACTATAAAAAAAAGATCATGAGAGGATCTAACCCCCATATACTCCTCGTGTATATGCCCCTGTGTAAATGTGTTTAAATGCTTGTTGACCGTGTTTAGTATATCTACACCGTACATATAATGTATTTTTAATTTACACGAATTAACAGTAGGTACACACATGTACTTATATTTTTATGTAATTCTCCCCACGTCATAATAACTAATTAAATACTTAAGTACCTAATATAAAACATGTAGATATTTTAATATTAATTATTTTTGATATAAGATATTTTTTAAAAATATATCACTGTTAGCGATAGGTAATCTAAATCCCCCTAAAATTTGGCAAGGGGGGGGGCGAGGTGGGATTTTTTTATTTGTTTATTAGAATATTGCCCTTCATCATTTTTCCACTCATTACATAGTCTTTCCTTTAATTTTTTTTTTTTATCCCTTCCACGCACTAGGTATATTAGGGAAATTTTAATGTATTATAGGCATTCGTATTGTATATTTTTTATAGGTTGATATATTAAAAGCCGTACCTATAACAGTTTAAACGGTTATTTGTACCTAAACAATACACCATTTTATAAAAATTCTTTCTTCCACAATTTTTATTCTTAAACTTTTCGTTATACAAGTAAAAAGTGAAATATTTACGAAAAGGGTATTTTTGTGAATATTGTCCTCGAATATCCTTTGAAGCCAATGTGATATCAATAGGGTTATTTTACATGTTATTTATAATCATATTATTAAGGTGTATGCAAAAATTCAGAGTGCTCCTACTTATTTTTAATTTGATTTGGCTATTATTAATACTGGACAAAGATGTTATTAGTAATAGATATCTATGCTATAATCATACGCAATGATATAGCAATAACAGATATTGAATTCCGGAAGTTACACACACTAATAATAATTTATTACTCACACACTCACACAGCTAATATGCTTGCATATTTTAAACTGCCTATACAAAACTCCTTAGAAACTGACCTCTTTCAACCCCCTTAACATGAAAAAGATATTTCATAATATTATCAATTACCTATAGTCAATACCTTGTTGATACCTTCACGAAAACCTGTTTTATGATAATACTTTTTATCATGGGTATTCGTATCTATAGTTGTACCAATTATTTATATTGTATACAAGTTATTTTATCATGTTTAAATTGCTCAATATTCATTACGTATATACTATATAGTTCATAATAATGTACAGTTAATTAAAAATAATGTTATAGTGATAAATTTTAATATAACTTTACTTATAGTATTGTGAACTTTTTAGTTACATAATTAAGGGAATATTATTTTAAAAATCTTGTGTTTATTTGTGTATTAATTTAAAATCTATTAGTGTATAAACTATAAGGTATAAACATAAACTGTAGGTAAATAGTAGGAGTGTACTAATTATTATTTAATAATTATTAGTAGGTACCTACTGTATAAAATAGATTTTAAGGATTCAATCAGAGAGTATGTTTGAGTAGAACACATTTTTTAAAATAATTTTCATATTCATTACATCTCCCCCCCCCCATTGAAAAATCATGTATATGCCAGTGGTTTTGATATCCCTAAATTCGTATTTTTTCTTTATTTGTGTTATTTCACCAGCTATGTTATAATTTTAATGCAAATAATATTCGTCAAAAAATATTATTGTACTAAATATGTCTGTATATAGTGTCTCAGTTATTTGGTTATTTGGCTGTAAAATTAAATATGGCCCATTTTATATAGTATAGATATCATTAGAACAATAATATCATATACATATCTAAATATGGTGATATTGTAATAAAAATTACTTATAAATTAAACTATCGCAATATACTTTACCTTATATTAATATTATTATTATAAAGATGTTAATTGTTACATAATTAATAATAATATAAATTTGTTGTAATATTATGTTATTGTTATTTATTTAGCTAATGCCCAATTGGGAAATTTAACATAGCATAATATTTACAGAAAAAAATACAAAGTTATATACAGTGGAACGAAATATACATTATAATTTAAATACTAGAAAAATAATAATACATTTGTACAGCGGGCCAACGAATTAACTAACTAAATTAGGATGATTTATTATAGTTACGTAGCATTCGATGCAAGAGGCAATTATTATTGGCATAAAAAGTGGAGTGTATAAAGGAAAATGGTCTCCAGAATAGCGAGAGGGTACATACAATTGGATACTAAAGGGAGGAATTGGAAAATCCATGATGCAATTAAGGAGAGAGGAAAGTTAATATCAGAGGCCAGATGGCGAGTTAAAAGAGTTGAAATGTTTAGAAATTGACGAACAGAATAAAGTAGTCAAGTCAATGTAAAATGATGCTAAGTTTTTAACAAATTGGTGGAATAAAAAATTGACTTGTTCTAAACCAGTTGGATTCTCAGCTGAGCCTTTGCTAAATAAGAATTCCAAACAACTACACCATATTCTATTATTAAGTAGTCAAGAGTAGAGTGGAGAGGAAAACATTCTAGAAACTGCTTTCTAAGCCCTAAAATTTTAATAGTAATGTGTATGTGATGCTCAAAACTCAAATATGGTGAGTACAAAATTCCAAGATCTTTATAAAGAAACATATTCTTTACAGAAAGAAATAATAAGCGAAGAAAATAGGAGTATGGCTTCTTGAAAAAAAAAATGATATAACATTTATTGAGACTGAGAGACCATCTATAGGTCCAACTAGGTGTTGGACCTAGGAAGAGAAGATGTTCAGACTAAAGAAAGATAAAATTATCTAAACACATTTTCATGTTATCAGCAAAAAGGAGGTCGATACTTTGCATTAGTGATCCATTTATTTATTGAGTTAACAAATAATATAAAAAGCAAGGGACTTAGATGTCCCTTGGGAGACACCTGAAGGTAAGTCCATTAATTCGGAAATGGAATCAAGAATCTTAACAAATTGTTTCCTTTTTGTTAAGTACGAGTTTATCCAAGTAAGAAGGGATTTCCTATACAGAGTGATTCAAGAACATCTATAAGAAGACTATAATTAACCGTGTCAAATGCTTTCCTGTAGTCAGTAAATATAACTTTTAAAAGCTTTTCTATTCAAGAAATTTCGTCAAGAATGAAATGAACACAACACTACTAGTGGTAGTAGACCTACCAGACCTGAAACAATGCTGTTCTTCAATCATTATATGGTCCACATTACGCTTGATATGAGCGTAGACATTTAAAATAGTTTGGCAATAAAGGGGATGATTAAAACAGGTCTGCAGTCGTTATTTACGTAGGTCGGATTGCTGGATTTTAAAACTGGAGTTACAGAACAAATTTCCTAGGTACTAGGAAAAGTTTCTTCATCTGAGGAGCGTCGAAATAACAGAAAGAGAGGGTACACTATTGAATGGTGACAAAAATATGAGCAACGGGCAGATTTACCATCGAGACCATTAGAGACTATTTGTTATTACTAATATACAGTATACTATATTCATTTATTGTTAATAAATTATATTTAATCATAATTTATTTATTATATAAACAAACAGATATTGTAAAACCTAATACTACATAGTATCTATCTATAAAATTGGCTTATTTAGTACCACCTGGTGTAACAGTAGCAAAAAAAGATTTAATAAGTTTTTGTGAAGCTAATATTATTTAACTGCTATAAGAAATTTTATAACAATCTGCATACTAGCTATACAGTAGACTCGGATGATAAATAAAGTAACCTGTCATACTATTATTACAAGAGTTAATTAATTTAATTCTTAGGAAAACAATTTGTTATTTTTTTGTAATTAATTTAAGTAAACAAAGAAACTGAAGAGCAGATTTCAGTTCACCAAAGTATTTTATTTTATTTTAAATTTAAAAAAAAAAAAAATTGTATTTAAAATAAAAAATTCTTTCTAAAAAAATCTAACTAAGAGGCTAAAAAGTAAGTTATCCGGTGATTTATAGTCTTTATCGTGCTTAAATTAAACATTATAATATTAAATAATAAGTATGTTTTATAAATAAAATATACAATTTATTTATTATCTATTGTTTTATCTACAAATATATTATTTGATATTATGTTACAAGTATTTATAATTGAATACTAATTACTATACAAAAATAATTACATTAATTGTATTATTATATATAAAAAAAAAACCCATATTTTTATTAATGACTAAAATGTTATGAAATAAAATATAATTAGTAGTGCAATAAAGCCTTAAACTAAAAAAAAAAAAAAATGTAAAAATTAATTTTTACCCAAAATTATCTTTGAGTCAATAAAAAAATTATCAATTAATCTCAAACTTTAAAATTGATTTTCTGAAAAACTTTTTTGATATATGGCCTTACGTATTGTAATGGTAGTGCAATACATTTATTTGGTATAAATATTTGTTGTACTTAAATGTTATGATAAAAAACATTTTAATATAACTAACTTATACGATTCATATTAATTCTTAAAAAATAAAAATATTAATTAACAAATAATAAGAATTCATTTGAAAGAAAATTCGTCATTCTTTATACAGCTGGCTTGTACACAAATAAGCACTCTTCAAACTCAAATAGTATGTCATTTGGTATAGCATGTAGATAAATTTCCAAGTTTTCCGAGTAACTCTTTAATTGTATATATTATATAAAAAAAAAGAAAAATGATTGAAGTGTTCACTTAAAATTTTAAGGTACTTTATTATTATTAAAAAAAAAAAAAAAAAAAAAAAAAAACCAACAATATTTTTATTCATTAGAAATATAATATGTATTATAAGCAGTGATGGTTAAGAGGATACCACATAAGTGATTTTTAAGTGGTTCTGTATAAGAAATTTTTATGAAATTTTAATAAAAATAAAAATCTTATAATCTAAAAATATTTAAGTACATTTTAAAAGTAATTTAAAAAAATATGCGTGTCAGTAGCACTTTTTATTGTTGTGTAATCACGATATTTGTTAGCAAAATTGTTTTGCAAGAAATTAGATTTCTATAATTATAATTAAAACCCCAAATTTTTTGCATAATATAGGTAGTAGACAAAATTATATTCTGTATTATGCCGTCGTCTTTTTTTCAATAACACAAATAGAACTGATGTTATATCATCTGTAAAAAAACAAAAAAAAAGATTTTTTAAAAATTAATAACTTTTTTATTATTTAATATTTTTGAAAAAGTATGACGATACATATTGTGTATAAATTGTATTTCTTAAGTATTACTACAAACTGAAAAACTTTTTTTCTCGTAAAACTCTATTCTCGTATTTTTTTTTTTTGGGAAAATAACTCATATATTGAGGTGTATGTGAGTATCATATATTATTTAGAATGTTTATAAGGATATAAAATAAATTATAAACAATTTTAATCGAAGACGTTTTGTAATATTTGAATTAATTGATAATATTCATGTTATAAAATTGAAATTTTGTAATACGCCTTATGGAAACGACGAATACGATTGAAACTATATAAATTAATAACGTCTAGAAAGTTGTGGAATGAGTATTTTCGTTTGATAAATCTGTTATATATCTTCATACCCGTAATAGTTTAATGAATTATTTTTTATTTTTATTTTTTATTATTTTTCCATTTTATGCAATAAAATATTCTAGGTACATATTGACATTTAAATTTTGTTATGCCTCTATACTGAATAGAAAATCTGTTAAAATAATGTATCAAGTACACTATAGTAATTTTTTTTATTTTTTTTTTGAATATTTTTAATGGAAAATATTATGAAGGTATACAACTTATAAATCAATGTCAACAGAAATACGAATACCAGCAATTATTATTATTAATTTTTTGTTCAACCGGTACTCGCATAACAAAAGCTTGATAAAACGTATTCCAATCAAAAATATATTATTAAAGTCCAAAAATTAAACATTCAAAATATGTTATTTAGTTATCATTATTGGTTTTTTTTGACTGATGTGAAAATCGTTTTTATTATTGTTAGAAAATAGCATATATGTTAGAACGTATAATGTATTATAATATATAGTCAACGAATAATAACGTAAAGTTTAAATTAAAAAAAAAAAAAAAAAAAATTAATAGTTAAAGGATGTTCAATATTGAAAATGATATAAATGTTAAGTAGTTTTTAACAGTAAATCAAGCAAAAAGTTATATTGTAATACCTAGTATACAGTAAATAAATAAAAAAAAAGATTTAAATATAATAATTTATCAGAAGAAGTAGGTATTGAAAAGTTATACATCTATTATTTATTGATTTTGGGATAACCGAATATTACAGAGTAGGTTTTTATTTATAAACGTTATTTAAAGAATCTTCTTAACTGTATTCTCTGTTTACTTGAGGGATGTCCCGCAAAAAAAAAAAAAATAATAATAATAATAATAAGCAGAAAATAAAGAAGTGGATTTTTCATTAAACTTCTGATTGAATCACATACCTGAAACACTTACCGACTAATTACTCACTGGGGCTAATTTCCTGAGTTGAGTGTGTATCTCGCCCACTTCCCGTTACGAGACGGTCCTGTTAATATTGCGGTTATTAACAATGCTTATTTAAAATTGTACATACCACGTTTAAATGAATAAACAAACGAATACAAAATATTAAAATTACCATCGACTCTATAAGTGTAACTAATTAATAAGGTAGTTTTCGTCGATTTTACAGTCTTTGCGTGCCGCTTTTCTTCTTGTACAATAATTATACAAATCTAAATCTAAAACTACATTGGTTCAACGTATTTTTTTTTTCGGCAGTCTATATTGAATAATTTTTTTTTTTTTTATGTCTGGTGGAGGGTGTAAAAATCGAAAACACCCTCAGCTAGGGGTCACTCGCCCTCCCCCTCCCCCTTGAATGATCATTGGTTGTAGTATACGATTTGAATACCGGCAGAGGGTTGTAAATTATTATTCTTGGCAAACGAAACTGCGTACTGCGTAGGTATATCGTACAGGTGCACGCGTCACTGTATATCGAAACGGAACGACGTGTACGGCGGGAAAGAAACGGTTTTGTCGGAATTAAAACAATATTTTATCCTGCAGCTGAGCCCCCTACCCCCTACCCCGCCCGTCCCGCCGGTATATAGTATTATTTAAACGTCGCGGAGCGATTTAATGACAAATTAATGTAAACCTCTATAGCGCAGCAGCTGCCTTGTGCATTTCTTTTCGTTCTTATATTACTATTATTTGCCCGTATAGTTAATTGTTTTTTCCTCGTTTGTTTAAAACCCTGTGAGGCGTTGAGAATTAATAGCGCCGGGCGCGGCTCAGGGACAAAACACACAATAAGACGCGCGCGCGGCAGGACACGCCGAAAGAAGAACAAAACGGATATACGGCCTGTATACGTATATATATATATATATATAAAAGGAACGGGTGGTGAAAAAGAAGGGACGAAAAAAACCTTAAAAAAAAAAAAAAAAGTGTATTAATTTTAATGAGCTCTGAGAAGGATTTACTATTAAGCCTAATGAACAATACAAGAGAAATGTAAAGGATTATCGAGACTCGTTTAGATGTATACGTATATATATATACATTTTTTTTTTTTTTTTTTTTTTGGAGAAGTCCACTATAAATACACTAATAGCCCATCCCCTCCGTACTGGTGGCGGGCAGTTGCATATCCCTACCAATCCTTCGTAGGAAAATATCTCCATCAGTCAACAAGATGAATATTCTCTCCTTTCCTCCGCCGAGTGCGGGTTATAGACCGCGGTGTTGAATATTTCACGAATAATACAACAAAAACAATAACAGCTGCATAACGGGAGACGGAGAAAATTGAATTTTTGATAAATCACTTCTATATTCGGTGTGTATGCGTATATATACGAATCTAGGACGAAATCCGCACATAATTTTTTTTTTTTTAACTTTATAAATATTTATAAAAATATGAATAAAAATGAATTTAAACTGTGAATTGCGTTGATTATTTCATTATTCCAACTATTGATACGTTTCAAAAATAATTAAAAATTTCAAAAATTAATTTCAAAATGATAAGAAATTTTCCGGAATACACAATGTGACATTTTACAGTTTACAATATATAAATTACGAATACCACCTGTGCTCTTATATATATATATATATTACTCTTAAATACCTTACGCTATAGTCCTACACAGTGTTTGGAACATTCATTTTAATATAGAATGCATTCACATTCACATTCATTGGAGTTTAAATTGAATGTATTCACATTCATAATTCATTTTTTTCAAAAAGAATACATTCACATTCACATTCATTAAAAAAATGAATGTTATCAAAAATGTATTCATTGCATTCAAAAAAAAAAAAAAAAAATATTTATATATTTTAAGTCAAAATTTTGCAAAATAATCAATATGAATAAGGAAAGGAGAATTTAAAAAAATATATATATTTATTGAATGCAAATAATATACATTCATTTGCATTCACATTCGTTAGTAAAATGAATGCATTCACATTCATCATTCAGGGAATGCATTCATTCCAAACATTGATCCTACACAACAACGCATATTTTCTTATCAATAATAATAATTTTACCATTAGCACAGAATATATTCACTTCGGGAGTACTGGATTATCACCGTTATCACCTGCCATTAGTACCGTCCGTATTCTATAAATTATATCTAAATACTTATCAAATTAGAAAAAAATTTTGGTGGATTTTGTTCTTTTACCGTACATACATACATACATACATACATACATGCATATAGATACACGCATTCACATATATTATATTATGCAAGCTATCGCAGTATTTAAAATTATACGTGAAAATGAGATTTCACGTGCGTCTTTCGTCCGCCCTCGTGATATTATAATCGTCGGCACGACGGCCGCGGTCGTATATGATTTGTCTTCGGACTGTACGTTTAATATTATAGTTTCAACTGTTTCCGTCGATTTCGTTTGCATTTTAAGAGTATGAGGCATTACGCACGTATATACTAATAATATTATCATTCTCTCCGGCGTGTATACATAATAATATATTGTATACTTATTACAGTGTACAGCATTGCGAATAAGATAATTTACCCAAAAACGCCCGTCGTCATGATGCGCTCGTCTCGGGCTAATTGGCGTGTCCTGCGTATTTCCAAATGCGCAAAAACCCTTCGCCTTTCATTTCTTATACCTACAGCATATTATAATGTGTATTTGCGGTATATAATTACGCCGGTACGCCGCCAACGACGTTGCTTCGAAATTCCTAATAAACTTTTTACACCAAAAACACGTTCCCAACTCGGCTAAACTTTTATTAACGCGTATATGCAAATCTCTTTATTCAACTGAAACCCAAGTCTACTCGGGTGCCCGTTATATTTTTCGACGAACCCTCATATTCACGGGCTTAGTATGAATAGGTTCTGAATCAAAATTTTTTTCAAATTGCATTTTTATTCATAAAACACTTTAAAAAAAAAAATAAAATACAAATTTGTATATCCAAAATATATTTTGCTATAACTTGTAAGTACATTATTTTGAATGACTTACACCGATTTGTTGAATTCTTGTTATAATATGTTATATGAAAATCTATTACAGATTCGTTTTATTTGCATTATATAGAACTAAATCATACTGAGAATGTCATTAGTATGTAAAAGTTCTATCTAGTTTAAATGTTAGGTACCAATTAAATATTTATATCCAACGTTAATATGGAAAAAAATTATCTTGGGAATTATTTTTTGTTTTTATTGAACATAATTAATTAGTAATAACCATAATTAACAATTGAGTGGAACTTCATATAGAATTTCGTATTAATTATGTTTCAAAACGATAAACGGAAAAAGTTATATTAAATATCAAATCTTTAAAACGCTGTCCTGCAGAATAATTTCATCTATGCAATTTAAAATCAATTTGATAAAAAAAACAATCAATTTAAACCATATTGATTAAAAACTAAAGATTACCTTTTAAAAGTTGTGTACAAGTTGGTCCTATGTCAATTAATAATTTATTGCTTTATGAATTGTTTGATACTTTTGTTGACATTTGTTTCAAAGAATACATATTTTCATTATTAATATTGTTAATCATTAAAAGATTCCAAATTTTATAATATTCGATGATTATAAAATAACATAGTGTTATCATTTAACAAAAATTGTTCCAAAAAAGCATCAAAAATGTTATCCTGTAATTAATAACGTCATTAGTGTACTACCATTATGTTCAGTATACCTAGAATTAATCTTAGACAAATAATGTATTGTATTTTTCCTCTCTCCAAAGCGTTAATCTAATTTGATATTTTCCCAAAAGTTTGTATCACGAAAACGTCAACTATTATTTCCTTTATTCGATAATTAGCGTCGGAAACTTCTGTTGCCATGTTGGAAGTGGTTTTTTACACATTGATGTGTCATTAGAAGTTTTCAAACACCATACTATAACCTAAATACCAAAACATCAAGACGACGTGATTTTCAAAATTTCACCAAAAGTTCCTTTGACAGATATTACTCAGTAAGCTAGAACTACCCTTACTCCTTCCATTAAACATTCATTTATTATTTTACTAAATCGCACAACGGAATAAAACTTAAATAACTCGAAATGTCTTTGAAACCAGGGATATATTTACGTGGAAGTTAGATGATAAGGATTTGTCTTCCTCTAGGTCAAAATTAGTTATATTAAATTTTGTAAAATTTGGATATTTATGACCCTACATATTATGTTTTCAAATAACTAGAATCAGTACCAACCAAGATAAAAAGATCATTCATGATGTCAAAATTTCCAATTTGCAAATAATTGAACGTTTGCTAATTCCTAGTACTATTATTATATTATTATAGTACAGTTACAATATTTACTTATATCAACAGATTGATTTATGGCGTTATAAACATTAATGTATAATATATAAAAGATAAAATAATAATTTATATAATTATAACAATAAATTGTTTATTTATTTTGTTTTTGAGAGGAGATTTAAAATAGAAGAAGATAAACCATGGTTTATTTTTTATTTTTAACAAAGATTAGAATAGAATAACTGCTATACTAGTATAGTACCATTATAAAACGATTACCATAATATATATAAAAATAAAATATAACTTTCTACTACCAGTAACAGATATCCACACAATAATTTTAGGATAAACAAGTTAGAAAACCCCACTCTGTAAGCATGCTAATTTCCCAGTTTCTAAACGTATTTTAAACAAAAATCTAAAAATATAATATAACGACGAATAATATCCATTTGCCTGATGACTAAATCAACAATCGTAACTATGTACTAGTAACTACGAACAGACAGACGTACACAACGGGAATGTAAGGTGTTTAAACTGATGTTTAGAAACCTAAAATCGGAAATCAAAAATGGAATTTTATATCTGTTTTTACGAAAATTTGTTTTTTATTTTTAATCCGTATATAATATGTTATATATTATGTATTAATATATTATATATTATATATATTATAATATAATATTATACGTATATAATCTGTATATTAATAATAACTATAAATAAATGTTTAAAATTGTAATGCATTTTTACTTTTAATCAATTAATTGATTCATGTTGAAATCTATAAAATATGATTTTTTTTGTTAATATAATAATTAGACTTATTTATAATTTCAAAATGTAATATTAATTATTAAGTTATTGTTAATACAACCATATTTATTAATATAATAGATAATTTTAGGAGATGTCATAGGTCCCATTACATTAATCAGCACATCCGCTCATCCCATACATTTGACAATTTCAGCTGAATGTGCTACTATACAAAACAAGCTGTTAAGTGTAAACCTAATCAAATTATTTTCAATAGTATGTTTTTGTAAGCGTTATATAAATATTTTTACTGTTTTGAAACAAAAATTAATTTATGTAAAACATATATATATATAAAATATACATTATCACATAATAGTATAATCTAATACAAAATTATTTAGTTCATATCGTCCTGTCAAATTGCAATTCATTTTTGCCGTAGCGAGTTTAATTTTGAATTTTATTTCGTTGTCGTTGATATAAAAGCGTTAAATAATTTATTTACATTTAAATTTTATTAAGCTAAGCTGCTTAATAATTAAGTGGATTGTTTCAAACTTTTTACGGTGTTTATTTTAATATTAATTCGGTCGACTCTGCGACAAAATAATTGTTTTACTCCATATAGCTCCGGTCATAAAGTAAACATTCCAGTTTTGCAATGAACATCTTATAATATTTTCATACGGTTTAATAATATTTTATACGCATTTTTGACAAATTTGTTAAATATTTTGACAAAATTCTCAATGGAGAAACATTTAACGAAAGTATACATAATATTCTATTCTATATAACAACAGAACTATACATAATTTCTTAGTATCGTTTCTTTAGTTTTTAAAATATTCACCGAGGTCTAAAACGCGAGTTCAAAATTTATAATTATTCGCTCGAGTTATAACTACCTACTATAAAAATTCTATACATTTTTAAAATCCTTCGCAATAATAAAATATTATCTTCCGGGGTGCAGACAATGAAATATTTTCGATCACTTTTTCGCGAGCGAATTTCAAACTATTGTTAAAACGTATGTTCCAAAATGCAATTCGTGCGTAGATTCAAAAAAATGTTGTCGAATATCCATATCTGTATAACTTATTTTTGTTTTTCATTTTTGAAAATCCAGACAAATAGTATATCAAACCGTAGTTGTCATCGTGTCTTAATAATACAATCCTTGTAATTATGAGTCGTGGTTTGGGAGAAAATATATAGTCCTTTGTACTACAAAAACCCGGGGAAATAATGCGAAACAGTAAGTAAATTGGTGGTGAAGTGTTGTTGCGTGACTGTTTAAACGTGTTTGGTGAGATATGATTATTGAAAATTATAATGACCTCCAAGTAGAAGAGAGGACATCGTGCTAATGACAGAGTCCTCGTGAATGGCGTGGGCAGGAGGAATACAAAGTAAATCGCATTGTATCTCGTTATGAATATCATCATTTCTTTATGGTAATGGTATTCCTGTTTGTTATTCAAGACCAGCGGTTCCCGAACCACGTTATTATTATAAGATTTGTTCTCGTCCCGTGGACAGGGTGGAAAAGTGGAGAAAAAAGGAAAAAGGATCGTTAACGAAGGGATTATTTTACTGGGCCCTACTGGCAGTCATTTCTCTTTGAAACTTTATCCCGCCTTTGATGTGAATATAAAAATGTATATAATACTCGTACATATATATATATATATATATTTGCGCCGGGCAGCAGGTACATAATACTCAGGAAATTATGTCGGTGAGTCGTTGGCCTTCATTCAAAATGTCGTAAAAGCTGTTCTTTTGCAAAGGGAGCTTCCTCATAATAAATCTTTTTATTTTTTATTATTATAATGCACCTACATTTTTCTTTTTCTATATATATAATATTTATAATAAAATATTTTATTACTTTTTACTTAGGTACTAAAGATGTTATCTTGTCAGTTCTCAAAACCACAAAAATTCTTTGGAAACTTTCAATAGCTGCATCCTTCAATAAAAATTTAAATGTTGAATTCACGATAAATAAATGAATGAAAGAGACCTAAAAGATTATACGCCAAGTTTCAAACCTAATTTGTATGCCATTCGTGCAGTTCATGATGATGACGAGATAACTTCCTTTCATAATATAGTTTAAATAAACAACTCATTGTTGATATAGTTTTTATCAAAAAAAAAAAAAAAAAATAGCAACTGAGAAGTATACATTTTATTACGATGTTCCGTATACATACGTTTAATATGATAGGTACTTTTTACCATACAGATCTAATCGTTTTATAATATTATTTTGCGTTTTGTGAATTTATGGTCCAAAATTTAACCCGGGTCATAAATATAAGTATAAGTTTGTGATTTCGATTATTTTCGTATGCCAAAACACAGTCCTAAAATAAAATAAAAACTGTGGTGTATAGGGTATTAGAATAATAGAGTTATGGAAGGATTCATTTCATCGTTCGTTTAACTATTTCAAAGGACCAAATTATCTCAGTATAAAATATTCAAAGAACACAATTATATAGTATTGTGCATATTATAGTCTACTATATATTATTATATATATATATATATATATAGATCTAAGATAGAAAATAGAATAATTAAGCAATTTTTTTGAATTATTGAATGAACGATCAATCTGCATAATGGAATATTTATTCAAATAAAGAAAACAAAATTTTCCGACCACATATATAATATTAATCTATAATCTATATTAATCGATCATGATGTATTTAATTTTCAGTCGAGCAATCATAGCGAATGATGACATACGACCGTCAACATCAGGGTCGAACCTTTGGTGGAACGACTTTTGGGGTACGCCGATGGGCACGGGAAATTCTCATGGATCATACAGACCGATCACTGTTCTGACTTACAGACTCAATTACAGGTAAATAAAATAGTATTTCTGTGTAATGTTAAAGTTCATTTCAAATAGGAATCTGTTCAATTTCTCATTCATTAAATATAAAAAGTAACTCATTCTTCAACTAAAATCCAAGTTAAAAATGTCCAGGCTAATCGACCCCGTATATAGTAAAACTAAAATAATTGTCATTGATACATTTTTTCCAAATAGGTATCTTAAATATCTCCTCAGCAACCAATGTATTATATATATATTTAATTTTTGTTAATATACTATAATAGTGTATTATATATTATAGGTACTATTATAATTATTTTAAATTTGTAAATCAAAGATAAATCATTGTATTTAAAAGTAAATCAAAAAATAAAAATAAATTGAAATATCCAATTAAAAATAATAAATAAAATCTTTTTATTTTAATTGAAACATATTCTGTTTTTATTGTTTTATGTATTTTTAGAGAATTAGAAAAAAAAGTTTTTTCCAGAAATTTCTCAATTTTTCAGGAAAAAGACAAGCATTTTGATCTCTGAAAATCCTATACGCATTATACATTTGTTTTAAATTGCTTAACTTATATAGGTAATAATGTAATATATAGGTAGGGTACTCATATAATACAATATATTATAATATATTTAAAATTATAAATTAATAATAATAGTTTAAAAATATTATTTCATTAACAATAATGTTAATTATAGGTACTTATACTAATTTTTAAATAGGTACCTATTTATAGGGTAACAAGAATGTGTGACCCTTTGCGACCCTCAGTTTATGCCACTGAGATTATCCACTGTCAAAACATTTTCTGCAGAAATATTAAGATTTTAGTTATAAAAGAATATTTAAAGAAAAGATTCTGAAAAAGGATAAGTGAAATCGAAGTGTTAATTTATTCATTACATTGACTCTAATATGGTCCAGTCTAATAGATATGTCTAGTTCCACCTATGATAGCATATATACCTTCCCCCCAAACATGTATAAAATAAAATTTCCACGTACTATCATCATGACAAAACGCTAAAAACTAATGTTTAAAAATAAGTAAATAACACTATCCTATCTCTATATGTAAATTATAATAGAATAGATGCGAATTTTTCGTTCTTATTCTAAATATGTTTAGAAAACACAAATAATATGTTATAAATAATAATATATTCAGTTTCTATTTGCATTTAATAAATAATCAAATATGCATTTCTTTATAAATTTCTTGTAAAAGGAATTAATTTCCTGAATCGTTTCTCAGGGACGATGCATTTTTTTCTAGATGAGATCATACAATCATCAACACTCTATATTAATTATGTTATGTAACTTACATGTGGTAATGATTTTTCATTAAAAACTGCAAATAATTAGATACTAGTACACAATTGACTGCTAATATATGAAATTCATTATCTATGTATATTCTAACAAACGGCCCTACGACCATAAATTTTTATTCATTTCTCATTACGTAGAATTCAATGACTCCAAATCGATACAAATATCATTATAAAAAATAATTGTATAAGAACTTTAAGAAATAGTCTTCTGAAATTTTTTGAAAAATTTGATATTTAGAAAACGTTCATTCTGTACCACGATGTGTATTATCAACGATTTTTTAGATTCAATACGAAGCAAAGAAGCTAGAGGTTTTATAATGTTGTTTATTTTTTTTTTTTATGCACAACTTGTCGACCAGAAGACATGAACCATTCTGTACATATGACTCTATTATCTGATAGAAAATGTCATCTACTTTGTACTTTAATAAGGCCATTTTTACATTTTTTGTCATTTTCGATAATTATAATTATTATAATTATAATTCGAAAAACTACTGAAAAATTACGTAAAAACAGCCAAAATACGATTTCGTCAAATCGGGATTTATGTATATTACCACCGAAGCTTCGCTTAAAATGGTTTTATCGAAAGCAATGACTTATCGTTGTGTTCAAATGCAACACATTCACCGAGAGCATTCTAAACAAAGAGCGAAGTGTTTCCACCCATACTGACACCCGACGATCGAATCGCTCCTTTTTTTTTTTTTTTTTTTTTATACACGATGAATAAAAATCAAGTGATCTTAAAAATTTACAACTATGTAAACTTTCATCCATTTCCTCACCTCTTGTACTATAATAATTTATAAGTTTTCTGAAATATTGAACAGTCCAAAAAGAACAACGAACGATTATAAAAAAATGTGATATCTCTGATATAAATCCAACAAAGTAATAACTGTTTAATTTAATAAAAAAAAAAAAAAAAAGATTCCGAGTGTAATTTTATCAATTAAAAAAAAAAAAAAATTAAAACTTAGAAAATGTAAATTTTTAAAAAATTTCAAGGACAATATATTGTATATGATGTCAAAGTTTAGTAAGAAAAAAAAAAAAAAAAACGAAATTTTCATTATACTTTATAAAGATATTATTGAAAACGTATACCTTAATTATGTAATATTGTTTTTAGGTTTTCGGGTCTGAGGGCACTGTCATATCATGCCACAAACGTGGCTTTACACGGCCTGGCCACGGGTCTGGTGCTGTACGTCGCCCGGACAGTGACGTGCCGTCGCGGCGCTTTACTATCCGCGTCTCTTTTCGCCGTTCACCCGGTGCACGCGGACGCCGTGGCCTCGGTGGTCGGTCGGGCCGACGTACTATCGTGCGTGTTCTTTCTGCTGTCCTTCCTGTACTACGTCCAGCACGTCCGAGCCAGGGACGCACAGCAACAACCGTCCGTGGGTGCCCGACGGCCGCAACCGCTCAAGTGCGGACGGTCGACCGATCGTTCGGGAACGGCCACTGCGTACCTAGTCTTCTGCGTGTTGTTCGCGCTCCTGTCCGTACTGGCCAAGGAAAACGGTATATCCATCATGGCCGTGTGCATAGGATACGAACTCATGTTGAGGCTCAGGTCCATCAAAGGGAACAATGTGAGTACAACATTTTACACCACATCATTATAAGTATAGCTAAAACATATACGGCCTGAATAGACGAACCGATCTTCGCAGGAAAAGAAATAATGTGATAAGCCGTATCTTTTTTTTTTTTTATCGAAATTGTTAACAATTAGATTTATCAGTTTCGTGCATCCTGTTTGTGCTTGGGAAAAAATAATAATTCGAATAATGAAATAGAAAAGATTAAAATAAAAATACCTAGAAAGTTTATAGAAATTTATTTTTAGTTAGTCAGCCTATCAGTGAAATAGTGTGCATTACCATGGTAATATATAAAAAATTACAAATTATATGCACGTTATATTATGTACATTTGAAAATTACGAGGAAGATTTTAGATGATTCTTAAGTTATGAAAATCATTTAACATATGAAAATAGTATTTTCATTATTTGTTGTACTTATGTCGAGTTTGCATAAACGACTAACACTAATTGTTATTTATAAAACCGATATATGTAACTTAATTATCGGTTCGGTAAACATTTTTTTTCTTTTATCAATCAGACAAATAATATGTTTCTATCTAGTTGATAAATCAATTATCTGGGTTTGTTAACTTTATAGACTTTAGGACTTTAGACTTATTTCTTTTCTGATATCTGAGAATAGTAAAACTTTTTTTGAATCTATTGGCATAAATATATATTTATGCCAATATATTATCATGGATAAAAATTTATACAAAACGTTTTGTGCATAGGTCAGTTAATTTATAAACAAGATAAATATATCCATTTATCAGTTTAGTTATCGAACCTAAAGTACAATTTATAGAATTATATTTTAGGTAGTATTTTCAATCTGCATTACAGTAACTGTTATAAAATGAAAACTGGTATGAAATTGAAAATTTTCAAGCGAATAATAAGCTAAGAACAACAGTAACTTGAGAATACCATAATAATATATAATTGTATGATTTTATACTTATTGTATTTATGTACTATTGTATAACTTATAAGACAAGTTAACAAATGCCATTTGTACAATAATATATAATAAAAACACAATGCTTCTTGAGAACTTTCGAGAGTGTAATATGCCGAAAAATATGGAAATCGTGAAAACCGGTGACTTTTAAATTAAAACAAACTTTTGTTGTATACATAAATCTGTACAGCTGTTCTATTTAAAATACGAATAAAAGAAATTTAAAGAAAATTAAAACTGGTCAATTACATGCTGCAACATTATCCGTTGACGTTTCTCATCCGTCCCTTATCATTTGCGAGATTATAATAGAAATTCTAAAAATGTCAGCTTTCTTATAAGTTATTACTTGATTTTATTTTGTCCTCATATATATAATATATAATATAATATAACGTCTGTATACGCAATGGAAGAATAATAAAACGACGTTATAAAATCGTCCATCCGAAAATACATATTATCGATTGGTGTAAAATAATATTTTGTAATAAAATAAATACATAATATGTACTTTTTATGCTACTCATATTTTTGTTTATAATTTTAATTGGGTTTAAAATAGGTAAATAAATTGTATAATAAAAAAACTCGAAAATATAATAGATATTAACAATAATTTTTATCTGACTTGTACGGACGGAATTCACTGAAAAATAAAATGTTTTCTATAATAATTTGTAGTTTTACAACATAAGTATTATGCGAATTAATAACAAACACAATTTGAAAATATCCTCGTTGATCGATACTATATATATATATATATATATATATATATATATTATACTACCCAAGTCATCGAGACCCCAAACATAATTTTGATAACCACGTGGATGTAATAGTTATCTCGACTCAAATTATCATATATTGATCAATTATACGACCAGATTACAATATTTTATTATTATGTATCTTGAGTGCAACACGTATTGGTTGCAACTCCTTGTAAGTACAATTCTTTGTGAATGAGACTACTTATAAGTTCAATACCTTTTGAGTGCAACACCCCATAAGTGGAATTACTTTTGAATGCAATTCGTATAGGTACCTTGGTTTATGTATTTCATCGAGATCCGTTATGGTCTGTGACCGATTTTTTTTGTAAAATAACACTGCTAATTAATTAATTTTAAATATATTCCGACTGCAGTAGAATGTGGTTTCGCTCTCTAAAAGATTCTACAGTGTTTTTATTGAACAGGTTGACCAAGTAGGTAGGTAATCCAAAAATGTATTGAACTTACTAATCTCGGGTTTTTATAAAAAATAGAAATACATTTACCATTAAATATACTATAAGCAATAGGTAGGTATAATAAAATATAGTATAGGTATAACTACTTTGTATACCTATGTATAGTTGGTAAAAATTATCGTTTTTGGGAATTTATATATAACCATTGTGGCCAGGTGGAAATGTTTGAAAGTCCAATTAAACATCATTATGCTCCCAGAAGAACTTGGGAAACATTGTCCGCCTCCGGTGTCCGATTGTAAAGTATCTGGGAAGTACCGATATTATGATATTTCAAACCGTGTGTGTAATCAACAAATTGTTAGCGTCGTGTCACTATATTACAGCATGTTTTATGTAGTATGTATGTATTGAGTTACAAATTAGAATATAAATTGACTAATGAGTTTTTTAGAGAAAAACTTTTTTTTCACAATCACCTATGCGTAATTATTTATTAGTAAGTAACTAAGTAATATATTATTATTATAATAGCTATTAGAAAATTGGCGATCTAATATTGTTAAGTGGGATCTAAATAACTTGGTATAAAATTGTCAATAGATCTGAATTTTTTAATCGGGTAACAATTCTTATCCAAATGGTTATGGGATCCAAAATGACCCGGATGTATTTGTCAGCATATCAATAATGTACATTACAAAGCAGTTGCAGTATACAGAGATATACAGAGATTTAGCGTGAATAATATTGTACAGAATGATTTGTCCATTTTGAAACCGTGTTTTTGTATAAATTACGCATACGGGATTGCACGATCGAATTTATAGGAACTCATAGAATTATGTAATTTATGTGGTAACCAGCTACCAATCAACTTTTTCGTCATATCGCCCACGCGATATACCTAAACACAAAACAAAGTCTATAGTTGCACGTACAAAGCTATATATCGTAGCCGACGATATCAGAAAAATCGTCCGATTAATAACTTTATCGCAATAAGGAAATAAACATGAACATATACATGTAGAAAAAAAAGTTCGTTTCGCCAGAAGATACTATATTTATAATAATCGATACAATAACATAACCAAGAACCAAATAATATAAAATATATTATCGTAGGTGCCTACTGAAATGTTCCGAAAGTATGCACAATTAAGGGCTGAAAATAGAGTGAGCTTATGAGTCATCATGTATATACATTATAAATACTAAAATACTATCACGGTTGAAACATACAGGTTAGCAGCACTCATACCCCAGTAGATTTTTGTCGATACGCCAATAAAAATCATCGTGTACACTATAAATTCTATTTTACGTTGATAATAATAGGTATACATTATGGTAGAGTTGGATCAAAATCGATATCAGCTCACGTTACGATTTTTATTACAGTGATAACGCAACAGTGCAATAAACTGTACCTACGTTTAAACCATGGATGCTATACCATAATAAAGAGATGCGAACGTTCCACGCGTGGTATCGGAATAACGTGACTAGTCACGCGTGTTTAGAACGTTATCTATTTATTCAATGCAAATGATTTTCCACAGTCAATAACCTAATGACGTAAAGGCGTTGTTTACCGTATAGGTATACCGAATTTAATATTGACAAGTCCTAGGAACCTTTGAACGGTTTATACCACGTATTATATATATATATATATATATATATAGGATAGGTATTGTATTATATATAATATACCTACGGGCAATATAGTACGCCTATACAATGCAATGTCCCTTGACAATGCGTATATAGAGCACACGGGAGGGGAATCTATGCCATTGAAATGGGGGGATTCTGTGTGTACACAATGGCTTTTGCGTGTTACGAGAGCAGAAGCGGGTAATCCTGGCACACGGCTATACGAGAAATCGCGCATAAAAATAATAATTATATTTTGAATAACCGTACCTAGCCTATACCCAATACGTCGTAATGATTATGTGCGTGTGGCGAACACGAAATGGGACGGTGTTGTCGGGTGTGTTTAAAATTTGAAATAAAAAAAAAAAAAAACAGGAATAAATATGTGGGGGGGGGGGAGTAGGAAAAAAAACCGAACGAAGTATTGAAAGTTTGACGTTCGGCTCGTTTGTATGATAATAATAATTCTGCATTGAATATCGTACACGAATAGCATAAATTAATAATGAGCGCGACGCTCTGCTCGCGGTAGGTATATGCACGAGGAAATAAAATCAAATTGGTGGATTATGTTCTCGAATATCGCGTTAACGTCAAGTTATACACATTTACCCTAATGGGGTCGTCGTCATTTCATATTTTTAGGATTATAAATATTCCGAAAACCCGTCTCCGCGTTGTTTCGTGATCGAAATAATGAACGTCGAACGCTGCACTCGAAATGTTTTATTTAAATATATATATATATATATATATATATATAAACGAGTATATAATATAATATATATATATAAGTATATAGATAGGTCATGTAGATAGGTAGGTGCACGAGAGCTGGTAATATCATATAATTATTATGCACGAGTTTATTTTTTCAAACTTATCATTATATATATATATATTACTTAGCGAATATATATATATATATACTTGCTGCGGTGTCATCGTTGCCTATACAGCACCCGCACCGCGTCCGTTCGTAAATCATATATAATATACATCAGACTATTATATTATATTTTTTAATGAATTAATATACGATTTTAACACCGGTTTTTTTTTTTATTAGTAATATAATATACAGTACGCTGAAGTACTAAAAAAATAAAATCAAAAGGGTATAAATAATGACGGTGGCGTGGAATTATTTTATTGAGGGGGCGGGAGGGATGTGAATTTTCACTATTTTTTTTTTTTTTTTTTTTTTAATCACATTTTAACAGAATGTATTATACAATGTTTAATTAAAAATTTAAAAACTTGTACACCATATATAGGTATTATATACATATTAATAACTGTTTAAAAATATGAACGATTAGATATATATATATAGTTTTTGACATAACGTCAAATCGACGGTTTTCATGATAATTGTCAAAGAAACCAAAATGTTTGGGTTTATGTAAAATATAAATAACGTACATATAAAAACAATAAGTTTGAAAAATATCGCGCAATTTGCGAAAATGCGGTAATTTGGCACTTTTTACAGCCGAGTAAATATTAAACAGCTGAGCAAAATAATGACGAAAAAAAATTATTGCAAAAAAAAAAAAATAATAATAATAATACATACACCTAGCGACTATTCTACACGGTCTCCGTGTTTGTGAAATGTAATTTGTCAGGAATTCCGGAGAAAGATCATCGAATACAAAATGTTATTTGCATTTCTCGTGCGCGTGAATGTTGTCTTAAAATGGAATTCTTTATTCGAAAACTTGTATCTTTTTTTTTTTTTTTTGTATGTATGTGAATGTCAAATGAAACAACCCAATTAACTCGGTGAAACAAGGCGTCCAACAAAAGGAAACGGTTGCAGGGTAGGGGAAGGGCAAAAAACAATTCGATCAAAATCCATTACACACCATTCACCTATACACACTGTCAAACAGTCGGATGGTGTGCACAGATTCGATTAGGAACTTTGCCAACGCATATTAAACGGATATTTCCCTCGGTTCAAAAATACCGTAACCAAGGGCGGTAAAAAAGTCACTCGTGTTCCCACTCAACTTGGACCACCCTATACTGTATGCGAGAAAAAAAAATTCTGTGTAAATGTTTCTTAACACGGGGGGGGGGGGGGTGTTTATTTTATCACATAATCAAAATAGCATGTAACGCGATATCACGTGGTTTAATAATATTCGAGTGTAAAAACAAACAGTAAAAACCAATAAACAAGTTAAACACGATCCGAAACCACCTGCTGGTTATTTACAGACGCTTTTCGACCACGTAACGACTTTTAAACGAGTTGTCGCTAAGTGTAGTTACTCTTTTATCTTCGTAATCACTGTTATCTCTCTACTTATCTGATGTATACATACATATATATATAATATACTAATATACATACCTACATAATATACTCGTAAATAATATATATATATATATAGGTTAGTATATATATATTTTTATTAAAACAATTTGTATAAGTGGAATCCGTGTATCTATGGTAATGAAAGCTGAACGTTATTCCCCAAGCGTCCTGCAGCCTCCGGTCATTATGTAAATTATGATTGTATATGGTATTTCAATATCGAGGATTAAACTCGAGGGCCGATCCTTTTTAAAATCGAACCATAATTTTTTTTCTCTTTTAATTGCTGGTAGATATTATAGTAATTATACTTTTTCAATAAATAATTCATGACGGTATATCGTTCTACTCGGAAATCCAAAAATAAAAATCGAAATATACATTTTTATATATAATTATATATTATTATTGTTCTACAAACCCAGCTCGAACACACAGCTATTACCAGTGCTGAATAAAAATTCGCCGCACGTGTTATTTTGAAATTGGTCAGACGTGAAAATTGTTTATTTTTCTTCCTCCCTATTTCTATTATTTGTCTTGTTTCGTCCGTTCGTTTGTTTTACTGGATTTGGCCGGTGGCTAAACATGAAGTGAGGTATACAACAGTCTCGTAATGGAGTCTGTTATTGACAGATAAGTTTCCCGATTGAAAGTTGAATGTCCCGGACGTTCGTTTTTGTTTCCCAACACATGTCAGCCAAGTGCGCGTCCCCTATCCATCCACCAACCCAATTGTAGTGGCAACGGAAATAATTCTTAAAGACTTTTGCCCTTTATAATTTATCCTTGTCATTGAAACAAAATTGTACGGATCTCCATACCTTAAGTTAAACATCGTATGCAGATGCGGTTAGTTATATAATCGTCCCTTTCACTTAATTCTGTTTTTCCGTGCGGGTTTTATATGGAAAATTCAACAACCCTTTAAATTGTAAACATGAATATTGAATATAAATTATAAAGATTATTTTTTTTTAATTTAGAATTTTAAATTTTCAGTTTACTACACGTGGCTAAGTAATACATTTCGGTAAATGTCGGACACGAACGCCCAGCAGGTTTTCCTAATAATAGCATACCCAGTGGAGTATTTACGGGGGGAGTGGGATATATCCCCCCTTGTACTTCTGATTTTTATTGGAAATATATAATAAAATGAAAAAATATATGTCTAGGGGGGAGGGACAATATATATTTCCATAAAAAATAAAATAAAAACCATAAAATGAAATAATTCATATTACCTGTATGGAATTGAGGAACAACATAGGAATTCCACAAGGAATTAATTTCCTTTATTATCTATGTTATTATCCTATGTTTATTATTCATCAACAAAACGTTCAGAAATTTTGTTTTTATTATTATTAATTGTAGATTGTGTTTTTTTTTTTTTTAGTAAATTTAGTTTATAGAACTATAGTTAATTGTATCTATATAATTATAAAAGTTTAAAACGTATAGTTGTTATAAGGTAAGTTTGAAAACACTATTATGTTATTTTAACTGCTATAATACTTTTAATAACTGTTTATTTTAAATAATAAATTAATTTTAGCTTTTAACAAAAAATGTAATAAATATGTAAAAAAAAAATACAATACAATATTAAAAAAAACTGATCATATAGGTATTTGAGTTAGTTTATATAAGCATTTAAAACATATAGATTTAATATAATAATTGGGGGTGTAGGTTGCCCCCCGTGGGTTACCTTATGATAAATTATTCCATCCCTCCCCTTTAACAATTTCTAAATACACCGCTGCATAACTACTTTTATAGTGTTGCGTATTTTTTTCACGTGTCACATTTCTGCGATACTTGTTACATTGTTTACAATTGAGACATGAGTGAGTTAAGCTTTAGCCCTAATAATAGATCTGGTTTCGTGGAGATTTATTTTTTAACGGGGTCCATTGAAATAGAGTAGACTGAGAAGAATGATCTTTTAGAATATATCGATATATATATATATATATATATTCGTTATGTTACTCGAGGATTTCAACGTAGGTACACTCAACTGTCAGGGTAAAATGATTTGGGGTGAAGACGAATAAGAAACCCATGAGAGGGTATAAGCCGATTGAAGTGTCTTATATACCTACTTGTACACATATATATATATATATATATATACGTGCATATGTAGGTATATACATTTATATATAATACACACACACACACATATATATATATACGTATATTATTTACACAAATGTACATAATATATACAGTATACTTATGATGTCGAAGAAAAATTGCCAGGAACAGTCCAGAGACATATTTCAATAGAAAATAAAAAAAACTTACACACACAAGAATACAAGTCTATATATATATATATATATGTGTGTGTGTGTGTGTGTGTATGTGTATGTGTGTGTATAAATATATCAAATATAGAGACTAAAGGTACTTACATTGGTTGTGATGTGAAGGGAACCAGCTTATAGAGCTTACGTCATATATATATATATAAATGTGAAGTATTATAGTATTATGTAAGGATGGACATTTTATTTTTTATATACGAATACGAATATAGTAATGCTTATATATATTGAATCTGTATAGTTATTTTTTTGTAGTCCGACATAATGTAATTCCTTTTTACAAGCCAGTCTAGGCCAAATCATATATTTTTTTTCGAAATAGAAGAGCTTTGTGACCATGATGAAAATTCTTCCATATACATAATATATTATATATAATAAAACTATTCAAACCGTTTTACTCGCAATGCTGCATATTATCATCCCGTTATTTAATATTTAAAAAAATAATAACCCTTTGCCTGTACAACTCCGAATCATTAAAAATCAAATTTTAAACATAATAATACCAAAGCGAAATCGCTAAATGCTTACAAGTTAAAGCTTCCCCCTCCCCCACAGTAACAGCCATATATTATATAGATAGCTAATACAGATATTTATGATAAAACCTTAGGGGCTTTTTGTTATTTCGTATTCAAATACAACAAGAGAAAAATATTATGAACGAACGTCTGTAACACCAAGTTTTATTAATCGGGAATTATATTTAAATCTCTTTAGTACTTAAAATATACATTAGGTAGATCTAATGATTATTTCTTAGAAATCGGTAGAAATTACCAGTACAGTCTTTAGAAATCCCCAACTATATTTACATAATACGAATATTTAGTACACCATTAAGCTGATTACACACGGTGCGATTCAAACGCACGCGTTCGCGGTTTTCAGATCGCTGCAAATAATCATCAAAAATTAAACACATGTATTTCAAATGGCTATATGTATTACAATGGCTAGGTATATGCAAACGGCGAGGTACAGCATGAGATCGCGCTTGTTTAATTTTGGTACATTCGGACGCGATCGCGTGCAAAATTAAACAATGCATTTCCAATACACATATGCATATAGCTCATATAAAATGCAGATTGACGAGATTGTTTATTGAACATTCATTATTAATTTATGTATCTTAATTTGTGGTAAATGTTAAAACTTATTTTTTAACTGTATAGTTTCATTTTAAATTCTATTACCAATTCATCGAATGTTGGTCTAGACATTCTTATAGTACTTGACAGAGTGTGCCCTGAGCGTCATAAAATTTATTTTAAATGGTCTTTTTTAGGCTTTTCGAGGTTCATGTGATGAACCCAATTGCGCCTTAAGATTTTTGTTTTCTTCATTACATTTATATAATACGTATGCAACTGTTTTATTTTAACAAACGAAAAACAAAATACTAATAAAACTATAATAACTACATTTAAAATAAATAGAGAACGGATAACTTTGAATAGGTATTTTTTGAATTTGTATTATATATCTGTGGGTTATGTTTTATACGTAGTCAATCACGTTTCAGCACAAATGATGCACTCCAATTTTTATAAACTAAACTTTTTAAAAATTTGACACGAAAGAAATGGGGCGTGAACAAGCAGTGTCGGCACGATTGAAACGCACTCGTGTGAATGTATACTGCGTATGCGTTTTTATTATCGTTGTGATTTCAGAAATGCGAACGCACACGATCGAATCGCTCCACGTGTCAAAATCAGCTTAGTCAAAAAGTTAAATAATAATAATTAGTGATAAGTACAAGCGAAATCGGCGTACAAAGATGATGAAATTCATCATACGTTTAAAAATAATATAGATAATTATAATTGTAGCCAAGGATTAACATAATCAATAAATGTATACCAATGTTATAATATCAGAATCATATTGAAACTATATATATAGAACTATAGAATATAATATTATAATATAATATTGAATAGAAAAGAGGTTAATTATTGTCAAGGAGAGGTAATGAAAGTAGGAAACCACAGATTTAAGAAAGTATCTTATAATACAATATCTTAAATACGTAGGGTAAATATTAACACAAGAAAATGACATACAATTAAAGATTAATATCAGACTTATAAAAGATAATAATTCCTATTATGGCTGGGGAAAATTGCTAAACTCAAAAGCTTTATGAAAAAATTAAAAAGTCTCAATATATATGATATTAATACGTCCAGTGGTACTATACGGATCAGAAACATGACCTACCAGGAAAATAGAAGTAATAAGGTTTGATGTTTTTAAAAAAAAATTTCTGAGAATGTATTTTGGATCATCCATGTAAGGATGATTAAAATGGGGAATGGAGGAAAGATATATTTAAGAACTCCAGGACTATTTTCAACGCTCTAACACAACAAAATAAATTTAAGTGAGAAGACTAAAATGGACAGGAGAGGGGAAACCAGGGATCAATAATAAGGACTGTGTAATCGAAAACAACCCGACAAGAAAGTGACTTCTGGGAAAACCTTGCCCAACATGAGAAGATTGTGTTATTAGAGGAGTAGGAGCACTAGAAGCGGTGGAATCTGGAATACAATGGAGCGAAGGAGCGGTGGACAGAAATAGACGGGGGAATATATTCTTGGAGACTTGGTTTTAAAGGTCGATACCCTCTCCCACCAAAAAAACCTATAAAATAATTATAATTTTCATGTTGTATTTATATTTTTTTAAATAATTTATCTATTTTGTTCTTTATAAATAAACTATATCTTTTTTTAATTCATTCATGAAAAATTTACTAATAATTTTTATAATAAATATACATTATAAATCCTTATTTTACATATAAATGAATTGTTATTTCACTTAACATACTTAATAATTCACGAATAATATATTGATATACCTAGTTAAATTAAATATTTGTACATTTACCTAAATATTTTACAATTGATAAAATGTACTTCCTTGAGAATTCGATAATCAAAAGGAATCACAATTTATGATAATATGTTGGTTATAATAATATTATGAATTGGGATCATCAATAAATACGTGTTATTAATATTATTCTGTGGTCGGATTATATTATAATAATCGGGCTATAAATTTTGGTAATTTTATTCATCGAGGAAAGTTATTATTAAATTTTTATTATATAATCCAAAGTTTTGTAATCACAAAATGTATTTATAAAACTTTGTATAAGGTTGTTTTTTAATCTAATTTTGTTATGTTTCCATTTAAATAATTTATGCAGTATTAAAAGAGGAAAAAAGTATTTTCTAGCGTAAAAGAAATAATATTATAAAGACAACATTCAGGAAATGCCGTCAACTCCGAGTATACTATATTTAATGCTGATGTGCGAAAATCTCGTAATATTTAAAAATGTATTTACGTAGTCTTTTTGAAAACATTACGTAAATCTAAATACCTTTTATTTTTAAGCTTCTATACCACAATAACCATAAGCAAATGATTTACATAATTTAATGTTTGTAAAGGAAAATCCAAATTGTATATACACCTCCTTTAGCCGGCACAACGGAAATTTAAACCCCACGGCTAAACTGAATAGGTGTGAAAATGACTTTGCTAACAAAGTATAATAGGACATTTTTCATGTACACAAGCTGTGGTAAATAGCTTATGAAACTTTATGAAACAAAATAAGATAAACGTAACAAAATAAATTCATAAGACTTCGCTATAAAGAAAAATATAGTTTATTCAAGCCCATATTTTTGTATAAATTATTACGAGAATTAATAATAATAATTAAGGATTAAATTCTATACTAATTATTTATAGGGTTCAGATTTCAATGCATTATGGATATTTTTTGGCATGCTTGACATGATGTATTCCACGCTACAATTGTGTTTCAAATATATAGGTAGTAGGTACTATTCTAAATTCTAATAATACACTTTTTACCGTTTTATTTTTATTCCTTCAATTTTCATTTAATTAATTTTTAAGTGTATTTTATAGTTTTTAGACCACATATACTTTTTTTGTTTAGTTATTTTTTTAATTAAAATATTTTTAAAACTAAAATAAATATTATAAAATACTAAAATTACCATTTATGTACTCAAATAAAATTTTTATAAAGAATGCTTTACATTATCATTTCCTGTATTTCCGTCTTTCTAATGAGCAATATAGGAAATTTGAATCGTAGCGTTGAGGTCCATTTTAGAGATGAAATACCTATAATCAATAATCATATTTGAAGTAAGGAATATTTTTAAAGACATTTTATATATTTTTTTTAATACACTTAGACATAGTAGTTAGAATTATTTCAAAAACAATTAAATTGAAAATACTATGACTTCTTTGTCAAAAGGTATTTTAAAAAATGGTAGGAGATGCCTTTGAAAATATATTCTCCCTTTCAATTATGGCAGTAATTGTGTTTAATCTTTGAATCCAACCTAAAAGCCACAATTTGAATTCTAAGTAGCGTCATTTTTTCCATATTGCTCGTTTCCTCGTTAGAAAGATGGAGCAGCAAATATAAGTGTAACACATCCTTAAGATGACGTAGTACATGATTCAGTTGGCTTTGTCTGACACAATAAAATCGAATTTTGTATTTTATATATTTTAAGTAATGAATTGATTTATGGGTGTAATTTAAAACCTTCATATAATTATAATTAATTTAAGTTAATAAATCAAAGTTTTGTTTTCAGTATTTTACAAAGTATATAAATAATATAAGATATGAATTAAGATTATTTATCTTGACATAAAATTTAACAACTAATTGTAATAGGTTGTAATAATATTATATTATGTCATCTCATACAAAAATCTAATACTCACAAAATTAGAAATACAATTTTACTTTACGTGCAACGTGCATGTGTGACAATGACAACAATGATACTATATACGTTCCTTCAATAAAATAGTTAATGCGATTTTTAATATGTTCTTATAATATTATTATTCATTTTACGATGTACAATTTTCAATTTAATTTCGTGAAAGTGCATTTCATAATGAATTTTTTACTAAGTTTTTGTTAAGATACAAAATAATATTTATTTTTAATATTTTTGGTTTTTGGAAAACGTCGTTTATTTTACCAAAATGTAGCATAATATTAACTTCATAATTTTTTTTTTCTCCATTTTTCACAGTTTCAATAAAATATATATGAATTAGTTTACATGAAAATAATAATAAACATTTAAAAATTGTATTAATAAATGTATTTAAAAAAATGAAAATTATTAAATAATTTAAATTTTGATTTATAAATATTTTAAAGTTTTACACATTTTTGCAATGGAATTTTCGGAGCGGAATTAATATAATTTTACCTTAGTATTGATACTAATTGTTTTTATACATTTTCAACAACAAAAAAAAAAAACAAAAAAAAAAAAATAATTAAAATTAGTCAGTATATTATAAAATTGTAATTTAAACTAATAGTAGCTATATTTCTGGTCACGGATAAACAGTTTTTTTTTTTTATCATTTTATAAGTACGGGTGGTATGAATATAGTAATTCTATTCTGAAAGAGTTAAATCAAATTAATATAATCAATATAATTGATTTAACCTAATTTTGTTTACATTTACCCTATGTTTTGACAAACATTTACATACAATAATTCTCAATAAAATTTTTTATGGATGAAACATAATTCGTATTCTTTCAAATATAATATGTATTATATACCTACCTATATACTATGGATTAAAGATAAAATATACGCACGTTGACGGTTAGAATTTAATTTTCGTATGTATTTTTCAAACACAGGAGTGGTCGATTCACAGGACTTGACTTGACTTGCTTTGTGGGGGGGGGGGTACTCTGTCTCAAGTTTATACTTCTACCAGAGGGCATAATATGGAATTTATTATAAGGAGTGGGTAGAACGAGATATCGCTTAAACCTATTTACGGTTTCTCATTATAATCGGAGAAAACCACGTCGTAGTACTGCATTTTGGGACAAATTATTATAAGTGAGAAACGGGTGGGCGGATAGGCGGATATTGTTTTCTAAGCACCGCCCAGCCGGTATAGTAATATAGTGTTTTCAAGGTCAAAACGTGGAAACTTCAATAAAGCACGTTTTATCACGTTTAACTTTAGTCACTATATATTGATATAATCTTCTAGTTTTTCATAAAACTGCACGTTTTATATTATGTGCTTGTGTTTATAAAATTTGGTTTAAAATTATGTTATATTTAAAACAGACACTCGCTTTTTTTGAAAAAAAACGACGACCACAATTAAGAACAAGTTTTTAAAATAATATTCCCTGTTTATATTATAGCCAAACGCTTCCCAACATAACCATACAAGTTTTGTTCATATTTATAATTTAACTTAAACAAACTTTTAATTTACCATCAATTCACGTGTATTTAATTTATTAATTATGAGAAATAAAACTAAAAATCATAAAATTAATTTTATTTCGATTCATTTATTCTTTGATTTTTTTTTTTTTTTAGATGACACTAAGTGACACGAGTTTTTTTTAATTTTCTTAAATCAAAGTTCAACTAAAGACTTAACTTCCTCCGATCGGGATACTTTCTGTGTAGCAAAATTTTGTTAAAGCAATCAAATTATTATACAAATATTTTACAATAATACCGTAATCAGCAACTAGATGCCTTATAAAATCATAAGTTATCAATATCTTAAGTTATAAGATATAATCAGAAATATAACTTATATGATATAATAAATAATGAGTTTAAATAAAGAAGCCTGAAAAAACGATATTAGTTTTAAGTAAATTTAAGTTCACATTTATTTAATTCGCTGAAAAGCTTTTAATCATAAATTACAAAAAAATAAATACCTAGTGTTTTCCTCTCCGGCCATACTGCACTATACTATGAGTCCCATGACTGCAGTTTGTTTACATTTTCGGGGCTATCGAGAGTGTACCATCTGGTTTAATATAATCTGTGTCAATATTATAATATAGTACTTATATAGTGCATTATACTTAAAGCCGTACTTAGATTTATTTTTCAGAAGGGAACACAAATATATATTATAATTTTAGTTAATATACCTATACCATAAATGTATTTAGTGGATAACATAAATATGTACAAAAAAAATAATTTATACATATAAAAAATTTTATGCTACCTAATAATGATTTTTTATGAAGGGAAAATTCCCAGAAGTAGATCTATATATATATATATATATTTTTTTTTTTTTGTGAAAATATTTTAATGTGATTTAGTGTCGAAAATTCGTCAAAAAAATGTTCTACTAAACCATGGTAGGTAGCGTTAGCAGCACCTATTTCAAAAATTAAATATTTGAGAACGATCAATAATTTCAGTTAATATTTAATAACTCAATAGTTCCACTTGGAAAATCAATATGTTTCTATTAAACTGCAAGTGATCTATTTTATTTTCCACCTACATTAGATTTTATGAATTTAATTAAAATCAAATCATCCACCTACTGCATTAATTACTCCATCCTATGTAGCCATGGCTTTTAGATATAGGTACCTATAGTTAATTGACATACTATATATTAGTAAATAAATAGACTGTAATGGTCTCATGTAATATCTTTCATGATCGGTAATTGGGAAACAGTATTGATTAAGAAAGATAAGGATAAATGATGAGCCACCATGGATAAAATACCTATACATATGTTTTATTTTCAATTTCATGCCAATATGACATACTAACTATCCATTAAAGTTGTGATAATGGAATAATTTATAATGATTTAATTACATATTGCACGGTATAAAAAATAATATTCCATGATTGCCTTCTTATATAGCAATATCCTTAGCACGGTCTTACTGAACATTGGTTTGCATATTTTCTCTCTTCCTAAGCCTTGCAGTCTATTTATTTATGTGTCTATGTTATATAATCTAGATACAAACACTTATATATATTTAAGAAATTAAATTGTTTAAACATTTTTTTCATTTATTATCATTATTTTTTAAGTTTAAGTAATAGGTACCTATATGTATACATATATATACAGTATTAAGTCTCAAGTCTTTAAATGGTATATATAAATACAGTATTAATTTCAATTATAAGTAAAATAAAATCATCTGTTTTATTGTTGTATTTTCTGTATATAACTGGTTACAACGAACGTTCGTTCTAACCGTATATAATGAGCTATCGCCATCGGTTACAACGAGAAAAATTCGCTGGCCCTCGAAACTAGTTGTAACCGATTCGTACTGTATATATATATATATACAGTGTTGGGAAGTACCAAGTTACAAGTCACTGTAACGCAATTACTTATATGAGGAACGCAGTATGAAATTAATTAAAGTACTATTTAAAAAAAATTTGCATAAAATAAAGCGATATTGTATTGACGTTACAAATTGTTCACAATGTTATAAATTATGGAAGACCAAAAAAAAATAATTAAGGCTCAGATTTCTTTTTATAATCTAATAAAGCCATTTTATAAATTAATTTTTAAAAAAATGTTGTTAGAAATATTTATTAATATTAAATCGTCGATTTTCTACAGTTTTTTAAAGTTTACTAAGATTTCAATTATTTTCATTAATGATAAATAGCCTCTAGGTACTCTAAAACAAATAAATCAATTTTTTCTATGAAAAAATATCATTCTTTGTATCATAGTATTTTTATAATTGAATCATATTATCAATTATTATGTAATTATCATTTTTTATATCGCTATAATGTTAATAAGCAAGAAATAAATTTTAATTTTAACTAGGTTTAAAAATTGTTTAAAAATTAATAATTTAACCCAATTAATAGATTTAAACAGCAATATTTTTTAAAAATTTATTTATAAAATAGCTATTTTGGATTATAAAAAAAAATTTTAGTAAAAAATTGAAATTTTTAATTTTAATATGTAAAAAAAATAAAATATAATATAAAAAATGAGAATTGTAAAGTAGAGTTCTAGTAGTTAAAAGTAGTAAAAAGAAAACTAAAAAATCATTAACAGAATAATAGTGTTATTATATTTGTCAAATTCCTGTGTGACGCTATATATACATATATATATATATATATGTTTATAGGTAACTATATACATTTTTGTGAAAGACCACATCGATTTTCGTTGTCTATTTACCAACGTAATCCGATAGCAATATATATTTTATATTATTCACAGATATTGACATATTCACACATAAGTACGCCATTTATCACATTTTATTTAGACATTAAATGATAATATAATATATTTAGATATGTATGTTAAACACAATGAAAGATCACTATCTAGTGAAACCACGTGCGAATTTTAAATCACGTGGATTGAAATCCTATAAATAGGCTTGCCGTCGTTTACGGCCACCGCCAACATTGTTGTATATTGTTCACAAGCGATTAGTTTGCCGTCCTTACCGCTACCATGGTCGCGTTTCGATCGACGTCCTGTTACCGGATATGCCCATATTTTGATTAAAACGCGGTTAGGCGTACATTAATCGCATTATATATAGTGTGTAGTGTGTACCTACTTTAATAATATGATCTTTTACACAATTACCACATATTACAGTACGGCTAGCGAAATTGGAGTCGCGATCGTCGCTTTACCAGTGGTAGAATTTTATGGAATCTATGGTTTTACGTTTATAATTAGTGTTCAATTAATTGCCCACGCTTTTTTAAATTTAAATGTTATGTGACTACATACTGCATGACAGAACAGTGTGCATTTCGACCATACCTTGTTAACCCCTAATTTTTGTGTTTTATTATTAATTTATTTTTTCGGAATATTAATATATAATTTTTGTGTTTATTCGGTATTTCGTATAAACGACGATTTAAATTATTTTTTGGCGCTAAATTGTATGTAAACCTGACAAAATTTCTCCACTGTTACGGCGATATTCTACGCTCACCGTGTGCCTGCTGTTTATACCTACAAAATTGCAGCTCTCTGGTTGACTGCACCACCCAGTAACTTTTTGTATATCATTATGGTTAACCATGTCAACCAATATATAAACTTGAATACCACAATGTTCCACAATACTCCACTGATTATTATGGTTTACGATTACGTTAAAGTTATGATTACAGTTATCAGTTCTCAAAAAGTCCAATTATGATTTTTATTGCCCAAACTACGAAAGTATTATATTTTCTGTGATTAAACTATGGTTACTACGATATCATGTAATTTAATGGTATATAGACACGGACTGTACACGGTTACCATACTGTTATCGATTGACCACCTTTAACGTGCCGTACTATAGATCGGAGTGCACGTAAAACATTAGCAAACCGTCAATAGTCAGTCTCAAACAGTGTAGGTAAATACTAGCGAGGAAAGAATATTTCTACCTATTAGATTTTAATGTGTCATAATGAGTTGGTCACTAATAATATATTAATACTGAATACACCATTTATATAGGTGCCAATTGCTATGTTGTAACAAATATTGATGTAGGTAAATTATAAAACAATGCCTCATAACATTGTATGTATTACGTTTTCATACATACCATATTCCATTAGAAATGTTATCTAACTGGTGATTTTTCGATTTTTTCAGTAGTTTCTTACCAGTTATGAGAAAAACACAAAAAATTACATAAAAACGATAATGGTTCGTAACTCCGTAAATAATGATCCTAACATTTTTAAGGTTTTATGGAAAACAAATTTATTACAAAATTCATGTCCAAAATTTTCCTAATTTTGAGATATTTAAATTATAAAAATGTATTTTAAATTTTAATACTTGAAGAATTTAATATAAAGTTAGTCGTATACTATTTTTACTATAATAAAAAAAAAAATTTAAATCTTAAGTCACATTTTATTTTTATCCATTTAAAATTTTTGGATAAAATTAATTATTTCGGTTTAAATTATGATAAAATGAACGCACGTAGGTAATCGATTTTAGTTTTAATATTGTAATTTTTTAGATTTTTTTTTAATACTCGAGTTTATTACTGAGTATATACTTTAGTACAATAAAATTTTAAACCAGTAGAAAATTTAAACCGTTATATGACCCAAAATCTGTGAAAAATCAAAACCCGCTTTAAACCTAAACAATTTTAACCCGTTTTGATTCCCTTTATACTATACGTATATAATATATTATATCAATATTAATTAATATTACACAAACCTTTGCTCTAAATCATTTTTTGAGTGCAAAAATGCATCAATAATTCATCATATTCACCAAGTCTATCATAGTCCGACAAATGAAGTGTTTTTATTTCATATAGACAGACAGGCATTTTAAAAAATAAAGTTAAAAAATTATGGTTATAGTAATGTTTAAATTTGCATATTTCAAACTATATATTTTATATTCAAACTATGAATTTGAAACTTTCAACACTAATATTTTAAAAGATCGACGTCGTAAAATATACACGATTAATTTTCTTTTTCGTATTGTGTATATTAATAATATAATACGGACGTTATATACACTGAAACTTCGCTCAGAATAGTTTTATCGAAAGAAATGATTTATCATTCCTTTTAAATTTAATATATCTACTAAAGTATACCAGTATCCTACACAAGGTGCAAAGTGCTGTCACCCTCTACTGATCGGTTTTTTTCTAATTATTATTGTATTAATATAGGTGTAGGTATATACATATTCTTAAATATTTTTATTATTCACGAAAAGTGTACTAAACTAAAATTATACAATATACAATTTAAAAAAAATATATATATTTTTTGAAACGAGTATATATTTTACCATCTTTGATGGACACAGCTTACAACTACCTTTTTTAACCGATGGGATGCTTTTTATAATAAAAATAAAAGGTTATTTGAGAGCACTTTTACATTCACCATTTTATATACTTGCCCCGGGATATCGTCAATAAAGGATATTAAAATTTACAATAAGTTTATGAAGGGCACATAAAATAGTCATTTATGCAGTAAATATGAGAAAAGTAAAACATTTGATATTATTATTATTATATTATTATTATATTGACATTTGAGACACAAAACTGTGTTTCGTGTCTCAAATATTAAAATTATTCGTAATTTCGTATAGTTTACCATCTATTTCATGGTTAACTACGAAATAAATTTCTTTAAAAAAATGTGACCGTAAATAACCATATTGATAACATAAATAAACTAATTGTAAATATTTTTATTACCTTAATTATGAAACAATGAATTTTTATTTCATTTTTTTTTTAATATTCAATATTTTTAAATTGTTGGTAATATATTTACTAACTATTTTATTGCGAACCCTTTGATAAATGTCGAATTTTCACTTTTAATCAAGTTAAGTTAATTTTCCTATAACCCTACACCTATATATAAATATATATTAATATTTAAGTTAACAAATAAAAAAATCATTTAGCTTTTAACTTGACTTGGCTTAATGTATTTTTTATGTTAATTAAATTAAACGAGTTAAAAAAATTGGTTTTAACTTGCTCAACTCGGGTCGGTTTAATATTATAATTTATCGTTTGTTTATATTTTCGTTGGACCGTATATCGGACGCGTTTCGTCTGTTTTTAAACGCCGTTTTGTTTTACGACGTGATTTTGTTCAGGCATGGAAGAAAAAATAATCGCGTTTTCCGCCGCGTTATTTACCTATTATACGCTCCGATCGTTTTAAATTAACAAAATAATAATTCGTTTCTTTTTTATCGCGCGTGCCACGCCGTTGCCCTTTGATTTATTAGTACCACGTTGATATAATATGTACGTATATATTTTTTATGTACTATGTCAACGAAATTGTAATTTTCAAACTTTTTGTTCGTTGAAAAATCACGACTTCAAACACTACATTTTGTACATTTTGTGTTCACCATCAAGTTTTGGATCTTTATCGCCGGGTCGACTATATAAAGTATACGTATAAAGTGATTTTTTTTTTTTTTGTGAATTTAATACTATTATTTCGCTTCAACATAATGAATTTAATAATAATATTACATACGAGTTATATATATAGTAAATACCTACATAAACATTTGGTATTATGAAACAGTGTTATATTACTTACAAATGCTTAAATAGTTGATAATTTGTTTACGCGTCGTTAACAAAATATGTATATTATTTACAATGTATATGATTATAAATCTTGAATTTCCTCTTTCTCATTCAAAATCTAAAATTCATAATACGTTTTCAAGACAGAAAACGGTAAGAGTAAACATTTTCTGCATAAATTTAATTCAAAACTTTAATCCCAATTGTCAAAGTTTTGATCGAAATTACAGCGTTTTAAATTTATCTTCGTATAAGCTTGTTGTTCCTTTTCACTGTATATTGATCTAATACAAATACATTGAGCATAGAAAGAGAAACATTGTCTTAGAATGAGATAGAGAAAGTACTCATTATAATGGGTATTTGATGAACTCTTTTGTTTATCATTTTTAAACGTAAAAAAATTGGAGTTATAATATCGCTAACCCGATTGGGCAATAGTGATGATGTAAATTTTTATTCCATAAAATAATGTAATTTTTCTTCCAAGTACTAACACTATTTTATTTTAAAATAATTTTTGTAACACATAACCGATTTAGAGAATTCTAATTTATGTTGTATATTACTGAATTGCGATCAGTAGGTATGGATATCAACATCAAAAAAATCCTGGTAAAAAAACATTCGCAGTAAAACAAAATTTCTTTCAAAATTATTATTATGGTGATTATTAATATAAAACCAATCATACTTACCTTATAAAAATTGCTATAATAAATATATATATATATATATATATAATATAAGAGATAGTACATTTTCGTGTTCATCCCATATTTTTCATCATCTTTACTCGATATAATACGGAGTTATAGTTATTCAAATGTAGTACACTAGTGCTCACTGCATAATTTAATAATATATTCTACTTTCAAAATATCAGAAAGAAAAACATGTTCGTACGGTTTTAGCATTAAAAACCCTATACATGCACAACTTATTCCTTTACTTACTATTTCGGTTTTATAAAATCCCCAATATTATGAGTTCTGCTAAATCTGTATTCCCATCGGTCTACATAAAGGAATGGTTTTTTTCTTCTTAACGTGTATGCCTATTCTACATATGCAATCTACTGGATTTCGGAATAATATTATTCGGAATTTTCTCTTCATTTTGAAGACGAATATTTTTTAAATGTTTTTTTTTTATATTTTACTAACCGATTTTTGAAATTGTGTATAATCTTTATTATTATGATACCTACTTAATTAGATTTTAGTTAAAGCAACATACTTTTAGGAAGGAAATCATGTGAAAATTAAAAATTAACATACAGGATTGTTATTAAGTAGTAGCATTACATACAGAAATACAGGATTAACTGATGTCCAAAGTCTAAACATGTTGAAGTACTTGAAAATGTGTTCTCATAGTTTTCTAGTTGTCGACTAAAGAGTTAAAAAATTTTCTTCAGATTTTAATTTTTTTTTATAAGTATCATTTAAAAAACTAAATCTAAATATATATTATCTGTAGATGTTTTTTTCTTTTCCGTCAATTAAATATCTGTCCTATAGTCTATAGCTACATTTGTTATTAATAATTTATGAAACATTTAATTTGATTACACAGCTGATCATAGGAAAAAAATAAGCATTACGAACTATTTAGAACTTGTTTCAATATTGAATTGAAAGTGACTAATTTTTGACCAAAATACCTTGAAATTTAGAATAATAGACCAAGTTATTATTACGTTCGAATCACCATCGGTATTTTAACCGTGACATTGTAATAATGTATTACTGAAATATTTTAACGTGTCACAGGTTTGTACAAAAACTTTACAAATTATCACAATTTTCAAGAGTTTTAGATTCGAGTTTTAAATTTACTTTAATGTGTAAATATCACTCATAAAACGGTTATGTTATATTTAACGTTTATATCAAGTTTTTGTATTATTCAATGCCAAACAAAACAATGTGCGTCAAAAAAAGTATAAACATTCTGCAAAACCCATAAATTCAGAACAAAATTAACAGTGTTGAGTATAACATATCCATTTTCAATGCTGCCTTGGAAGTTTCGAGACTGGAAACTTGAAATTAATTATAGTTTGTGGTTATCAGAACCATTTTATTAAATCCGTTCAATTAAAATATTCTGGCCACCACACTATCTTAAAAATAATTTAACAAGATATAATTTCGTAATTAATACGTCATTTCTAAAAGAGAAAAAAAATTACAAGATTTTAAATCTCAAAACATGTACATATTAGGAAAACCAGGTTTTTCTCTCAATAATTTCTCGAATTTAATTTAAATTTCACAAAATAATACTTCTACTTTAACTGCTAATACATCCGCGCAAGTAACGCACCCCAAACTGTGACACTACAGTACTACCGAATCGTTCAGATATTTCAAATTATTTTTATTTCATATGGGTATGCCACCAATTTTTATATTCTGTACATATTGAACTATATCTGCAGTACGTGACAGTCCAATAAATATTTTATATATGGAATATTATATAGCTATGCGGTACCAAGGGTAATATTTAGAAATTTTATAGCAAACATTTTTGCAGGGTTTTTAATAATACCGAATGTAAAATCGTCTATTAATTATTATATATTTACAGTATCTTAATATAAATATTTGATCGTTGGAAAATATAAAGCAGGAATTTCGATTAATATTCCTAGCAGTATACATACGTATTCGCTCATGATAGTAAACATTTTTATTTACTTATAATTTCAATTTACAATAATGTATATTATTCATATTAAGACTAAATTGAATAATTACTTAAGTAATAATAATAATTAACCGTTTTACATCTTCTTAATTCCCAAACGCTAACATAATCAGGTTTGCACCTTCACATATTAGGGGATTCGAGGATGGTTCTTGATAGCTACGATAAGCATAGCTATCAAATTATTGGACGGGTTTGGTAATTATGGTCGGCTTGCACCAGAGGTAAGACGAAAATCTCGTTGGCTACCAGGGAGTAGAACCGGGGACCTCGAGCGCTGAAACACGAGTTTCGACAACTCGACCACATTCGACGCTCAAAATTTAATAATTACTTATTGGTATTAATATAACCTATTACATTTTTCAATGTACAAAATGATTAAAGAATTATAATAATAATTAAATCTCTGGTAAATTAGTAGTAAAATAAAAGCAAATAAAATAGAAAAACGTTATTCACTTTTATAAAACATTTTATCTAAATAATATTTTGACATTTTAAATATGTACTAACGAATAAAAAATATATCATATAGACAAGAACGTTTAAATAAAACTAAATTTTTTTCATCTAGATACAGATAATAATATAATATTATAAAAATGAACCCATCTGAATTATTCATTTTGAATTTTTATTCATTATAATTTAGCTACCTATATGATTAATTAATTAATGTGTTCACCACCATCATCATCAGCTATACATTATTACATTATTATATATATATATATATATATATATATGTATGTATGTATGTGTGTATGTGTGTAAATGTCTATAAGATTTTTTTTATTACATTGCATTTTAGGAGGAAGAATTATGTTAGAATTTGATTAATTTACGTCTAATGAAAGTTTTGAATGTATTTTCGATTGATATAAAATTCGTTTTTTAGTACACAAAATACTATTATATAGTATCAAAATCAATTTTAACTTTTTCGATTTAAGCTCGACGTACAATGCCCATAATAATAAAAAAAAAAAACCATGTCAAACTACCCTTTTGAAACTAAATTTTATGAATGCAATATACAATACACTCGTGTACATAGTATAGTTTATCAGGCATCACACAATAAACAATATCGTCGTGCACACGCATATATCTCCACATGTGTACGGAATATATATTTATAAACACATTACACATATAATATATTATGTTTAAAACGAACACAAAACTCCTCATTTCACCCATATATATATATATTAATAATATAGGACATGCGGTCGTTTGCACGACGAATACGCGTATTGCAATCAATTCGAACATGTGTTTGCACTTAATCCACGTGGAATACTTCAATGAACAACTATGTAATGTGCCTATAATATTCGTGTAAAATAATAGTTTGTAGTTAATATCCAATTTTTGGGTTTCCATTAAAGAATTTTCAGTACGGAAGACGTGCGTCTTTGCACGTTTCATGCCTGTTGAAATATATCTGAAAACGTATTACAATTTTATACATATATGTACATATAGTATAAAACTCATTCTTCAACCATCCTCTAACGAATTGTTATAGTTCAAATTATATAACATATCAAATATATGTTATATATATATATATAACATATTTAAAGGTGAACATATAAAGTTAAAAAAAGTTTTTTTTTATTTTTCATTTAAATTATTTAATACTGAACTTTTCCACCATTTACTTTTCTTAATATTTAATATTAGTTTCTCAATTTTTCCCAATATTTAAATAACATTTAATAAGTAAGAGACTGAGGATTAGTAAGGGTATTAATATAAAGTATTATTTTGTTGAAAGAGAGCACAGAGGAAATAAGGAAGGCAAGAAATAATGTTGAGTGGGAATATAGTGAGAGAGATTAAGAGGTTCAAATATTTAAGGTCTGTTGTACAAAAGATGATGATTTTGAACAGGAAATGAAACACAGGATTAAGTGTAGTTGTATGAAGTGGAGAGAAGTGTTAGGTGATTTGTGTGACAAAAGAATCCCTATTAGGTTAAAAGGTAAATTTCATAAGACAGTGATGAGACCAACCATACCTATACACGGAAAAAAATGTTAGGCAGTAGATATCAAGATAGAACAGAGAATTATTATCGCAGAGATGAGAATGTTAAGGTGGAAGAGTGGAGTAACTAGAGAGGATAATATAAGATAGTATATAAGAGGTAGTATATGAGTAGCTTCGATAGTTGACGAAATAGGGGAGAATAGATTGAGATGGCTCGAGCATGTATCAAGGTGAGAAAAAACTAAGGTAGTGAGATTAATAAAGGAAATTTATATTGATAGAAAGAGGAGGAGGCGAAGATAGAAAAAGAGATGTGGAACGTTGTGGCCAGTGATATGAAGAAGATAAAATAGAGCCAAGTGAAAGTGTAGCACTAGGGTGGCCGACCCCAAATAGTTGGGTGAGAAGGCGAAGGAGAAGAAGAAGAAGAAGAAGAAGAATTGTTTCTAAAATTTAACTAAAATAGTTCAAATACAAAATATTATGGTGGATAATAAGAAATTCGAAAGAATTTAAAAAAAAAAAAGTATGAACAATAAAACAACAGACAAAATAGTTATCGGGAATCGTAATTAATCAACAATATTTTCATAATTCAAAAATAAAGGTGGTTGGGAGTGATAAAATTGTACGAGTTTTAGATAAATACTAGTACACGTTATGTATTAAATATTATGATTAATCAATGAAATTATGTTATAATTTTACACTTTTTACCATTTTTAATGAATTATCTCCTTCCTACTGATTTTATTAGAAGATATCTCAAGATTGGTTAAGTTAGAGAGAATCGACAAGAATATAAAGAAAAATTAGATCACGAACAGTGAGTCCAGAGGGTGGTAAACCAGTTAATTTTTATGTGTTTATTAACTAAAAATATATTTTATAATTATTGAACAATGTCGATGATCGTAAATTAATGGATGGAATAGTAAAAATAAACAAAATTAGGTCATTGTTAAATTACTGAATTATTATAAATAGACATAAAAATTGCACGCACGTACGTCTATTTTACATTTATATAAAAATTAAAATACAGACTAGCAATAATTTAGGGTTTACGAACTTAACGCATTGTTGTTACAAAAATCAATGATTAAAAGTTATGTTAAACCAATGACAATTTAAACTATTGAAGTTAATCAATTAACTAGTTGTATTAAAAAGTTAAATAAAAATTAATTTTTCAACTTAATTTTCACTTTTTATATCTAGTTAATGTCCATATTTATGGGAACATGTGTATTATGTCTATATAGTTGTGGTTTATAGACTCAAAAACCACTTTACCGATTTTGATGAACATTTTAGAGATTCATCTTCGTGACACCAGAAAGGTTTAGAAAATAGTAAATATAAAAAAATGAATAATGCTAAGCTCATCTTTAATTATTTATTATATTTGATAATATTACATTTCACACCATAACACCTCTCATACGGGATAAAACTGTTCACGAGCGAATACGGGTAATTCAGCTATAGTATACAATATATATTTATACACGTATTTGTTTATTATTTACATGATATATAGGATGATTTACTTAAATTGTAAACAAATAATAATCGTTAATTTTTTTTATGTCATTTTCCAAAAGGTACCATAATTTTTTTATAGGCATGCTATGTCTAGTGGTGTAAATTTTTCCAGTGAGAACCATCCGTTTATTGTATTTAGGTGATATTTTTATAATAAGTGTAAACAATTTTGTGAAAACTGTATTATTCTCAGTAATCAATCTACAAATTAAATAATAACCAAAAAAGTACTCGTTAAAATTCTGATTTCGATTGGTATGTTTAAATATTATCAAAAAATAAACACCGGGAAAACAAATTTATAGAAATAATATATGGCGATAGAACGTAAGAACATTAAAAATAAAAAAATTATATATATCATTACAGAATACTCAATAAGTGACGTACAAATCTCAAATATTAGAAACCTAATTTGTATTAAAATATATAGTAATATATAATAAATGTATGTATATTGAAATTTTCAAAAAAAAAAAAAAAAAAAAAATTGAAAATAATTTGAATAATTATAAGCGAATAATTAAATGACCAAGTGAATATAACTGTGTACCTACTTCTACCGAGTTATATTCAAACGATTTCCTGTACGACGTGTGTACGATTCATTCTTCCACACCGATTGCGACAATCCGGTAAAATGTATTATGACGATACGTCATGAAGACGATTGCTCTGTTTAGGAGAGCGGATAAAAGCCCATTAGTCATCACTGTGCTGCAAAAGACCACGAAGATCCTTAATGGACTTAATATCGAGAGAAATGCACTCAAAGGCGAGTATTTGGACAATATAATACACCCTCTCTACGAACTCAGAAAAACTATCTTTATTTCTCTCTTTTCCCGTATTTTTCTCCCTTTTTCTGTCATTGACTCGAGTGGCTTTTTCACACCGATCACTGCACAAAAAAAAAAAGGGAATTCGACGTATTATTTTATGTATAATTACATACTTACCAGAGAAATAAGGCAGTTGAGTATAACCACCTCACAATCTATGTATACTTGCTTTTTTTTGTAACAGCATTCTAGTAGTATTTACATCAAAACAGTTCAAACGTAGTTATATGATTTATAAATTTCGAATTTAAAATAAATGGCAAAGACGTATTTTTTAGAAATTCCAGTTGAATTTCGATAACAATTATTTAGTAAATTTTGGGACATACGTAGTTATATTCATTTTAAAATCTATTTACAATATCCATACAATAATTTTGACTTTTGTAGCCTTCAGGAAAAGTAGTTGACTTTTAGACAAGTTTTAGTACTATTATTAGTAGATAAAAATTGGAGAGAGTATTGGCGCAAAATTATTTTATAGTTTAAATTAAAACATATTACCTTGACTTCATAATTTTTGTATAATTCCTACTATAAATCCAAAATTACGTAATTCACAAATATTTATGCAACAAAATAAATTTAATCAAAATGAACATTCTCTAAAAATCTACGCCCGAAATTTGTGTCCGTTTTTAAAGATGTGCTGAATATGAAGTCATGAGATGAATACCATTTTGTACAGATTAATTATATACCCTGTTCGTCAAGATTTGTATTATACATTTTATTAATTAATAACGGCAATTAATTGGTTCCAATTTCAAAATATGACCAACGAAAACATTTCAATTTTACAGTGAAAAGGGTGTTTTTTTCAATGATGTTTGATTTAGAACCTTTAAGTCCACGGAACGTATAGGTAGTTATTTAAAATTTTTTTTAAAAAATATCTTTTCTTGAAAGACGACTGTTAACCTAACCTAACCTAACGAGCATTTACCTGCCTTACGCATATTATGTAGTATAGCAAAGCCCTTCGACTATTAACAGGTCTTATGTAGATATTATTATCAATTAATTATGATTATTTACTTATTAAACTTTTACTGGTTACCGAAACCCATAGTATAATACTATAGTCCTTTCGATATTCTTTTCGTCATATACATAACTTCATATCTCGTTGATATATAAAGTTTGTCCCGTACGTACGCCGTCATACTCGCTTATATACTTATACGTCCGAAGAACCTTTATTGTCAAACGAATCATTTCAAAGACTCATTCGGGCGCGCAAATAGTGTTTATCTATATAAATTATTATCAGTACGTTGGCGTATGCACGTGGAACGTAAACGTGCACATTATAACGTATATACCGTACACGTGTGTGTGTATTCTTTTGTCTGTAGAAATTGTGCAAAGTTTCTAGAACAAAAGTTGTGAACGAGATGTGTATAAAGAAGTTTTAATATATATAAAGTCGGTTGGTAGTTAAATGTATAATAATATTTAGAAGAGTTGCCTACACTTTGGTATTATGTTAACTAAAAAAATCTTTAATTGAAACGTTGTACCCAGTTTCCCGCAGAAAATATCGATAACCCTTTTGAAACGATTTTTATTTCGTCATCACGACACAATCATTTTGGTTTATTCGCTTAACATATGTTTTTGTTAGGTTATATTGATATTTTAGGGTACATGTAAAAAAATGTGAACAAATACGTTTTTTGTATAGTAGTCTGTATTAAATACGTATTCAAATTTTATCAATTTTGGTAATACTTTACAAAATATATCTATAATAAAGAATTCGTAGTATATATAAGTATATAACATATTATAAAATATACAAGAACAAATTTAACTTATTCATTATTGAAGTCTACTTAGTTCCATTTAAAAATGATATAAATTTTTTACTTTTATTTACCATCTATTTATACTATTTTTGTTTTTCATTTCGGCTCCTCAACCCACCTCTTTAAACTGTATATTTCATAAATTTTTGTTAACCTTTTTAAATAATATTTTCCATCTCAACTCGTAATTCAAAAAATGTAATTCACTATTTAAAACTTCCAGTGAAACATGACAGCAAATTGTCAAACAAAAACTTTTTCGTCACACGGTGCAATAATATCTTATCTTAAATTCCGAAAGTTTGTTCGTTTGTTTGTGCAGAATAAAAATCCGAACAATTCAACCAATTGATATTAAATTTTCCATACATGTTCTTCGTTCTCCGAGGCCGGTTTAAGCCATAATTAAAAATGAAAAATATCCAACACTGTAAAAGGAAGTAATCAGTATAAAAAATTTAACTTGGAAAAGTGAGTATAAAGTTTTGTTGATTTTTCGATTATACCAATACATTGTAGTAATAATAAATGAATAATAATATACAAGTATATAATAGATTACCTGCTTAAGGATCACTTATGGCCTGAAAACAGTTGGTGACAATTTAAAATTAATGGTTATCACTTATAACGTATTAAAGGTGGAATTAAAAATACCTTAAAAAAAATTTTTATTTCTCAAGTTATGTTTTTATGTTATTCGGGTAATTTAGTAACGCGTCTTAATTATAATAATAATAATAATAATACTTGTCATAAATCATAATGTATAATACAAAAGCGTAGAAAATAGAAACAGAATTAAAAATACATGGTGGTATTCTGATTAATATAATATATAAGAAACTAATTTTATTCCACCACTCACATCGTATGTTTTCAATTCTGTATAATATAATTATTTTTTATAGGTAATTTCTTTTTAAGTGTTATTGTTCTAAAAAATATTTATTTCTAATTTATACATAGGTCGTTTTAAGATTATTACGCATATATGATTGATTATTACGCTTGTATCAAAATTTTACATTATATATATACATTGGCGGAGTCTGGGGAGGGACATGTACCCCCTGGAGAATTTCAAAAACCATGTAAAACCTCTTCTGTGAAAAATGTGGGTAATTTATTTAAGATAATATCAATATGAAAATATTATGTGATTAGATTTACCATTGTCACCGTTATAAACTTTATAAATATATTTTTTGTATTGTTCATTATCTGAATTTGTATGATAATTTATTAGAATTTCGAATTTCATTGGGGATTCACATTTTCAAACTATATGGACACAGCCTCTAGGAAATTTAAGTATGTATCACATAGAATTCAAAATGAAATAATTCAAATCTATGATGATATTTTTCGAAACAATTGAAAAGCAAAAAAAAAACATTTACATTTAAAATCATATCATTTTTCCGGAAATAAAATTCCAATCATAATCCAACCAATAGAAATTAAAACATAACATTCTTAGTTATCTAAATATGTAGTATATTAAAACAATTTTAAGCACAAGTAAAATTTTCAATTTTTTTCGACTAATTGTTTCTTTGAAAGGACCAAATCTGTAAATATAGAATTTGATCTGTATCCATGAGTGTCATGGATTCAGGGGGTAATGGCTCCCTGGATAATTACCTGATAATGGAATGTATCGCTATAACCAGTAATCAGAATAATAATTCCCGGAACAATAATCTCTGAATATGAGTTGGAATAATAAATCTCGAAAAATTAACCCCAAATTTTTAAAGTGGCTATTTAAATATAAAAATATTATAATTTATTTTAATTTGTACCCCCCCTTTGAAATTTATCCTGTGGGCGCCCATGTATACGTACCTACAGTGAATGATAAACAATCACTGACTTTAATCAACTACAAAACTAGAAAAATATAAAAATAATATCAAAAATTGTCTTAAATTAAAATAAATAAAACATAATTTCGTATTATCAGACCTACGATACTGAGTGATAATATTTTGTTCTCGGCAAAGGCTTTGAGCAACGCAAATATAAATGCTAACGGGCCACCGAGTTTTATGATTTCTACCAGCCCAAAAAATTTTTGAAAATTTGAATGTACTATAGAGTACCGACTACTAAAATTATTCCAAATTTCATCAAATGCTCTTATATTTTTGGCTACATATTACTTAATCGGTCCCAATATCGCGCAACCTACTGATTTGAACTCGGTAACTCGCTGATCCTAACCAGGCCTGACTTTGGGTCTTGAGATCTTCATTGCACGGTGGCTGATATTTTATATTATTTAGGTACAATTATATTTCCAGTGAACGTGCCTACTATTTCACAAAACAACTATCTGTGGCTATTTCTCTGATAAGAATCAAAAAGTATTATTTAAGATGGGTAACGCGCTGTCACTATAATCTCTTTGTCAATGTGAAACGGGGAGTGAAGATCGTAAATAATAATGATGTATAATTTCTAATATCCTATACAACCGGATCCGAATAATTGATACTAATATTCAGTCCGGATCGGAAGTCACCCAGTAATTTCAATTCTATTCTGTAGTATTGTGAACACGATATTTACGTCACACCAATTAGTTTTGTTATTTGCTTTATATGCCGACACATAAAAACTTGACAGTATTACGTTTTATCTTAATGATACTTAGAATATATTAGAGAAACTAAAATTTTACACTTGTAAAATCCACTGTTTGTATGATATTTTAAACAAAATATAAATACTATTAAAAAGTTTGATTTTAATTTTATTGTGACTTTTACTTCAAACACGTAAAATCATTTTTTTTTAAATACCATTCAAATATGTACTCAATAAATAAATAAAATACTTTAAAAATTAAAAACCTATGCGAAATACAAAAAGGCGGCACTTCGTTCGTTAGGTAGGATATAGTGTATAATATATTAAATCTTATGGCTATTAAACGATTTTGGGCGGGCTCGGTTTAATATAATTTACATATAATTATTAGTTATTACTAAGAAAATGAAAATTGATTTACTATTTTATGACTTTACCGTGGCAACTTAATTTCTTATTCTTCCCATTTATAAAAATTTTTCCGTAATCTGTTAAAAAAGGTAGTATTCCTTTACCCATAAGAAAATTACTGGGAAAATCAAAAAATGATATCTATAAAAAATGTCCATCATATATGCTCTTTAGTCCAAAACTTCTACTTGATTCCCTCTATCCGAAAAGTTCTTTCAAGAAAAATAACAAAAACAAATAAACAAATGAAAAATAAACATCGTTGTAAAACCAATAGATTCCTCACTCCACTTAATGTCAAACCAACAAAACTAAATCCAAAATAAAGTTTTATTTTTGTATTATTATATACTATTTAATGTATAAACAGAAATTAATGATAATGTTAAGTGCGTCAAAAACATAAAAATAAATATAATTTTCATATAAATCCAAACCTTAATAATAATTTACATAATCTCGTTGATACATATGTATTCATTCACAGGACATTTTGGCATTCACCAAATATTTTTTATTGTGCATATTATATTGACCGGAAATTACGTTTTTAAACCAATAATTTTTTTCCAATTATTGCAACTGTAAAAAGCGACAATATTAAATATTATTTAATAATATTATACAGCAATATAGCCATATCTATGATATGTATTTATGTATACTTATATATATGGTTTTTATTTTAAATTATTTACGTAGCGTTTTTCGATGTTTTACCTTCAATTTTGGCAGCTATTACTGCTTTTATTGCAACTACAGGCAAATACGATAACCCACTACCTATATAATATGCGTATTTCAAACTATTTAGGAAGAGCAACTATTTTACATGCAACGATCAAAAATTGTGATACCATCATTGAAATTGCAATGTTCCATTATACAATACGTTATTTTAATGCATTTCAACTACAGCCATATAGTATGTTATTATAATTTATGAATTTTACATACGAGTGATATACTGGAATTCATAAAACTATACTTTTTTTGTATATTTTTGATCCCTCCAAAAAATATACAATAAAAGTAGTAAAAGACAACTAACTCGTTTGTTCAAATTCTATTTACAATTTAGAACCGTTTGATTTTCACTATAAATGAACCTACAAATCTCGTTTTTACCTAAAATGCGTATGTTTAAGATGCTATTTAAAGGAGTATAAAAAACGAGATTAAAAAAAATTCTACTCAAAACCCTAATTTTCCAAACTAGCAATCAAACATACTTTAAGGGTTTCGTTGTATTTTTCTTCACAATCGTCCATTACGAGCTATCTATCCCCAATTTATTTATCATTATAATAAGACTCTCAAAATATCCATCCAATCTCGAATTTTTTAATCGATGGATCAACCAATGTTTGAAAATTAACACATAAAAATATTTTCATTAATTATTTTTTTAATATTTTTACGCCCGAACAAATCACCGACAATTATTATTGAAATAATTGAATTACAAAATATTAGTACCTATTAAGAATGAAAAGATAGCAGATTTTACAGCGAATATATCAGCGGATTGAACGGCGAATTTTACTACGAAACAATGATGAAAGTACGGTAGATTAAGAATGAAATAACAGTGTATTAAACAGCGAAAATAGCGTCTAAAAATATTTTTCTTACATGTTGTCCAAGTATTATTATTTCCTTTAGACGTACCTTATGTGTAAAACCAGTATTATTTTAGAAGGACTATCCAAGTATCTTTAGTGAAAACCCATTAAAATTATAGACGAATTTCCAGTATTTTTTATTATTATAATTATTATTGTTATTATTTTTTTAAACAGATACACATGGACCAGGACAGCAGGAGAACGCTTAAAGTGCTGATAACAAGCACCGCGGTCATGGTAGCCGGTCGGCTGTGCGTGATGTCAGGCGCAATGCCGACGTTCGCCGTGTCCGACAACCCGACGGCCAAACATCCGGACCCGGTGGTCAGGGCGCTAACGTTCCTGCACCTGCCCGTGGTCAGCGCTCAGTTGCTGGTGTGGCCGCAGGTGCTCAGCTACGATTGGTCGATGGACGCGGTGCCGCGCATCGAGTCGGCGGCCGACCCGCGGAACGCGGCCACGGCACTGTTCTACACCGTCCTGGCGGCTGTCGCGCGTACCGCCATCCATCGGAAACGGACGGCCGTAGCCGTGGCCGCCGCCGTGTCCGTCGCCTCGTACGTACCCGCGTCCAACGCCCTGTTCTACGTCGGATTCGTGGTGGCCGAGCGTGTGCTGTACATACCCAGTGTCGGCTACTGCTTGCTGGTCGGCTGCTCGGCCACCGCGCTCGCCAAGTGGGCCAACGGACGCCGTTCCACCGCGGTGTACATTCTGTACGCCATTACGGTGGCCATATACGGCCTGCGGACCGTGCTGAGAAACCGAGACTGGCACGACGAAGAGTCCTTGTACCGGTCCGGCATTCAAGTGAACCCGCCAAAATGTGAGATCACAATTTTTATTTTATTTTTTTCACTTTCACCACATTTTACGTTATGAGGTCGCGTCAACCATTGGGATCTCCCCGTCTCCGTTGAATTATCCAGCTATCTTTGAGTTCTGATATCCGAAATTCTCAAACTAGGTAACATTTTTCACGGAAAAAACCGTATAATTCAGCTTAGTAAATAAATATTAACATTTTTAAATCTTTACATTTTAAGTACAAATTTAACTCGTTAATAGTTTGGGCCGGGCGCAGAGTAAATATTCACTCCAAACAATTCCTATGAAACCCAATCGAAATGGAGAGAACATGAAATTCCTAGATTTCATAATTTGACCGATAAAAATAATTGGTAGGATATTTTAAAAAAAAAAAACAGTTAAATAGATGGTAAATTTCGGGCGGCGTTCTGTATGAAAAACGATTTTCATCGTAATCAAGGACCGGTATTTCTTATAATTTCTAATAATTTGAGACCTTAAACTCAACAATTAACCTCAAAAATCAATATTAAATTTTTTCAAATGGTCGACTTTAGAGAAAAATAAGAAAAATACAATATATTAAATTTAGTTTGAATTTAAAATCAGAAAATTCAAAATTTTATGAATTTTACCAATAATAATTAATCTATAGAACGTTTTAAAAAAAAACTGGAGTGGGTTCAAATATTTTTACTCAAAATTCGTTTCTATTTTATTATAAAATAATATGTTCTAATAACACTTACATACAAGTAGGTACATTGGCCTTACGCATTACCAACCCACAGTAATATTTTTTCTTCAAACGGTTTCCAAAATATTTCATTTTTGAAGTAATAATTATTCTAAATCGATAGGTATGTTTTATCATACATCACTTTTAAAGACTTAAAAGCAATGAACACAACTCCACATGAAAAATACTGAGTATAACAAAAAGCTTATTATTAAATTAATACCTCAAGTTCACTAGGTTATTTATTACTTAATTTAATTCTGACCACTAAGTCCTTTGCTATTTAATTCCTTTGTATTATTAATGTTTATTGATATTTAACTTCTATAAATAAATCAAATTCATAATGTATTTAATTATGTATCAACTTTTTCTTTAAATTATTTCTTTAATCTTTACAACCATGAATTCTATCTTTTCTCGTTAATTTATAATTTTATTTTCGACGCTGTATTTTCCAGTAAAATGAATAGTAACTTTAATCCATTTTGAAAATTCTTATTCAAGTGCTAATCGACTTCTAGTGATAATTGCACTCCATGGTAGTGGTCGATTTGAATCAACTCTTTTATGACTTTTTCTTATAATAAGCGAATTATCTATATGTTTCACTAATACTGATTATTTAATAATTGTATTACTTTAATTATTTACCATTGCCACAATGAATTCACGAGAGAATTGGAATTTCCGTAACAGGAAACAGTGAACTAAAACAGGAACATTTGGATTGAGTTTCTGAAAAATAAAAATCTATAATTTTACGATTTTAAATTAATTCTTAATAGGAATTCAACTTTTTTTTTTTTTTTACTACATTCTATCGATCAACATCAAATGATGTTTTGGATTTTGATTGAATTACTCGTTTGGATTACGACTGTTTTCAGAAAATATATTTACATTTATAAAGTATTAAAACTACTATATATCGTAATATTACAACAAAGATCAGTAATTAATTTGCCGATGCATAGCTATATATTATATAGTTAAAAGTTAAACTTCATAATATCGTGTACGTTTACAATATAGGTATATACAGTTTTCCTGTAATTCATGATAAAATTTATGCGACGAACCGCAAAATATTCTAAATCAACTTTTAGATGCATTTTATTAAGTACAACTCGTGGAAAATGTATTCGTAGAAAAACCTCGGAAACTGGGAAATCGTAATTAGTCGTCAAACGTACCTATTCAAATATATTTAAAACAGCGTAATATTGTGTACTTGAAAATTTTCTTCTGCTATAATGTACGCCTATATGGTTTTTTTTTTTTTTGATAAATTTGTTTTGCAAGTTTAATAATGGAATATTCTTCATACATCTTAAATTTGTTGTACAATGTGCCTACATACGTTATTAAATTATAATAGTTGCATTGTAATAGAATATAATATACACTTTACGACCGAAATACATATTAATATTTAATCATCTAAATTTTTTATCGCATTTTTTTTGTTACTCCGAAAAGTCATAATTAAAATAATTGAATAATTATAAACTTTTTTGGACGTATTCGTGTACCTATTCTATTTTCAACACGTTTCAGACTCACAGATGATTTTATTATTGCAATATATGTATGCCTAATATGTATATGCATGCCTAGTAGTAATCTACAAAGGATCCAAAACATCAACTGTAAAATGAACTCCCAATACGAAAAATCATATTTTGTTCGTCGAAAACTTCAATGAATACCCACAGCTAATAGAATATGTTTTGTTATTATTTACACGTAGCTATTTGTTGTTACCATATGGGTTACAGGTATCGATGAATAAGGATTCTGGGAGCACATGTTCTCTACTGAAAAATTCATTAAAATGCATTTTTTCTTAAATATTATGACTTTAACTATTAAAACATGAATTGTTTATTTAATTTTTATAATTTTGTGTTTTTATTCCCCGTATGTATATATATTTTATAATGGTGCGCATAGGTACTGATGTGTAAAGACAATTGTTTACAGCTGAAAATATAAAATAGTAAAACTCGGTTTTATGAGCGTATTATATCATGTTTGTTACGAGTATATACGCAGTATACGGTATTTATGATCACTGTCGGACGAAAATATAATATTACATTACGTAGGGATACATTTTGAGATATTAGCGCGGTGTTGGATTGTAAGAAAACCAGACGATAATATTATATTTTACTCGTAAACCGTCAACGTACTAAAATATTATTTTCGACAAAATCACAATAAACAATAAACAATAATTTCAACAATCATCAATTTTCAATAAAGTACTAATAATTTACATTCATAAGTGTACAATTGTTTACTTTAATTATGAGCTAAACTTTTAAATTTGAATGAACTCATTTGCGTCTCTATTAAATGAATGCTATCAAATGATTCAAGTTTTAAGTTAGGTACCGATATTAAAAATGTACTCTCCTGAACATTCGATAATATCAAGTATAACCTTTCGGTTTGACGTACACTTTATACTTACATGTAGACTCCGAAGCGTTTTTAATTTCGACTTCCCATCTGATCTTGGTGTGAATTCTAGCTCTCTCGATTTAACTTAATTGAACGGGATGGATTCTATTTATACTGGTCTTTTCTGTCGTGTTTCATGCTTTCCCTCCATTTCTCTTTAATTATTTCATCTCAACTGTATTGATGATTAAATTTCAGCCTACGGCAATCTCGGCTCAATACTCAGCTCCCAGGGCAGGACGAACGAAGCCGAAACCGCATACCGATCTGCACTGAAACACCGACCTAACATGGCTGACGTACACTACAACTTGTAAGTATAAAGTTTTCTTTATTTTTAGTTAATTTTTTTATTTTCGTTTTCACATTATTTATGGTAAGGTGTATAATATTGTGCAGATCGTACAATAATTTTATAAAATACCTAACCTGTAGAAATTTAAACAAACCTATTGTTATTTATTTGCTTTTTCCTCAAGAAACACGTGGCTAATTCGATTTTTGAAACTATAAACACCATCGTTTACTACATAGGTACTTGTCAGAGTAGATGGAAAAAATAATAATTTTTTACTCCGCAAATTGTATTTTGCATTACATTGCATTGCCTCGTGTTTCAATCTCATAAAATATGTTGCATTATTTATCGGAGGGGGCGAGTTTTGTGCCAAATGTGCCGTATAACAATCACGGTCTTTATTGAAGACCGTAAAAAAATATCATTTCTTATTGTTCCTCATCTTCTTTTCGTCTATGAAACAAAACAATAAATTGAGATACGTTATAAGAAAAACAATTTAATAACACACCCAAGAAGCTTATGGCTGTCCGAAAGTTGATGGCTTTCATACGCCTACTTTCGGTGAACGAGCGATATATTTTATTCTATTTCTTTCTCTCTCTCTCTCTCTTTCTCTCTCTCTCTCTACGTTTTATCTAAAAAGAATGAAACGTCATGTTACTCACATAATGAAACTCAAGAGTATATGCATTATATATATATGTATGTATGTATGTATGTATATGAAAATGCAATAAAAACCACATTGTTCTTTAGTTTAGTGGTATAGAATGACATATGGTAGCTGGCAACATTACATGCGAAACGTTTTCCTATGATTTATCTTGGTTACTTTCGATCGATTGCTTTTATTTATTATTTTCTCAAAAACTTGAATCTAAAAATACTCGTTTTGTTTTCGTTTCATAACAGCTCAATAATGAAGAAAATCACAGACATTCCATTACGAACATTTTCTAAAACGGTATTTTTTATAGAACACACACAAATCATTTTATAGATATTTAGAAATTAATATTAAACTAATAACGACAGCGAAAATTTATAAAAACGGACTTTTCAAAAAATGCCTTTGTTATATAGTATATATAGTTAATGGTAGGTATTTCAATATATATTTTAAAATAATGGGTTTTTTTTTAACGGAGAATTCTTAAAATCTTTCTTTATTAAAAACAATGCGAAACGTTTTCCGATGAATTTTTCTCCGAACTTTATTGCTCAATCAGTCTGTCGATTTTTTCTAAAAATTATTATTATTATATACTGTGTATAAAATGCATTTTTCGAAAGTTGTTTTTCGTTGCGGAATTTAATATTTATCTTATATATATATATGTATTACTTGGAGGAATGTTTTTTTAAGTTGAAATAGTTCATCCAACTACCACCCTCATATTTATTTTGACTATATATAGTTTGTTAAGAACAACAGTATCGTTTTTAAACTAAATAACGAAGGAACGTAGTTCATATCGTATCAGATGAGACTGTAATAATAAAGTTATCGCATTTCATACGATCATATTCTACGTGAAGTAAATGTATATTATAATGTATTATATAATTACCGTGAACAGAAAATAAACCCGATAATTTTTAGATTTTCGAATTCGGTAGGTACTGTAATTTATGCATATTGTAATAGCGGAGTTCCACTGAATACAGCTGATTACAGTAAATCAGAAGTTTATAGAATAAAACGTAAACAAACGGTCATGTGACTCATAATGGCATTAATTTTCTTATTTATTTATTTTTTTTATTATGAACTTCTTGGTGAATAAAATAGATAGAATATAGTCATAAAGGGTATTGATAAGGCTTTTGATTATAACCAAACCGACGATAGTAATGAAAAAAATAAGCTAAACAATATTTTTATAGTTCTCTGGAGGGCCAAAAATACATCTTATTTTTGAATAGGCACTAATAAACTATTCACGGGAATAATGGTGCTTATTTCTCCTAAAATTGTCAGTATTGTTATAGATTGATATTATATGAAGTATTGAAATATACCTATTACCTACTTTAAATTAAAATTTTTATTTCAAACATAGTTTCTTTAATATGTGATTGTTTGACAAATGAGTGTAAATACATGTCCTCTGACTTTTTATAATACATGTAATATAGTTTAATCCCTAAATGTGCTACCGGGACCAATATCTTACATATAATCTTATTGTAAAATGTTTAATATAATAATATAGTCGCTATAATATGATTCATCTAAATGAACTATGGAATCTTTATAAATTTATTGCGATACCTACGTGTTATTCGGAATTTTTTTTTTAACCCAGTGTGTTATATAATATAATATAATTATATTATATAGTATTATATAATAAAATAATTAATTACAACGGAATTAGTAGGAGAAGGTTCTATCTCATATTTTGGAAATTGTTCAAAAGATTATAAGGTTTGAACGTTAATAAAATTGTTTTCACATTGAAATTATTGAAATTAAGTCGATAAAATTTTTAGATAAAGTTCCACTTGCTTAAACTATATTTGTTATTAGATAGAATTAATAATTTTTTTTTTTTTTAAATTAAAATATTTTTTTCGTGGAAATTAAATTAACTTTACAATATTACTTATAACAACAATGCATATAAATTAAAAGGTGTTTTCATAGACATTTTTGTTTAATAACCTTTAGAATATCCTACCAAAATAATTAAAAAAGTAAATGTTTTAAGGGCAAAATGGGGATGTCCCATAATATTAATAATAAGAATAATAATCATAATCTTTGTGCTAGTATTGATGAAGAAGAAGACACCGCATTTGTTCATTTTGTTCATAATTTTTTTTTTTTTTTTTGTATTACTCATATTTTGAAAATATGGAATAACAAAAATACTGGATCAAAAATTGTTTTGTTATTTTTGTCAAATCGATATGCACTTTTATTAATTTGATAAAAAAAAGTACCCCATTTTGACTTATATATGGGGCAAAATGAGGGAAAATTAACTTTTAATTTTTGCTTTCTTACATAGTCAAAAATTATTTTATTCATATTAACTGAAGTTGGCATTATTTTAGACAACATAAAGATCGTATTACTGTAATTTCAGAAGAATATCATATGAAATAAATAATTAAACCTTATTGTCCCCATTTTACCCCACGTTCCCATTGATGGTATAATTTGGTTCTAATTTGTATCTAATGCATTTAATATTAATCAATTACTGAGTTTTCTTTAACTTCACCTTTAATTCTGTGTAACTCATTCAACAATGCAAACAGGAACTCTAATTTCGGATATAAAAATTCACCTTTTTGAAGCTATTTATGTAAAAAAGTTGATTTTTAAATAATGTGATTTAGAATTGTTCATACTAAACCCGCAATTGTTATCGTTTCTATTTTTTTCAAACGAATTTATTTTAATTAATATAAAAGCGATCGTCGGCATTCGATTATTGGTATCGAAAACTCAAACAATGTGGTCAACGACTGTGGTAGCGGTGGTTGCCACCGGATCAAAGGGACCATTGTACGGCACTCGTGCCATTCGTCTGCTGAGGTCGGAAAATCACCAATTTCGCACTTGAACTGCGTTTCGAAAAGCCCATTCGCGTTAGTTCTTCAAATCGCTTTCCACCATGGTTCGCAGAGTATTAAACTCAGAAACGGATTTCGCATTCGCACACAATAGAAAGAGAAAGAGTGTACATAATATGTCCCGTTCGGTCAACGCGTCTCCCCCAAAATTGCGATAAAAGCTAAAGTGGGCGAAGCGTGAATAAACTTGAAAGACCAATAATTTGACTATATACGGGCCTCGTACTTTCGATACCGATCGATTTATTGATACAATTTATTTTTAATAATTCAAAATTTGTCGATATTTCAGTAAAACAAATATACTAGAATTCCATCATTCCCCTGTATAATATACAAAATGATTCATTTATTGAATACTCCCCCATTTTTAACCCTTAACTGTACATATTTTTAAACTGGTTTTATACGTTCAAATAATTTTTAGTATTATGTTTTCTAACATTTCGATTTATTTCAATTCAAAAAAAAGGAACAATTGAGAAAAAATTCTTCGAGTTATTCTGAATACTATAGGAACCCTAAGAATATATATCTAATAGTTTTATACTATAATATTTGTATACTTATGCATATCTCTTAATACAAATAAATAGCATCTCTCTTAATTTTTAGGTATCTGTTCTAAAGAATTTAAACTTTACATCTCCGTTATGAGGTTTGCATCTGTCCATCTGTCCCTTAAAAATCTGTATTTTTTTCTGTATTAATTCTGTATTAAAAGTGCATTTTATTTTACACACTTATTATTGTTGATGATTTTCTTTTTTAATATTAAATAATAGATATCTGGAATTCTAATGGGCTTGTTGTATGTGTTTTTCTTTACTTTTTTATTCTGATATTTATTGAAAATACAAAAATACTACTATTCTTAGTATAAAAGTTAGACATAAATTCATGGGTAAACCTGAACCGTATATACTCGTAAGTATATACAACATTAATCTAATAATAATGACTTTCTCAATATATGATGATGAATACAAAATTATGCAGATTGTGATTTAATATATAGATTTGTTGGATTTAAGACGTATAGGTGACTTTGTTCACCAAGTTATGCAATTCTTTGTACAAAAGTAGATGGGATATTATAGACTATTTTAATTTGATAAATTTAATTTTAGATCCATAATTGACACATCAAAAAATGTAAAAAAATTTCGTCCACCCAAATCTTGTATCAAAAATAGTAGTTGTAAATTACTACTAAGTTTACGACAAAATTAATTTAATTTATTTATTTTTATTTATTAATTTTTAATTAATTGTACTAAATTAACTAAGTAAATGCAAATTTAAAAGAACCGAAATTACGGATCATACAAACAAATGTGTATTTGTATGACCTCTATTACATAATAGTTCACAATTCAAATTGGTTAAAAACTGAGGAGATTAGCTAGATATAGTATTACCAGTTATCTAAAATATATATATAAATATATAATATATATGTGTGATTATCTCTAATCGTGCTTTTACCAAATTAACAAGATTAGAATAATAATAGTATTATATATTAAGAGAAATTAATATGGGTCCTCCAGAATGAATAGATCTACAGGGATCTTCCATAGAGCTATAAGTATATTCTATTGATTTATTACTTATTATAGAGTCATAAATTGAGTAAATATCATTATTCAGTTGTCTATAAAAGGCAGCAGTGAAAATAGAACTACATTTAAATGAAGAAAACAAGTTCATAAAGCCCACTCTGGGAGTGTGATAAATTTCTGGTGTCTAAACATATTTTAAACAATATAAGAACCTAAAACTAAATAATAAATACAAATTGTAAATATTGATATTGGTAACCACAGTCACGAATCGTAAAGATAAATGGACGTATAATATCAATCTCTCTGGTAAGTGGTAACCAAATCAACAAACTTTTAACAGTCGTAACTATATAGGTACTATAGTAACTATGACAAATATATGAATGACCAAAACAGAAATATAATGTGTATAAACTTATGATTAGAAACCTAAAACTAAATACATTGTGGTAAGGAGGCAAACAAAATACAACAGTGAATTCTTCTTTAAATATAGACCAATACAATTTTATTAAAGTGAAATAGTTCAAATACATCGGGGAAATAATCGCAGAAAATAATGAAACCCCAAATAAAATAGCGACAGGAATGCAGTCCGGTAATGATTTTTTCTATGTATTAACAAATTTTATAAGGTCGCGATCCCTAAAAGAGATTTAAAAAAAACCATTATACTTCACTTTGATAGCCCTATTGTCACTAATTTGACAAAATACAACTGATTATGTTTAAAAGAAAAATTCTACAGAAAATATTAAGACCTGTGAAAGATACCAATACCGAGGTGTGGAGAATAAGAATGAACGAAATATTGGAACCATTCTTTCAGAAACTAAGCATTGTAAAATTTATCAAAAGTAAGAAAATTCAATAGGTAGGTCTTATCTAGAAAAGTTAAAATTCACTAATTAGTACGGTAATTGAGAAAAATCTAGCTGGAAAAATTATTCTTGGATGACCTCGAATGATAAGGGATTAATAAATATATGAAATACTAAGAGGAGAGTCACTTTAGAAATCACGATCATTAGATTAAGATAGTTAGAAGTCGGGATGTATGATGGGATAGTACTAGATACGGATTACCCCAAGGAAAAGAAAAATTAGAAGAATATTTTGTACTATTACCTAAACCCTTATATTCAAATACTATTTCGGTTGTTTTTATTATATTTATTGTTACAACTTGTTAAATACCTATATAATAATAATAATAAGGTTCTGGTTCATATGGTGAAATTAGTATATAAGTACAATGTAACATTTATATTATAAAAATATGATATAATATAAATATAATATATTGTATTTAATTATTTAATATTTAGAAGAATTCAATATTAAGATTTTAAAGTATAAGTAATTAAACTTACCAATATAATTAATAAGTAATTAATTATATACTGTTTTTAGAATTATTTTTTTACAATACAAACAAGTTAAATTTAGTAAATTTAATAATAACTGTTTTAATAATTAAAAATGTGCTAAATGTGGTGTATAATATTTTAATCGCTAAAATGGCCCTCACCAAAACTTCCAATTACCAGATTTTATAGATATAATTTTGGTAATAATCAAATGATCCAATATCTAATTGAGAAATGGTTTATCTATAAATATACATAACGTATATGACAAAATCACTGTTAATTGGCCCAAAAAAATAGACTTATACGTTATTGGAAAACAGACCCAGAATTTATAAATGATACAAACAAATGAATAACTAAAAAAGCCGGTCAGTAGGTTGTGGAAGCATTTCGCTCGTCGGGTGTCAGTATTGGTGGATGCACTTCGTTACTGGGCAGGGTACTTTTGCTGGATGTATTGAATTTGAATGCAATGATAAATCATTGCATTCAATAAAACGATTCTGAGCATAGCTTCGGTGTAGTATACATAACTCATATCATTTTTTTTTCTAGGGATCGATCGAGGCTGTTATTTTAATTTTATTTTTTAGTCGTGTTATTCATCATTGAAAATCACAATTTTTGCCCAGGTCTTAAAATCTCATTTTACCAACTATTTGGGCTTA
>JAIPRL010000070.1:41871-106806 GCA_025469235.1 Pemphigus obesinymphae | reverse complement strand
GTAATTTTTTGGTAGTTTTTGCTTACGCATTAAAAAACTATTATGAAAATCGAAAAATGACCTCTCAAAAGTACCAACTAGATGCAATTTGCTACGGAAACCGGGTATGAGTGTAAAGATCGGAGCTCTCTTTCTGGTAGAAAAAGTGTTTACAGAAAAAAAAAAATAATAAACATCATTGTAAAACCATAAGCTTCCTCGCTACTCTCAGAATCTAAAAATAAATACAAAATAGATTGATGCATATAAGTATAGAAATTGGAGAGTTTCAGAAATCATATTTAGATAAAACTAGATCGAATTTTTTTCGGTGGTGGATGTAGAATCATATAATATATTATAATATGATCGTATTAGAGATTTGCCATACATTATGATCATTCAATGAGTTGAAGTATTATCAACAGAAAAAAAAATGAAGATTTAAAAATAAATTTGAGTAACAAACTATATATTAAATATCCACTTTTTTACATTTTTAATACTTTATCCATCGTCTTACTTATTTCTCAACTATTAATAATTGTAATATAAAATTATAATTTACTCATTACCTTTCAAATAAATATAAAAGCATTGTAGATGAAAATTTTAAATGTAAAATGGCTAGAAAATTTAAATTCTTTTTTTAAATCAATGTCAGACTATTCGATAAATTTTTGTAGGATGAACAAAATACTTTTGAATGCAATTGCAACAGCGTATCGATTGTAGCATATCAGATCGCACATATATTATATTAGTGTGTGTAGTGTTATTATGTGGTGTTATAGATATCAGAAGTTTACATCATAGAGTAATTTTACAAAGAGATATAATAACAATATATACCTACAATCATGTATATAGCAAAATTAAATAGGTACTTCAAAGAGCAAAAAAATCAATGTGATCACCAAAACAAAAAAATGATTATAATAATAATAATTTTAACAAAGCAATATATGATATTTTATTTATTAATACAGTACTTGGCCAATTTACAATAGCAAATAAATTAAATAAAACTGTACAAAAATATTAGTTTAAGTTATGTTAATTCCGGTAATATAATGTTCCCTATCTGGGTCATCTGTCCATACTTTCAATAAATAACTAAATTATAAAATTAAATTTTTGTTGGGTTATTATAACAACCTATAATATGTATAAACTATTATTATTATGATATCTGCAACTACTAAACCCAGAGTTACAGGTCATACATCTGAGCAACATTATGTATGGAAATGGGCCGTAACTCTAAAACTAATCTCTGCCAAAAGGTCTGGAGAATCATCTCCTCTTGTTAAAAGGTTGGTTAGGATTTACTGACCGAGATTATCTCTTAAGACTTCTTTAGGACTTTTAAGATGAATTTATACCAAAAAACATTTGAGAGGTGGGCATATTATCCCTAAATTCCTAATTATTTAAATACGATAAATCTTGAAAAGAAACATTGAACATGCTCCAAGTGAGATCAATCAATAGATGTGTATATGGATTTCCTATGAGGTAGCTATGTTACAATATTGAACGAGCAAAAACGTCGTGTGGTGTCTTCAAGAAAATACTAACTTTAAATTTAAAGATGGCCCTTTTTATAATGCCTAGTCATTTAAATGTTTGGCACACATAAACTTAATTTATGGACGGAAACAGGATAAAAGTAAATATTATACCAATATACACTAAGGCTACTGACATGATGACATTTGGACCTAGTGTTATCCTATAATAATTGAATCGTAAAAGTTCAAGGTAGGATGAGATCGATAAAAGACATAACTTCACATTTGCAAATGTTTGTGGAGTGACCTATTATTATAAAATATTCAGAATATGAAGGTATATTTTGCTTTTTTTTTTTTACCTATAATTGTTTTTATCATACTAGCTAATAGCACAAAACTAGCTGATAGTTCAATATTTTTCTTAGTTTCGATGACGAATAATGATTATTATTATAATATACGCTAATGTCCATTTACTACACCACTCGCTCACACATGAGATATGGCTGTTAATAATTATTTGAAAACTGCCTTTACGAATGCCCCTTAATAGTATTCGCCACAGTGAAATACAACGGTCGAATAATTGTCGGTTGCCGGCGGGTGTATCGAAATGAATGTAAAAATCGATATGACCACTAATATAAATTCACCGATTCGTAACAAATGACATACCGATCACGGGTCTCTCCTCCTCTTCTACTCTTATTGTGGTATGGCTGTGTACGTAGTTCTCGTATAAAGTGATAGAGAAAGCAATATGTGAAAAGGAATCGTTTATTGCCGACAGTTTGGACCGACGTTGCAGATGTCGCCGAGTAATAACCCCCGGGGGCGACCGTATATACAAAAAAGAAAGCACATAAAATTAAGGACAAATCGCCTGACTCGAAGCCGAATTGGCAACCAAACTTGCCAGCGGTACACAATGGTGATAAATCCACTAAATGCGTTTTCGGATTATCGGTGTAAACTTTTTCTATTTTGAACATTTTACACCCCCCGACAAATTGGAACGATTTTTCGCGATTCCCCTCTCCCGCGGTAATTGCATCGTTTCTTTACGGTAGATACAAATATGCAATAATATACGACTATATTTTCATGAGGGTTACTTATTCCTTTTCGATCTTCTCTTCATCTCCAAGAACTCTAAAAACCACCCATTAAAAGTAAGAAAACTACGGTGAAACTGTACATGTTTCATATTTATATATTCTAATGATAAACCTTCTATTTTATCGCTAAATCTACCATGGTCATGGTGACTGGTGAGTCCACAGGTTTGGTATAAGCGTTTAAATGAAATGTCAATTTTTAGGATTTTTACTAATTATAATCAAAAATTATGACATATTATTAAATTTCTAGAGTTCCTCGACATTATAACATAGGACATGTTTCAAAATATACAGAAATTCCTATTTTTCTAAATTTAATTTTAATGTTAAATTAAATATTTAAACTATTACCTATCTCAATGTAAGACAAGTGTAAACTATAAAGAACATGTAGAAACCAAACATTTATATTTGTGAATACTATTTATAATCGTGACTATAACTCCAGTGTATAGTTTATCAAAAGAGTTTTGTTTTAGTATAAATAATATTTTACTGGTTGCAATAATGTATTAGATTTTTGGATCTATGTTTATCCAAGGCATGCTAAATTTTGATGAATTATTGTATTATAGGTCGAATACAGACCTTAATTTTAAGATTTATTAATCTCTATCGTTAGGTTTTTCAATCCAATAATGACCCGATCCCAAAGGCCAGTTATGAAATAGCCTGCAGTCACCTAACCAGTTTCTGGTGGAAAACTGATCCCGTACGTCCATAATATTCTATACTACGAGCTACGGTCGACCATCGCACCGCAAAAGCTGTATACGTAGTGAGTTGTATATAACATCATTCTGAAGATAATCCGCAAGTTTTTCACATGTTTTATTTATAATTTGGTGTATGCACGGTGGCCGATGAGTAACAATAATAAACGGCGATTGCCGATAATCGACGGCCGATCACCAGGAGTTCTGGGCCGGGGGTCCGATCAGTGGTTTTAGAGGGGCAGGTGGCTATGCCCACCCCCCAAATTCCTAAAGAAAATGTATAGTTTTTTGTATAATATACATAAAGTACTTAGTAATTGTTATCTACAGCATCTAATAAAAAAAAAGTCATCAATTTAATTTAGCCTCTCAAAAAAAAAATTAATGCTTGAGCCACCACTGAGTCTGATAATGTTCCAGAGCTCAGTATGTGAAAGTGATTATTCTTACTCTGAATAAAGTATGCTCTTCAACTGGATAAGATAATTATGTGTGTAAATTATATTATATTGGTCGTATATATATATCGTAACAGATTATTTATTCGAAAAGACGATGCAGGATTATTGCAGTATAATATATAACTTGTTATTTCCTGTAGACCAGACCAAAATTATTCACAAATCTCGAATTATATATGTATCATTTTATCATAGGAATTCACTTTGTGACAGTATTCGTTTCTTTGATCGTGGGGTGCGGTCTAACTCCAGTCTCATTTCGTTTGACTAAAAAGAAATCCCGAATTTAATACTGTAATAATCCAATGCATTCCAATACATCATATTCGGGTCACTGAACTTAAGTTACCCTTAGTAAAATAATATGTTTAAAAAAATGGTCGTGTAGATGGCGAAAATTCATTCGCTTTCGGGTATCATATATTAAAGAAAGCACCTCGCTTATCAAACAGGATATTCTTAGTCAGTGGTGAACTCTAGAGAGGCCGAAATAACAACCCCCCTTGATAGTTGTAAATTCATATTTATAATAAAGTAAGTTTTTAATGATTATAAGTTATGTCCCATTAATTATAACTATAAAAAATGTCGTGCCTTTCCCCAAAAAAATCCTAGATCCTCCACTGCTTTTAGTGGATATGTTGCATTGAAAAGCAAATAATTAATAAATAAATAAGCAAACAATAATTACAGTCGGAAAACGATTCTGAGCTAAGCTTCGGTTTAAGTATGACTATTACTGTCAGTATATTTAGGTATTCGGTATGTTACATTACACCGTAAGAACGAATCTAGCAATTAATGTTAGTAAGTGACCATAATAATTATAAAATAAATATCAAATAATATTTGTTTACAATACCTATGGGTAATGTATTGATGATTATGATTTAGGTTAGGTTCAAACTCAATTTATTTCTTATCACTATATATGGTACGAATATTTGTCGGGTTTAATTATTCATTATTCAGTATATTATAATAAATAGTGATTTTGGTTTTTAATTAGTATTTTTTAATTTGTTTTATTAATAATGTCTCATCACCTAAGTAATCACGCTAGAAGCTTAGCTAAAGATGTTCAAGATAGGTACATTATAAAAATAAGTGTACTTGGTTTACAAGATCCCTATATTTTAATGAATGATCTAAGTATACAGTGGATTAGTAATTTAGATTTAGTCCCAGAATCAACTTACCCTGATATTTTTAATTATTTAGTTCTTACTAAGAGTGCTTATACACTTGAGGAGTCTAAGGGTTTGAAAAGCTTAGAAGCATATAATTTTTTTTCTAGTGGGTGGATTTATAACATTAAATGGCAAGTTATAAATGATTTTTTTCTAGTTGTTGCAGAGATAAAGAATTTTTTAAATTGCTTTTGCTTTTTGAATTCTTATATTTATCAATTTATTTTAAATCTAATAATTTATTAGTATTCAAATTTAGAGCATGCAGCTATTTAATTAATTAGGTATTTAAATATTTTTTAATCCATTTAAAAGTATCTAAATATTTTTATAAATGCTTAATGCTTACTTATACTGTAAATTAATTTTATTTAGTGTATAAATAGTGTACATTTCTTAGGTCGTACATTCACAGAGGCTTAATGATGCTAAATTGTTGCCATGTTTTGTTTTAAAATTTTCTGGAGAAGTAGCAACACATTGTATTTGTATAGCTGGGCTTAGAGAATATGGCTCGCATATCGCTGTACTTTTTTATTTTCAATATGCTTTTTTACAAAAAAATAATACAACAAAGTCTGTAACTGGACTGTCCCATCTAATAAAAATGTTAGTTCACAGAAAATCAGTGAATTTGATTTTAATCAACCAAAAAAAATAGGCACCAAATATCCTAAGTCACATAAAACTAAAGCTGATTATATTAAAAATCTTCCAACGATTCTTGATACACAAACTTTAAATTCATTTTCAACTAAATTGGAGAAAGTTAATAGTAATGCTGCAATTTTAAAGGTGATACCCTCCTTTAATTTAAAATTTAAAACTGATTTATTTCCTAAAAGTTTTGTGGGAATATATAAAGATGAATATGCTTTACTTCATAAAGAACACCTTGTCATTTTAGGCTCTAAACTATACTTTTCTTTGACTAAAGATGATTGTGAAAACATTGAATAATTAACAAGACAACAGTCAGAGTGTAAAGAATGGTTTAATTATAAGAGCGGCCGTATAGCTGCTTCAAAAGATAAAGAAGTTTGTTTTACAAAATCATGTAGCTCAAGCATGAGCCATAATAATATAACATAATATAATAATATAATAATAAAACAAAGTAAAAATTAAAAAACTACCACTGTCCGTAACCATATACACATCAAAATGTTGTACCACCAATTACTGATAACGTAATAATGATAAGAGCATGGCAGCCATACTATAATGATCGATATAACTATAACTGTCAATTATACATTCAGTATCAATTTGTTTTAAGATTTTCTTTTCGTTTTGTATTTTACGTTTTTTCCGTGACGTTTTCTTCCTATAACAAATCTAATACATTAACCTAGTAATTTTAAAATTGGTGAATATGATATATAAAACACGATGAATATATTAATTGTATATTGTATATTGGAATAAAAATATAGCTAAAAGTACACGTTTTCGCCTTTTTTTATAAACAAAATATAGCTGAGAAAATAAGCTATTATGTTAGTGTAAAATCAACATGGGATATGCGGGAAATCATTAATCATTATAAAAACACTAGTTTCCTCATCGTTCCACTCAGAACCTAAAATATATATTTTTCATGATTTCACCATAAATATAACAAGATAAAATAAAATATATTACACTATTCATTTAAAATTACTAATTTTATAAAAAAAAATCGCAAAATCTATATTTTTCCAAAATTTGTGTAAAAATTATTGAAATTTGTATTCAATCAACATAAATCGTACATATATACTCAATGAAAAGTTCAAGTCTGTAGACCCATTTTCGTCCCAAATTTTGAATAAGTACGTATTTTCATTCCAAAAGAATAAATAATGAAATATTTTAAATGCCTATAAAAAAAAGTTGTGACTACTGATTTTTTAAATATAAGTATAATGACGTACGTTTAAATTTAAATTTAATTTTTAGATCTTATGACGCAAAATTACCCTTTGTAGGACATGGAAACTTCAAAACCTATAATGTCTATAACAATCTCAAAACTACAAAAAACAATTTTGAAAATGTTATCATCTTTAATATAGTACTAAAGTATATATTCGGTAATTTGATATAAATTAAAAAAATTAAAGAGTCTTAATTATTGTTTTCGGCAATACAAAAAAGTAACAAAATTCTATTTGGACAGAATCGTCATTATTAATACATCATTATTAAACCACTAATTCCGTCGTTCGCTCAGAATCTAAAAATCAGTGTCAACCTGACCAAGAAACATGAGCATCAAATATTAATAAGGTATCCCGCCTTTTTTACACGACTAGTTAACGAGGTTTTTGGTTAAAAGTCATAAAAAACAAAATAATAAAATAAAGGACCTTGAATTGAGTCCCAAACCAATTATAAATATTTTAAGTTGTTTCATGGAGGTCAACATAATATTTATATCCATATCTTCTGTTTGATATAGATTCAAAGGAATGTATTACATAAAATGTATATAGGTATGCGAACAAATTTTATATAAAATTTGAACTAAACCTGCAAGACCATAAAAAATAAAATATTTTCATAAAATTACATTTTAAGCTATAAAATAAATAAATTGAATGATGATTTAAAAAAAAAATGTAATTTAAGTTTCTACCTACAGGCCTACAACCCATATTGTTATCGATTAACAAGGTTTAAAAGACTAAAACAATATGATCGAGAATACGCCATTTTTGTTGCATATTACTCATTTTATTGCGTATAACCCTGCATACATAAGTTTGAGACTTAATGAATTAAACACCTTCGATTGAAACTTCCATATAACTATAACCAATTTACTTCAGTAGATACTGCTCGTCTATGTAGTCGGTATAAACTGTCAATACTGCGTAGTACATACTAGCCGACCGATTATAAATATATTATATACACAATATGCCAATCACTACAGGAGACTATTTTGAATATTAGACATATCCCCTCCCCCCATGGGCTATAGATTCTATTTATTCGATTCAAGGTTTAAATATTTTATGATATCAATAATAATTAAATGCAATCGAATTTAATGGAAAACTCTTTGAAATCCCTGGCTTTAAACAATATTTCGTGGAGTTTTTTTTTTTTTTACTTTTAAAGGGAATTTAAAGGAGAAAAACTATTGTGCTCGAATCGCTTTTACTCGAGTTAGTACGTGACTATCGCAATAATTATATGTTTCCGTCGGTATTAAACTTGACTTTCGAATAACAGCGTTTAGACTGTTTATTTTTAGTTGTCCGACAGTAACAATTATTATGTTATCGAATGCATTGTTCTCTATGTTTGCGTTGAGTGCTTTTGATGTTAATTACCCTTTGAACGAATTGCCTACGCACGAAAACGCCGTACTATACATAGTATACCCACATAATATTATGTTGTTTGTTTTATCGTATATTATATTATTGTCTAAAAATATTTTCATAACCGTGCAAATTTCGTCCAAACACCCAACCCCAACTTTACGTTTTAATTCTTCGCGTATAATATTAAGTACCTAATATTTGAATTCATTATTTCATGCGCCTAAAAACCACATTTTAATTTTAACATATTTAAAATTCCGATAATGCTCAGCTGATATAATGACAATTGTGTATAAACTGTGTGTTCACGTAGGTATATAGTACCTATATATATATATATATATAGGGTAGACACTTTTGTATTTTGCGCTATTATTTTGAATTTATTATACGAATAATGAGGTGCTCTCTATGAATATCCTGCACGGTACATACAAAATATATTGAAATATCGTTTGTTTTAAATTCATTTCAGAGAATACCGTCGATTACTATATAAATCCAAATACCTAATGAATCATCCTACCCATGTATGTGGTGTGTTTTCATGTTTTCACATCGAAACATGTATATAATATACGACATGTATATACATTGTATATGCATATTTAATATTGCGTAATTAATACTGTAGTAATTAAAACACAAATGTTGGCGTAATACAACAATAGCGTTTTTCAAATCAGTGGGCTCCTCCCGGGGGTTGTCAAATACCGAGCTCGTGTACCTGTATATCATATTATACCTCGAATTTCCTATACCCATGCTAGAATATTATCGTATTATCGTTTTAGTATTCGATTTTTACGAAATTTACCAACCAATATTTTATATAATGACCGTAACAATATCGTGGTGAAATCCATAACACAAAATTATACTATGTTGTTTAAAATGAAATATTGATTTAAGTATTTGTTTTGGCTGGTAATAATATAGTATACACAGTTTATATAAAATATTAAACATACGTATATGTATATAAATATTGATAATATCATACATACGTGTGACTGTTTGTCAATAATTCGAGTAAAAGTTTTTCAGCGCGCAAACGATTCGGTCAGGCCTCGGGTGTCGCGGTCGATCTGGAACATGATTGTTATAAAAAAAATATAAAAAGTTTTTTTATGTAGGTACTATTTTTCATATTATTTGTACACGATAATCGACGAGGTCAAAAAATATATACTATATCGTTAAAATAAAAATTACCGGATAAAAATGATACTTATATAGTTATAGGTACCGGAACAGAAATGCCATTTTTTCCCTCGTACACCCTTGCACTTTGTTACGTTATAATAATATGTCGTATATTCGCGTTTACGTATATTATACTTAGGTTATTATTATTATTATTATTATTATTATTATTTTTTTTGTTTAGTTTAATAACCGCATTTTCCGCGTTGAATATATCCGTCTCCGTATAATATAATATGTACGCCGCGATGAATGGGTTGGTTTTCGCGCATAATACGTTTTCCGTCAGAGACTGCATAAAGAGTGTATACGTGTATAGTGTTAATATACGCGACTCCGTGTGCGTGAAAGAAGGGATGGGATTTCGTTTGTGTGAGTATGTATATAATATACATGTGTGTGTGTGTGTGTGTGTGTGTGTGTGTGTGTGTATATTTTGTATGTGCATGTGTAGTATACACGTGTAAAATGTGTATTATTGTGTATATATGTATTTATGGTGTGTAAATATGCGTGTGTGTGCTTTATATATTATATAAGTGTAGAAAGGCATTTTGGGGAATACGTGGTATATATAGTGTGGTTTAAAACGAAAGATTAATGAACCGGGTAACGCATATGCCGATATTCGCACGTTACTTAAGCCGAAGCAACTGGTGCGTACGTCGTGTGTTGTATATATGTTTATGGACTGATAAAGTATTTTCGTTTTTTCCTCCCTCGACTTAACGCCGTCGTCGCCACGAGGTTTACAAACACCGCGCGCCATCGACCACCCGAAACGGAAAACGCCGAAAACACATTGTTATTGCTTTAGATTACACGCGATTAACGCACGGGTAAGTAAACAAACGAAAACATACACGCGATTTTTATAACAATGTGTGTAAATTTGAAATAATTATTGTATCGGTTATAAAGTTAAAAAATCGTAATAGTCAATAAACGAGCGAATAAATATCATCGCACAATTTTTCATATCTTGAATAGTTATAACGAACCAACATTTAAATACACTTGGGGCACTTGTGACTATTATATTATACGATAAACTATTAAACGATCAAAATAACGAAAATAATCCGTTTTTACACTGCGAAATAGGTAGGCGCGTATTTCAACGACTATATAATAATACGATGTCATCTTCAACGTCAACAAAAAACTTGCGGCGAAACAAAAATACGTTCAGTTCACGCTGACAAAATAGTTGTTGAAATACGTACCTATATTACGTTTCAGTTAAAAATATCATTGTTTTTATGATTTTGGTTTTACAATAATTCACAGGTAGTAAACCATAATTGTTTGTAATCGAAAACATATTATAACAAACTGTGTGTCAATATTAAGTATAATATACCTATCACATTATTTCAACAAACTAATGGAACGGAACTATAAAAGAAGAAGTATCAAAATCGAGGGAGAAAAGTCATGTAATTACTTCAAACCCAGTATACGTATACTCATGGTAAATTTACAACGATGCGTAGTACTTGTTATACCAAATTTGGAATTTCAATCAAACTTTTTCCTGAATATTACCAAGATATTTCATTCAAAATACAATTATATAGATTTTCCATTTAAGTGTGTAGGTACCGTGTGTGTCGAACATCGATATAACTATACAAAAATTAACTAAATGTACAACACATAAATAAAATATAGTTAAAATGGATATCTAGACATCAGAACCGAGTCGCAAGGATAAATACCATTTAGATAAAGAAAAGAGAAAAAAATTGAATAATTTTGCAGTAGACTAAAACCTTTAATTTTGTCTAAAATAAAATTTAGAAAACAATTATTTGGAGTTTATTTAATAAATAATAACCAGTATTTTAAAAATTGAGTTTTTATATAAAAATTTTTATTAATAATCAAGAATCCAAGAATTATTAGGAAATATAGGTAAAATAGTATATGGTTCGACTAACGTCGTATTTAAATTTTGTTTTAACACTATAATCATTAATACGTATCACTATACTATACTATAATCGCTACAAATCCTAATTATGTATATAGTATCATTTTAAAACTTCGAAAAAACCCATTATAGATAAAAATTTTAAATACAGATTTTTTAATTAACTGCCCCGTAGATATTTCCATATTATGAAATGTGATACTATAATAGTGGTTGTGTGTGCTTGTTTTCAATTTTCTAAAATTTACAAATTCTTATGCTTTTTGTAAGCTCACAGTTTATGTCCACGATAATCATGAAAACATGTAATAACATATTTTTCCTGAAACTTATAATTCATGATATTATAAGCTTCTATTATAGTATTTGAGTATACTATAAATAATAAGTATATATTTTGAACTTTTTATTAAATTTATCATGAGTCATAATTCTATAAAATAATAATATTATCGATATATTATAAATAATTTAAAATGTTACCAAGAATATTACTCTTAAAATAATTATCGACGCAGGCGCGGATCCAAAACTAAAATATGGAGGGGTCATTTTTTCAAAAGGACAAAAAGATAATAGGTACACAATAACAATTTTTTTAAGTAATTTATTAACCAAAATTAAGTTTGTTAATTATTTTAAATTTTTTTAATTAAATGACAAAGTCATGATTGGTAATAAATCCAATAAAATCGATTGCGATTGCGATTGCGGCCGTTGTCGTGTCAAGTATATTGTATAATACGGTCATACGGGTTGAAAATAATCCTATCTTTTTGTCCAACATTCAAACATTTCCGTCGATAAATTGATTTATCATTATTATGTATGTATATCTATACTCGCGACTCGCGGAACAATATTATCGTCAATCAGCTTATATTAAATCGTTATTTAATATTCTTAGAAATTAGATGGGAATTATAATTTTATGAACAGATGGCGATGTAGTTTAAGGATACACGTTATAATATATGCGTTGTATGCAACAAAATATTAACTATTTAAACAACATGTAAATATTAATTGTTTTAAACATTTTTAGTGTAAAAAAAATCTCTGTAAAAAAAATTTTAAATGCAATTTATACGTATATAAATTTTCAAGTAAACATAAAGAACCTAATCTTGATGTTTGTTTGAGTTGGGGGGGGGTCATGAACTCCCCCGGATCCGTGTCTGTATCGACATCTATCTTTATTCAACATTTATTTTTAAATTATACATATCAATTATCATACATAACTATTGTATAATATAATATAACTATACTTTATCATTTTTTAATTATTTTGGTTTCTAAAAACGATGTGTTATTACTTGTTTTTTTTTTTTTTTTTAATTATTAATCTATTTTAATCTATTTTATTTCGATGTATATTCAATCAAGAGTATAAATTAATTATTGTACTATAAGTATTTATGTTTTTGAATTTAATATAGAATTTATTAGTGTATTTAAAGTTTGAATTACACAGACTTTTTGACATTTACTATTAGTTATGCTATTTTAGATATTTTATATATTATATATTATATATATATATAATACAGTTTATTGTTTTGGTTATTATGATTCGAAATTAGAATACAAGACTAATCTAATGGTACATCCTGCCATAAATATTTATCTAAAAAATCTTCATTATCTGTATAGAAAATATTTAATTTGGATATCTATTGTTTACGAACACGTGAGTTTCAACATAATATTTACATATAGGTCCAAACGATTAAATAATATCCATATAGAAATAGGAATATTATTAGAATTATTATTTAATTATTCAAATGAATATTACGCATTAGCTATGATACGATAAACTATGTGTATATAGAAAATGCGTCACTATACCTGTAGGTAGTAGTGTATACCGACCGATTCGAGAGCTGAAATAATAGGAACACTCGGTATATTATTGTGCAGGATATTGATAGTTATGCATATATACGTATATATATATATATATATGTATATATGTCATGTGAATATGTGTATGTTTATGTCACGGACTAAGATAGTGTGGACTGGTATCGACATGGTAAGGGGATAGTAGAGGAATGTTCCTCAAATGTTTCGACACCTCCACCTACCCAGCCTTGAGTGGTATAATTAGGGGTAAAAGTGCTCCAAGTAAATAATAATGTTACTAATATTTATTTTGAATAATTGGAGCCAAAAAACAAATATTATGTCTTATGAGTTTTATGACTTATAGGGTTAAAACACAGTGTATTTTTTTACTTTTTATTTTTTTTACTTTAACTTTTTATTGGTGATGTTATAAATTGTTTTATGGTTTGTCGAAATACAACTTTTGAAAAGCCTCGACGCTGTTCTGTAATCAAGTGTTTTAGTTCAATTGCAAATAAAAAAAACACAATAAAGATTTAAGATTTAAAATGATCAAACGGGATTTTTTAAATTTTTAGTCCGTTTAAACGTTGATAATGACTTTATCTGTGTTGTTATTAGTAGTAGGTATTTTGTATTTCCACATAGATGGCACTATGAACCATACTTGTACCGCTCGAAACAATTGAGGTCCACCGATAATATCTCCGACTCCAGTCCTTTCCATCTTAGTCCGTGGTGTGTTTGCATATATGTGTACGTGTGTAATGAATACACGCGTATATACAGGCACAAGATGCAAATACAATGAACTTGATAAATTATACTCAGTCTATTTCTAGTTTTTAAAAAAATCCTGGCAATTATTAATTCCTACCGAAGAAGTTCATACCTTGCGCATTAGTGCAGGTTATATAAGCGAAACAAACACTCGTTTCACCAGACGACCACGGAGACGATCCAAGTGATGGTCTAAAAATACATTTCAGTTCATCAGTATTAACCGGTACATAATTTAATATCGTGATCGTGTTATACTCATCTTTTATACATACTTTGTAGTATTGAAATTATTTATATTTCATGTTTTACTGTAAATTTCATAAACGTTTTAACTAATAAGAATACACTTATATACTATCTGAAAAATTCTAAACAATAACTTCAACATATCCTGGTCACCTCGAAGTTCTAATTATTTTAAGTTCAATTATGAAAATTAGAATTTCAAAATCTTCGATTACTTGACGTTTAACACGCTTCACTATTAAATATTTGTATGTTTTAAAGTACTGATCATAAAACATTTTTAGATGTGATGTAATAAAACATAAATAACAAATATAATACAATACAACCGTTCAAGTGATGATCTGCCGTCCGTTTCTATTAGGTACTCATATAAAAATAACTATACGTATTTCGGCTGTAATAATAAATTAATTTAAGTTTTAACCATATTCATAGAACATTATACACACTATACATACATAAATTCAATTCTTAATCGGAAATTAGTTTACATTTAGCAGACCCTTCTTTGGAATAATTTTGTTTAACACAATATGGTAAACAGATGAATAATTCATGTACTTTTTAACATATTTTCCGTCATCCAATGTTTGTTTCAACGTTTAGCCATCCAGTCAAGTAATAACTGATCCAGAGTTAATAATCGTTTTAATATAAATAAATATTCCAATCATTTCATCATATTATACCAATAAAAACACTAATCTTTCTTTCAATACTAATTTTGAAAGTAATTTTATATATGTCAGTAAGAATAAACTTAGAATAATGTATTCATTTTCATCAAATCACGTTTAAATAACCTAAATTCATAGTAATATGTTAAACAATATTAAATCATATAACTCCTCACAATCACGTGGTTTTCCAATTAATAAATACGTCTTTTATTTGAAAAAAAATAACAATTTTAAATACAAATAAGAACACGAAAAACAATTTGCTATCAAAATGTATACTTACATTAAGATATTAAATTAAGTAGGTAATAATTATATACATATATATTAGTAAATGTAGTAAATAGGACTGAATAATAGTTGTTTAGATTTTAATTTCGATCCGTTATTCATTTTATAGTTTAATGACATATATTTTCCATATTTGGCCCTATGTGAATAGTTTAAAAAAAAATGTTTTCAATTTTAATTTGAAAACCTTTAAAAGCATAATGAATATGAAAATAATTTAAACTTTATTAAATTGATTGACCCCATTTTTCAGACATATTTTGATAAAATGTACATAATTTTGGACATTGTAGTGTGTAATCAGTGCCTTGACATTTTGTGACTTGTGAAGGTTAAATTAATGATTATCATATTACTCGGTATGAGTTTTAAATATCACTCCATTCCCTTGTGCACTGTTTTTAATTGAGTAAAATATGACTATTTAATTATAAAATGGTAATGGACCTTGTGACTGAAGCTGTATTTCCCATAATATAAATAATTTATCTCGACACGAGGACATTGCGTACACAGGTCCGTACAACTTTTATCGGTAGCAAAGGTCTTTGTGAGTAAGTCGGGGGAGGAGTGCAAGGGCCTATTATATGCAGGTAAGGGGCACACGATTTATAGTCTAAAAACGGTCTATAGTAGGTATATATCTTTATTTATATATGTGTAGATGTACCTTTATATATATATAAACCACAAGCGGCCTTTAGTCGGCCATGGGGTTAGAGAAGGATATTAATTCTTGTTAAATGGCCGTGTTAAATGCCGGCGTGTGCTCGCGTAATCGCTCGGCGGCGGGACGGTAATTGCACGCATTTCTCGGACAACAGGTCGCCATAAATTAGAAACGCTTCCGACGACGCGCCTCCTCCTTTCTACCTACTCTTTTGCGCTTTTCCAACCCATGATGAGGGACCTTTGTACTTACGCTTAAAAATATATTTTTCGTCGTTTTTTTTCTTGCTCTATGCATATTTAATACGAATTAATTCGATATAAACAACCGCGTTAAGGCAAAGATTCAGCTAGATATGGAACTCTCTACAGTGTAGACCAAAAATAATTTTCGAAAAATCTGTTGATATGAAGATACCTCCGAATGGGCGACTTGTGTGAACACCACAAAATTATTGTGACATAAACATTACATTCGATAATATCGTAATCAAATAATGCCTGTCGGCTGCCATTATCAATATTCAATATTATACGACCAATTATAACATACAACTATAAACATTTTAACTGAAATGTATTATTAGAAATTTTAAATACGCAACAAAAAAGTCACCAAAAATGTTTACAATTTAGTTTTAAATTTACACATAAAGTTTACAATTAAGTAATATGATGTTTATAGAGAAGTTCATATCTCATGATAAATCCTTCGGGTAAATGAAAAAAACCATGAAATTTTTCAATATTTCATGTGTAAAAATCTACAATTCACTGCAGTATTTATAATAGCAAAACCAAATCTTAAATAAAAAAAATTCTGGACAGTAGAGGGTGGAAGTACTTCGCTTGTAGGGTGTCCATAGGGGTGAAAGTACTTTGCACGTTGGGTAGGATACTGGTGATGGATATATTGAATTTGAAAGCAATGATAAACCTTTAAGTTCGATAATAAACGATTCTGAGCGGTGTAATTTGTTTTTAATATGTATATATGTATATGTATGTATGTATGAATATATGTATGTATGTAAATAATCTTTAAACTTGTTCCCCTGTTGGGATGTAGAGTGATTACATTATCATCAGTATAAACAATTTTTGTCTCATATTGAATAGTGTTCGCTCGAGTGTCGACCACGATTATGAAAAACACATTAGTCGGTAGTAGTTGTTTTGTATGATTGTATTCAAGATGTTTGATCTGTTCTTTATAATCGTGTTCTCGATAGACCAAATTTAAACAATAACCATCGTAGTCACAGACGTGCGAACGAGAAAAATTACGAATTGAAAAAAAATGGTGATTACAACATAAAAATCATAAAGGTTGATTTAATAAGGATGAAATTTTCGTATGTTTTAAATAACATCGATTTTATTGTGTATTATATAATTATGGCATTATATGATATGATTGATGGTTGTGATGTTTTTAATATTTTAGATTACGATATTATTTTGATAAAATACTCGAGTAATAATTTCGTTTTTATGATGTGGTTAACCTATATCGAAGTACGTCATTTGGAAAAGTATTGTTTTGCTTCAGAGTACCCTATCTGGTATAATAATATTATAATCGGTGTTATTATCGTTATTGTGAATGCGTTCGGCCAAAAAGCGTGCGGCGTTAAACTACCTCTTGCACCCAAGTCACATTGACCTCCCGGCTCCCACTCAGGATAGAGTTTATTTTGCCTTGGCTTTTCCAACGGATTACGTTATTATCATTATTATTATTATTATTATTATTATTATTATTATTATTATTATTATTATTATTATTATTATTATTATTATTATTGCAAAACGATAAAAGTGCAGTCTGTCAACGTTTTTATTTTTTTCACTTTCCGTGCTCGACGGAATTTAGAGGATTTTGCGCGTGGCGTTTATTATACGAGCGTGTGCGACCAATAAAAGTTAAACGTATCACATATTTTATATGACTAGTGACATAATAATTTATTACAGTTTATATAAACTTTCGACTATGCGTAGACTCACTATGAAAAGATTATAATGTGAATTTTTTTTTAAACACACTTTTTACACAAATGGCTTCGAAAAGTATAATTTTGGTGTCCAAAATGAAGTATCTAAGTGAATTATGGGATGAGATACGCGAAAATAATCGGATTTATTTAACCGAAATTCTATCTACCACTTTCACGGTTGATGAGACCAAAATCAACTTTTCATGAGTGATTTTATAACAAATCAAGATCCAAAGAAAATTAAAATCCTATACCAAATATACACTTATAACAAAATACAAAATGGCATAAATAAAAAATATAACTTGAATAGCATACATATAGTATACATGATGCAAAATGTAAAATTGTATTTTAAATAAATTGTACTTATTTAAAGTGTGAATATCCATTTTTGCAAATTTGATCTTAATATAAAACATAAAACACTCATTATTTGAAAACATATTATACTTTTGAAAAGTTTTCTTTCAAAAATTTATAATTTGACCATTTTCATCAATATTTCAGTAGTCTTATAATATTTTATCCTTTTCTATATAGGTACTATAATTATACATAATTAATTATCAAATGTTTCAATTTTATAAACGTATAAAGATATATTTTTACTAAATTTCAGCATGTTATACAAATTCTAAAATTAATTTTAATAATACTATAATAGTTCGTTTTTAAAAACAAAAATAGGGATTTACATTTAAAAATCAAAAGTAGATACTCTAAGTAGGTATCTACATTGAAAATTTTTACAATTTTAGGACTGCTAAAATATTAAATATTATGAATATATTAAAGTCAAAACTTAAATAAGTATCCGAAAAGAAAATAGTCTCTAGACTCTAATACTAAATCAATCTCTAAAGTTACGAGGATAATATGATTATATTAAAGTATTTACTGTGATTCAGATTTTTGTGTATCTTAACAAATATACGAATTATAAACATTAAATGTTAAATTTGTTTTATGAGACACCGGGTTTTATAATTTAATTATTTGCCACAGTACCTATAATCTTCATTAAATTGCACATATTATAGTTGTAGATTATGTTTACTGTATTATTATTTATTTTGATATTTTCCTTTTATTTTTACAATATTATAATATTGTAAAAATTTGTATTTTATGTAATTATTTCAAATGTTTCTGATATTTATCTTTATTAATTGCATATTATTCATAATTTTTTTCAAAATAAAACATTGTTCAAATTACATATTATATTAATTAATTTAATTAAAATCTATGATCTAATTCCTACAGTCATAAAAAGATCCAAATTCATATTAATAAGACATCTTTTAAAATCTTTCGTTCGTCATTATTGAAAGCGATCCAAGTAAAAATGGTAATTTGTCTACGATTTGATTTTATGATCAGATTGTCTCTATGAAACAGTAAAAGTTCTCATTCTCTCCGAATTTCTGGAAATGCCTAATATAATATATCTGCTTTCGTTTAACATTGGTACATTTACGATTTACGGTTTACGATTTTTTTTTTTCAAGAAATAAAATAAATCAACAAATGCGTGTGTTTACTATGTACATTAAAGATCAGGAAAAAAATGTTTTTAAATTGTTACCGAGGCTAAATATTGTATTCTAACGTGCTATAGCTAATTCTAAAAATTATTACTTTCCGCACATTTTTTCCTGTTTATTATCGCATTATGTATGTATGTATATACATATACGCCAATGCGATGGTTTGTTATTGCTATTATTTTCAGTTAATTTTCATTATCCAAACAAGAAAAAAATAATAAATCTATTATATTACGATAAAACAAATGGGTTAGATTGAATTTATTTCTATGTGCAAAATATAATATTAATATCAAATATGTGTTTCGGCATAATAAATAATCGTTTTGGCGGATATATTAAAAGGTTAGAAATAAAATATAATATAATATTATTATATATACCTACATACAGTATATTTTTCATTCGATTAACTATGAATAATAATATAATTATAGCTAATTCTCACACTACATCGAAAATCACTAATCCGTGTACTTACACGACGTAGGTACCTACTTTACGGTGTTTATGATTAAAAAATATTTATTTTACTACAAATGATAACTGGTTATTTATATATTATTTCCATAATATATACAATAGTACATACATTTAAAATGAACAACAAAATATATATTGAAATAAAATTTAAAAAACTCAATTCCACAAAAATATGATTTACTTTTATTTAGTAAATACGTATTTCGATAGTCATCTTCAGTACTATCTGTAAAATCAAATTTGTATGGAATTGAGTTTTTCATTTTATTATTAGAAAATCCACAAGTCAAATTATAAACAAACTATATTGTAGTATTGACTGGAATGAATGAAATTTTTTTAATTATTTTTTTTTTTTTTAGACGATTCTTATATCATACATTTTACTGTATATTTGGACGTTGTTCTCGTTTGTTTCTTGTAAATATTCAGAATAATTATTCCCAATATTATAACATACATATTATTTTAATTTTACATGTATATTGTTTTTTTATAGTGTCATAATTTAAAAAAAAAACATTTCAAAAAATGAATTGTCTTCTTGGCTTTAAAAAAAAAAAAAGCAATTTATCTCCAGAGTACTAAATACATAGTTTTATTCCAAGGTCCCAGTTTATAGTCAAAATTATATAACAATATAATACCACGTAATTTTCAATAAAATACTGTTTATATTTGTCACATAATTTTATTTGAAAACGACTTTATACCCACGTATTATGTGCCATTTTATTAACAAAATACTTTGTTATATAATACTACACTTATGTTTTAGTTGCATAATATTTTTATACGAATAGTATGAAACATCGTTAAGGATATATAAAAAGTTACGCAGTGGCTTATGTTTCAACGTTGTTTTTCGAAACTCACATTTGATATGAAATATTACTCGATAAAAAGAAAATATATAAGTGTATACCTATATATTTAAAAGTTAATAAATAAAACGTATTCTACTATTTATAGTAACTATAGGTACATATTATATATAATATGTCCAACGAGATACTCGTATTGAAATTTTTAATGAAAACTATATATATTATGAAATTTAGTTCGAATGGTATCGTTTATTATTGACAATAAAACTTTTATATTGGAATTTTGAAAATTATATGTATTACGACATTAAATGTAAGTCGGAGATAAATGTTCAAAATAATATACTAAAACAAGTACTTTCTAATAATATCTTTGTAAAATACGCCATAAGTCACGGTGAGTTATAGAATTTCTATTGACATATTGTTAGAAAAAAATATATAAAAACACACACGTATAAGTAGTAAAATACAAATAAATGTAGTCACTAATGTAATTTAATGTAACTTTGTCATTTCATTTGGGTGAATATATTATGGTAAGTTTAATAATTCTATATGGATATATCATATTAATAAATGGACAAAACGTGTAGGACGCCGATCAAAATATAATAACATTATCATAAATTATAATACTAAACATGCAGATAACGCACTTGGAGATAAAATAAAATATTTCCAAATAACGGTCTCTGATTTTTCTAATTCTCCTACTTCTCTGAAATCATATTATTGCCTAACAATTATTATATACTGTATATTGAAAATATTCCAATACTATTCTAAATATTAAAGAAATGCCACATCTATAACCTATGAATATTATATACCTGCTTAATATTTGAAGATTGTTTGTCAATAGTAAATAGAATGAATGTAATTGATTTTATTTTTCTTTGACCTTAATGCAATTGTTAGTACTTTACAAACTTATTTCTGATTAGAGATGTGAACTTGGTAAATTTATCGGGTAAATTTTACAAGTAAATCTAAATTTTCGTATATTTTACCACCTATATTTAAAAGGTACTCTTTTTACGATTTTTTTGGATGGTTACATATAAAATTATTGTTTTTGTCTATTTAACGCTCAATCAAACAAAATAATGCTGCGAAAACTTGAAATATGGCAATTAAGTTAAGTTTATACTTAAAATATACAATACCGAATTTAAATAAACGATTGTTTTATAGGGTTATCAATAGTAATATTGTTAAATATTATCTTACAACAAGTTATTATAATATGTTTAATTTGTAATTTGCCATAACTTATTTTTAGACGGATTTTTACAAATATATTATGAGATTCTTTCGAAAATATTCTCTTTAAATTTAGTAATGAGTTTTTAAATACTAAATTTCAGCTGGTTAAACTTCGCAATATAAATTCTGAAGAATATTTTGTTTGCTATAACCATTAAATTTAGTATTAGAAAATGTCGGTATTGTAGGTAATATGTATTATTTGAAAATATAAGCAAATTCTATTATTTATACATAAATATATATTGTTAAATAATTATATTAATTAATATATTCTATGAATTATTTATAATTTATAATATATATTCAATTAAAAAGAGTTTATTTAAAAAATAAAACCACAATTTTATATGTAGAATATGATACATATTGTACAATACAATACATTTTTTAGAAATCATGTAATTATATGTTGTGCTTTAATATAACTAGTATAAAAAGTTTTAATTTAATTTTTTTTTTTTTAATTATTCAGCAGCAATTTTAAGAATTTCCTTAATAACGGTTAAATATTTCTTTTTACTTTTTAAATTTTTAATAAAGTTCCGCTTATTTTTTTTTAGACTATCAATTATAAGTTAAGATTTATAATCAGTAAACACTAATTATTTATTTACAATATAAACAAAAAAAAATTAATTATATGAATTTTCATAGATAAAATCTATACTAACATAAGTATAATTAACGTTTAGAACTTGCATTAATGTTATGGAATAGAACATTTTCATACTAATATAATATCCTTGGTATGATTTGGTCCTAATTAGTATAAATACAATAATTAGTTAATTAGTTACTGAATTATTGTTAAATAGAATCTTTTACTTATGTATAGGTAATTCAATTTATAGATAATTTAGGGATTTTATGTTTTAACTAAAAATATGTTTTGATTTTTGAAGTCAATTATATAAAAAGAAATGAATTTTGAAAAAACTATATACTACCTGTTTAGAATGTTTTCATACAAATCCATGATATTTACTTTTGATATTACCTATGTATATGCTGTCAAATATTTACATTTTTGACTATCTATAGATTGTAGGACGGGGACAGGACAAAAGTTTAAAGTCGTTTTCCAAATAATTTAGTCTATATATATATATATACCACTGAATTGGTATCGGACATTTACATGCACCATGGTGTTTAGAACTCTTTACAAATAAGTTTTCTCTTTAAATATATTACGTATATTATTATTGTTGCGGACGGAATTCGAGCTGGGAAAAGGGTTTTTCGATATTGTATGAAATAAATAGCCGGTCGTCGGAGCGGTAGCAGTAGCTGCAGTGGCGGAAACTATGGGCGAACAAAAAAGTTTTTGGCCCGACGAACGCCCCCCCGAAAATTACGGCGCACAAAGTTTAGTTGCGGACGGAAAGAAATGGCGAAAATTAATTTCCTAAGGCAGAAACTTATCCGTCGACAACAGTCTAGTTGGTGTAACACGTATAAATTGCACATGTAGGTACGTGTCACGTGCACGGCTTTGAACTTCTCCCGGGCGGAGGCGAAGGACGTCTGTTAGTAGGCGTAAGTCGACTTTAATTGCAATTTCATAACCCCAAATCGGCTTAACCGAAAAGCATTACCCACACACATATATAATATGCATTGTATATACGTATATTGTATGTGTTTAGATATATAATTTATCATTACATGATATTATAGGCCTGTATATGAGTGACGGCATACATACATATATATATATATTGTCGTTTCGTCCAGGCAAACGTCGTGAGTTCGAAAATTTGTATACACAGATTTCACCTACAAAACGCTATAACACTCTAAATTTATTTTCGAAAAAGGCAAAATTTATTAATATATGGACATGGTCAACAACATCACTGACGTGAAAGTGCTTTGGCACTCGCATTTGTGACCGAACAGTCGCCCCTTTCAAATGCAATCTGTTCATGCAAAATTATGTGTATATATGTGTATATTCATAGTAAGTAAGATTATTATAAGGGTCGTTATCAATTCACTTTTAGGATTCTTTTCTACGATAATAATATTAAAAACGATTTTATAGTTTATCATTTTCATGTCGACATACCACGCAGCATTAAGGTTTAACCATTTTATGATTAAAATCCAATGGCTAATAGCTTTGGTGGAAGATCATTTCATATTGCTCATACCAGACCTAAGTCTTGACCGTGCTGATAATATTTGATAAAAATAAAGTCTAATACAATATATTTTGGAATGTTACTTTTTCTTATGACTATTGTAATATTATATTATATCGGAAATTTGAACCCGGTCGTAGTTATGCCCCTAAATTGCCTATACAAGACGCCGTCATAAGAAAATTTAACATTCCAAAATATAATCTATTATTTTTTTTTCCTATTAAAATATACTATAAATTATTATTATTATTTTATCATCATAGCTTAGCATTTTATTTCAATTTTAGAAATAAAATTAACAAAAAGTTTAGGATAATTGATTGGTTGTAGAATTCAAATATATTTATAACCCTATATTCAAATTTCTACCAAAATTCTATTTAAATAAATTGTAAAAAATATGCACTTTGCTCATCGAATATCAGTAGAGATGAAAGCACTTAGCTTATTGAACAGGATGTTTTGGTGGATGTATTGAATTTGAACGAAATAATAAATCATTGCGTTCAATAAAACGATTATGAGAAAAGTTTCGGTTTCATAATAAAAAAAAACGGGTAACCATGACAATTTTCTTTGTTATTTTCCTAAAATATTTTATGAAATATTTTCATAATATGTTTTACTTTTCTTTACGCTATACACCTGATTTTTAAGGGGGTTTTGTATATGCAATTTTTATTAAATTTTAAGAAAAATGGAAATACAACAATTTAAAAATATTTAATTATATTTTAAAAATAATTTAAAAATAGTCAAGTATCAGTACTATTTGTTATTGTTGTATTATCACAATATTTGTTAAAAATCACATTCACGCTTTATTACTACAACTTTTCTCTGTATAATCGCAAAGTCAAAATGTATACAAAATATGAAAGATGAGAATATTTACTATGCTGTAGTGTGGAGTTTTTTCCAATATATATTCTGGATGCCTAATATCTATTATTGAAAATCGTGAAGTTTAAAATTTTTAAATTAAAAAAAATATATATAAAATAATGTTAAACTAAAAAAACTGCGCTACGGTATAGTAAATATTCTCAGCTTTCAAATTGTTTATACATTTTGACTCTGTATTTACTAAGAGAGAAGTTGTAATTATAAAATATGAACGTATTTAAATATCGCTAAAATGGGTGTATATGATCCTCTCAAGAAAACTATTGGTAAAATCGAAAAATGACCTCCTCATAGTACAGAATAGAACTCAGAGAAGCTCTTTACTTCGTAATTCTTACTTGAAGCTTAGTCGAAAAATTTCTTATTATTTTATATTTATTTTTTCTTTATAAAAAAAATAAATAAATACCTATATCATTTCAAAAAAAAATAATCCTTCCTTCGCTAAAAATCTAAAGTATGTTACCGTTTCACATATTTTTAAAGTTTTTTTTTTTAATATAATTAAATTAACTTGTTTCACGAATAATGTGTCTAGTAATCCATTATAAAATCAACTTTAAATATTGTTTAAAAAATAATCGTATATTATATGTTTTGTACTAAAGTCTGTTTGAGATAAATAAATAATTATAATATAATATAATAATTTTTAAAAATCAATATAATATATGATTGTCATAAAAAAAAAAAATGGCCAGGTTCTCTTACGATATATTTCTGTTGATCCCCCGTGATAATATTTCCAAACCGAGGTTTGCCTTTAAGCCCGAGCTTTTGAGACCTGAAGATTATGACTTCGGATGAAAAACACCTAATATATTGCCCTTAAGTACTCAAGATAATATTGTTTCTACATTTTAAATAAACGACCTTGATAATGTCCTCCGAATACTAATATACACTCGCTATTTTATGTCCGCTCACCTTAGGTACATAATATAGATTCAAAGTGGTTATTAACATCCCTGGTATCCCCTTTAAGTTTTGGGCATAGTACATATAGTTTGTTCAAAAAGAAAAATATTATATTTTTTCGGCAGATAATATAATATAGTGTGTGGTATATTATAAAGGTGCATTTGGCGTTAGTGTCTCGCATAGAATCCGTTGCCGACCACTAGAAAGAGTATAACGCGAGAAGCTTCTCCGTCAACGACAGACACTGTTTTCTCTCTCGTTTCGTTTCTCACTCCGACTTGTATGTGGTTTTTTTTTTTTTCATTTTTATTTTACCCCACTCATTTCAAAAACAAACTGCCTGTCACGTTCTAGAGAGCTGTTATTTCGTCCCCATTTTTTTAGTCTTCCCCTCTCTCCACATCACCAGTACCGACCCTAAGAGAAACAGGGCCTCGGGATACACGACTATTAACGCACAATTTATGGTAAAATTCTCTCGGTTCGCGCACGGGCTAATATATAATATGTTTCTGGAAATAATTGAAATAATTAATTGCCAACGCCCTTTTAGATGATGACCTCAGCCATATATAAATGTACGATCATATAATATATTACATTCGGGTTAAAACCGAAACTTTCCATAGTCACCACTGATGTGATGTCCAAATGGTGTAATTGCAGTTGTACACAATATGATGTACAGTCCTAAGTTAAAACGTTCAACTCTCAAAAACTGATCGTCTTATGATGTTTTATTATGTTTCAAGACTTTTATTGTTTTAGAAACAATACCATAGTATACCATAATTTATTATATTATCTTAACATATAAATGTAATATAATGTAATTTTAAAGTAACATCAAAAATGTTTGTTTAATAAAACACAATTTGTTTATTATATTCAGTACATACTAAGGGGAAAATTATGTGTAAAATAATACATATTTGTGTTGATAATGGATAATTGTATTAGAAATTTAAGATTTAACCAGTGTCATGTTTTAAAATTTATTTTTCTAATATTTTTATTTTTTTACATGAACAAAGTGTATCAATAGGTATTTTAAAGAATACGAAAATTTCTCATTTTATTAGGACAATTTATTCTGCCGTATGTATTTGATTATTACTCTAAAACTTATTTTATTAATCATAGAGCAAGATGAAACTTTATCCATTCACCTTTATATTTTGAAAATATGTTGTTGAAAAATACTTTAGTACATTTTAGTAGCTAATTCATATTCTGTCGACATAGGTGCCCATCCCAGTTTTTAATTTTCTATGATTCTCCGTTATAGGAATATTTTTACCTTTTATTTTATACCACAAACCCATGTTCAACACATTATATTATTATATATATATATATTATTTAGATTAAAAAATATTTAAAGTTGCCGTTTTAATTTTGTTTGTTACAGGGGAAATCTCTTGAGGAACAACAAAAATTACGATGAAGCAATTTCAAGCTATCGTTCAGCAATCAATTTTAGGCCTACACTAGCATGTAAATCATTTTTGAACTAATAACTTCAGTTTAAAATTACTCATAAAAATCCTTATTAAATATACTTTTTATTATAACCAAAGATTATACTAAACTGATAAATGGTAACATATCAGGGTAAAACGAAGGATATCCAAACTTCCTGATTTCATATTGAATTGTATCCTAATAGTAACTAATTTATAGCAAAACAATTATTATTCAAATATTTTCAATAATTATGTAATCACATGCCTTATAATTTTATAATACATTATAATGTATCATTGATACATATGACAACGAAAATGTTATTCAAATTTGTAAGGTAATTTGAATACTGCAATAATCTGCAATAATAAAAAAAAATGAAGTCAATAACGGTATATTTACATTTAATGAGAGTGCAGGGTATAACATCTAATTTATTATAATCTATGCTATTGATATTTTCAAAACAAACCCATTATGAAAATTGATAAAAACTACTATTTTTTTTTTATTGTTTTATCATACAGTGGCTTATCTAAGTCTGGGCGATTGTTTGGCAGCCACCGACCAGTACACAGAAGCTGAAATCGTATTAAAAAAGTGTCTAACCCTAGACGGTTCAAGAGTAAAAGACATAAGGTCTCACGTGACGGCCAAAAAGTCATGCGTGCTCCGGTTGGGCCGGATGTTCGCGACAATCGGCAAACATCAGGATGCAGTAAAAATATTTAAGTCTGCTATAAAATCCGAAGGATCTTCGTCACAGGTAAATGATTTTAATATATCATTATTATTAATTTTTATTAGATGATAAAGAAAGATTTAGAAAACCTACTATTAAAAGTTCCACGTTTACTATTTAGAAAATTAATAGTTGCAGAATGTTCAGATTTTAGAAAGCATATTTATATTTATTCGATAATTTAGAATTAGTAAAATATAATTTTAAAAATATATGTGAAGTGTGAACTAATAAAAAATGTATTACATAAAATAATTCATACTTTTCGTCATCGTCATCTAATAAATACGAAGTACAATAATAATAATAATATCTTATTCTTCTTCTTCTTCTTCTTCTTCTTCAGTTTTATAGTCCATTGAGGCCTATCATTACTCCACACAGCTTCCTCCATTCCTCTCCATTATTTTCGATTTCTTCCGGATTATCGACCATAAGTATTCGGAAGTCTGATTAAGTTCATCTATCCATATTTTCTTCTGCCTACCCAGCGGTCACTTACCTTCTGACCTCCAGTTCAGTGCGTCCTTTGTTATGTCATTCATTCGATCTCCATACATGTCCCAGCCAGCTTATTTTTCTTCCATTAAGTGTCTATATTATATCTTTATCTCCCAAAAGTTCTTTGATTTCATTATTCGATCATATTTTGTACTCTTTTGTTTGATTATTTTTCTTTAGTCCAAAAATACGCCGGAGAATTTTTCTTTCTAGAAATGCCAGCTTTTTCTCGTTCTCTTTTGATGTTGGCCACGTCTCATACGTATATAAAATAACTGGTCTTATTAAAACCTTATATAATCGCTGTTTCGATTTTTTTGATAGTAACTTAGACTTGAAGGTTTTTGCAACGCAAAATAGCATCGATTTTCAGCATTAATCCGTAATCGTATTTCTTCATGATAATGATTGTGACTATTTATTTCGACTCCTAAATATTTGAAACTTTCTACATTTTCAAAATAAGTGTTTTTTTTATGTCTTCTTCATTTGATCGAAGTATTACTATATCAAAGCGTAAGCTAGTAAAGCATGTATTTTTTCATTGCAGCTAACACCATTCACTGTTTCTTAAACTTTTCTGACAACTTTCTCTAGAGCAATATTAAATAGTGTCAATAATAGGGCATATCCTTATTTTAATCATACTGTCATATCAAATTATTCTAAAAGAAAACTTCCAAATTTAATTTTCCATATCGATCCATCAATGCATGATCTCACGATTCTGACTTTCTTCGATGGTATTCCGAATCTTTCCATGTTTTTCACAGTAATTTTCTTTCTTCTATGAAATCATATATCATATATTAATAAATAATAGGTGTAGTGGTTTATTGTACTCCTAATAGTTTTTATTAATTATCTTAGTGTAAACACATGGTCAGTTGTTGATTTTTTTGGTTTAAATCCTCATTGATATTCTATATCTATTATTTATTATTATTTCTCTTACATATCATTTTAATCCGTTTAAAATGATATTCTATAATACTTCATAAGCTTTAAGTAAAGATATACACCTATAATTATGACAGTCTTCTAGGTCACATTTTTTATATATAGGACATATCACTGCTACCTTCCATTTTTCTGGTATTTGTTCTTGTTGCCAAATTTTCGTAATTAGTTCCAACATATCATTTGCGATCAGTTCCCCTCCCTTTTTATGAGTTTGGCTCCTATCATTTGTTCGCTTGGGGCTTTATTATTCTTAGTTTTTTCTTTCTTTGGTATACATTGATATTATTCTTCCATTGAGATCACAAAGTTATCCTGTTCTTAATTCTCTATATCTGGTTGATTCAACATTTCTTGGAATACTCTTTTAAACTCTTTAGCAATGGGCTTTTCTCCAGTTGTTAATTCGTTATTTTCATTTTTCAATATTTTTTAATTTTGCTTTATATGGTTTTTTTATTCCGTTAGCTTTCCTGAAAAATATTCTTGAGTCTTTACATGTATCCTCCATTATTTCTATTCGTTGTTTTTGTCACATTCTTTTTGCTCTTCTTCTTACTTTTTTCATCTTCGTTGTTTTTGGGCTAATCTTCTTTTATTTTCCTCACTGCTTTGGATTACAGTTAAGGATTTTGCTTTATCTCTTTTTTTACTGTTTGCTTGCAGCATTCATTGAACCATTGTTTGGTCCTTTTGTAGCTTACCATGCCAATATTTTCTTCTGTTAGCTCTTTTATTATTTTTTCTAATTCTGTCTAGTGTTCTTGATATTCTCAGTTTATGTTGTTAGTCACATTATCTTTTATTTATTTTCTATATTCATTCGCTATCTAGGCATCCTTTAACTTGTATATATTGAACTTACGGTAAAATTTTATTTTTTTGGTTCAATTTAGTGGGTAGTTTTATGTATAGTTTTGCCATGACCAGGACATGTTATGAATGACCGCTCACTCCCCTGTAACTTCTTATATCTAGTATACTTCCTTTAAGTTGTTCATCCTCCACTACATGGTCTATCTGGTTTTTTTATATACACAAGATAAAATCCAGGTCTTTTTATGAATTTTTTTGTGGGGGAAATACAAGCTACTTATAGTCATATTTTTTTATATCGCCAATGATATAGGTTTATCCCCATTATCATTGGACATTTCATGCAGGCTGTATTCTCCTATTGTATGTTTGAATATTGGTTCTTTGCCAATCTTAGCATTAAGATCTCTTATTATAATCTTACGGGTTCTATAGGGTATATTATCATAGACTCTTTTTTTTAGTTGATTGTAAAACACATCCTTAGTTTGGTCTTCCTTGTCTTCAGTTGAGGTATGACAGCTTATTATAGCGATATCTCCCCATTTATACTCCAACTGTAAGTAGCAAATTTTTTCACTATGAAGTTTTTTATATGCGGTAATATTTTATTGTTTACAATAAATCCCCATTATGTATTCATGGGTTTGGCCACCACTATAAAAAATAGTCATGTCACATAGTTTTAGTAGGTTCCCTACGTTCGTCGGTCTGATTTCTTATATAACTACTTATTTTGCATAAATATCACTGTTGTGCAGATACTATTATCGTCATTGATCCTGATGCGTACATTGTAGACCATGTTTCTAATCTAAGCTCTTGCAATTTATTTTTATTCTTCATCCAAGGCTTTGCTGTGTTTTGTTTCGGAACCCAAATATTATGAGTTATGAGTGGGGTGGTTAGTCCTACGTGAACCCCCATTAATGGGAGGCCCAAATTTTGGAGGGGTTTCTCTTTCATCTTACTGAAATCATTCATTTGGAACTTTCCATCAGTAAGGGGCTATTGAGATGTCGTTTCTGACATTGGGCGATGGGAGCGCCACTTTCCCTATGTCTCAAATAATAATTATATATATATATATATCATAATAATGGCAATACTATATATTATTATGGATCCTAAAAAATTATAATTATATACGGTTTTTGTGTTGAAACATTCTAAAACATATATTCATAAAACGTGATATTTCTAAAAGTCGAAATTCTATAAATTTCTTTACTATAACTTGCTATTAAATATGGTTTATTGCGAGTGGTAGTTATTTCTTATTTTTCCGTTTATGCCGTGGTACAAGTACAATTTTAAGAGCTTTGAATGAGAATAATCAGTCAAATGGTATTTTAATTGCATAAAAAATAGCATCTGTTCAGATTTTCGAGAAACAATATTTGAAAATATTATTTGATATTTAGTTTTTTATTCGAATTTCAATTCTTAATCATGAATTCAAAACAACAAAAGCTACAATACATAAGAAATCTATAACAATATTATCGTACATATTTACCGTTATATTTAAATGTTAAAATATTTCTTTTAACATTTTAAGAACCGTATTTTCTTCGATTTTAGATTCTGAACGTAACGAGGGTTTTATAATGATGTTTATCATCATTTTTCTCTGTTAACAAATTTTCTACCAGAAGGTGTACTCCAATCTTTACAAGCTTACCTTGTTTCCGGTAGCAAATTGCATCTAGTTGGTATTTTAAGAAAGTCATTTTTCGATTTTTTCAATATTTTTTTATTGCGTAAGGAAACCAGCAAAAAATGATGATAAAACAGCAAAAATACGACTGTCAAATCGAAATTTTTCATTTCTTTATAATTTCGAAAATGAAATCTTTTCAAGGTTATAAGACCTGAAAATGTTATTCAACGTTAAAAATACATTACTCTAATTAAATTCAAAAAATCTCAAAAATCGGTAAACATAATTTATTTTTATAACTAGGTTGGTATAATGTAAATATATTTACATTTTTCAACTAAATTATACATTTTGAGATATATAAGCCAAACAGTTGGTAAAATGAGATTTTAAGACCTAAAAATATGTAATGTAACGTTAGTCGTGCATGACTTTAATTTAATTTTTAATTTTCGATGGGAAAAAAGAATTTTAGATTCTGAGCGTAACGTGGGAACTAGTGGTTTTACAGCGTTTTTTTTTTTTCAAGTCCACGCGCATTTTTATCCCATAGTTACTTTGCACGTATGAAATTATTTATTTTCCAACCATATTTTGTTTAAAAAAAAAAAAACTGTTTGTAGTTTTGTTCTTATCACAGCTGTACAGAGATATAATTGATATTTATTATATATTATACTCATTACTCAATTTAATTTCTTATTCCTACTCAGAATATATAATAAAAGGTTATAACTTTAGTTATAGACTATATATTATAAATAAAGTATGTCAAGTTTAATGTTGGCCAATGACCTATATATAAATGACAGTTAGAACAATACTAACAGGCCAAAGCACATAAAATGCAATCTAGTACCAAAATACACTGATCACCTTTGGTCAACTGCCTCAAACCCACTACATAAATTACTATTGATAAAAATTATTCTTGTTATATATATATTAATATATTACAATAAATTATAGTACCTATTCATTTCTCTTATCATAATATTATATTGGAGTACAAATTCTATTATTTTATTTAAATTATTGTATACGGTAAAGTTATTCGTTAATATTTCCAAGGCTTATTAATATTAAATATATTGTTTTATTTTATAAGTAATAAATTATATGTGACTAACAAAGTTTTAAATATTTGATCTATGTAAATAAGTAGGTAAAACTTATTACATGGACTTTGAAAAGTTTTAACTAAACAAGTTTTCAATTAAATATTTAAATTATCTACCTATTTTATAAGAACATATAATACTTGATATAAATTGTCTGATAATGCAGTGATAAATTTCTGATTATTTCTTATTTCATTTTTAATAGTTTTATGTGTTAATTTTTTTTACACATTAAATATACTTATATTCAATTATAAGAAAGTTTTGTACTTGTTGCCATTGCATCAAAAATGAATTTATTTGTTGTACTCATTTTATCGATAAAACGAATTTACTTCATAGCCGAATATATGGTACTTATATTCATATGCCTATAGGTATATTATATCTAATATTGAATAAATTTAAGGGGTTTATTTATTATGACCCACAATATATTTGATATATTATAATTTACCTTTATGGTGGTATTTATTATTTTGGATATTAAATTATTATACGATCTTCCAAATGTTTACAAATGTATTAAATAGGTACGTACACAATATATTGGAAGTTGATTATGTCTTCTTTTTTCTCCTTCCCTTTATTTTCCAACTATTATTATGTGATAATTAAAAAAAAAACCTACGTATTCCATCAAAAAAGTGTGATAATCAATAATTTATAAATTGTCCATATATTTTTAATTTATATTGTATGTTTATTATTTTAATTATTTTATCCAACTTATTTTTTATTTCATTGACTACTTAATTATTCTGCTAATATTTTATAGATACCTATTGTAATATACACCAATTATAAATCAAATGGTTTACACGACATTTTATTAGTTTTCAATATTAAATGTCCAAAACTGAACACTCAATAAAATATACTGAATATATTATCTAATTATAGTTATGTAACTATAATAAATTGACCTATTATAAATATATATTGAATTAAGAATATATACAAGGTCATACTAAATCATATTTATCCCTACATTTACTGTTATAATGTAATGTTAAACATAAGTATGGAGTTCATAACTAATATTAAAAGTTATGTATATTACACTGAATCTCCGCTCAGAGTCGTTTTATTGAATACAATACATTTATCAAAAGTATTTTGTCCAATAAGCGAAGTCCTTCAACCCCTACTGATACACGTGGTTAGGTTAAGTGCATATTTTTTCAATATAAAATCATAATTTATCAATTATATTTTTAAGTTTTTCATTTGCATGTTGAAAATTTTAATCTAAAATAATCAACAGATTTTGCAATATTCCTAATAAATCGTGGTACTCACTAACAACAGTAGACTCTGAGACCAAAAGAAACAAATTACGCCTACGACTACTTACTTATATATTGTACAATATTGTTTAGAAAAAAATTTAACTTTAAAAGTATATGCGAATAAGTAATGATATTAGAGACATTGTAGTACATTTTCATGAAAACTCAATATACCCATATCGTCGATTATGTATTCATATATATATATATTAACCAATAATTACCAATAATGTTTTTTTTCCTATATAATATATATTACTATATATAGAAACCACTCACAGTTAAGTGGAACAAACGAAATAAATAACGACAATATACTGTAAGATTGTAATATGATAACGTTTTGGCACGAAAAACGGCAGTTAAAATGGACATATTCGACGACCAGAAAAATATAATAGGAATCGATAAATTCGATAGTCAATTTATTAGATATAATTATTAGAACATTATTTTGGCGGATAAAAAATGATACAATATCTATTATTATGAACCCAATTATAAAATGTTATGTAAGAAGCACTAATGCTGCAACAATTTATTTTTATTTTTAACATGAACGATTTGAAAAACGATATTTCGTTAAAAGATGGAGAAATTATAAATTATAAATCACGAGTAAGTTAAAATATAATAATAAACGAGGTTAAAATTGTAAAATATGTAAATAAACTCTTGAAAAATACAAAAATTATTAACTATAAATTAGTAATAAAAATATACATTCATAATTACAATAGTATTGGAATTTCATAATATCATTTACCATATATAGTTTTTTTTAGTTTTTCAACTAAATTTTCATAAACTTTTTACTAATTATCGTCTAAGCGCCCCTTATTGTCATATTCTGTTCTACCAGAATATTCACCAAAAATAAAACCTTAATAATAATACATTTTCAAACCACTGAATAGCAAAATTGTATAGCAAACAATTATAAGATCCCCACACAGTCATATTAATTTATGGATGCTGTGTATTTTCACTCATATTTTTTTCTTTCAAATTTGCGCGTTCACTCTCACTCTTTCGACATTGAACCCCATGCTTATTATATAGCATTTGTTTTACAGAGTTTTTATTTTTGTTTAGAAATTATATTCGAAAAAAAAATCATAAATTATATTGCTATATATTATTATTATACTCATATTAATACGTATGGAACACGTGCACACACTTATTTGCGATTTACTATAGTTGACAATAGTATTATGATTAATGTCATTCTCAACGTTTAATATTGTCGATGGATCCGATAAGATCACAAAATGTCTGGGAAAAAATCTTATAGTTTCATTTTAAAAACTTCGCCGGATGTAAAAGAAGAGATTCTTATTACGAATTTCGATTTTAAACACACACACACATATATATATATATATATACATATAATATAATATATTAAATAAATAAATAAAACCAAAGGATATTGCAGACCGGGTACGTATATATTGTATAAGAAGACGACGGTATTATGTCACGTTATTGCTTCGGATATTCGAAAAACATTTTTTTCCCCACACTTATTTAAACGGTTTCCGGGGACACGTAATAAACGTCAACCGATGACGGTGTAGCGACGCGCTTGACTAGGCATCAACGGAGAATATAGCAGCACCAAGATGCGACGAATTCTCATTAAATACCGCCAGTTTTCGACACGTATACAGGGTGTTAAAGGTTTAAAGGAAAAATTTTTGGATGCGAAATTACGGTGTCAAGTGGAATCTAAAACCTATTTTGTGTTTGTCAAAATGGGATTATGTGTGTATTGCAAAATCTATGTGATCACAAAACTTTTATCACTATAACGTGATTTTTTAAAAATTATTGGCAAATCCTGTTTGCCTGAACTATGCCCACTTAAAAATTCAAAAATCGTACGATCCATCAAAATGAGGACATTTTGCACTGAAAGAACTCATACTCTTTACTTTGTATATAATAGTAGATATTGATTTTAGAAAATGATTTTAAAATGAACAAAATGTTCGTCAACTTTATAGTGACTGCAGTAATTTTGTTAGTTGAATTGGTATTTTTATCAATATAACCAATAGTTTTTTTCAGTATGAGTTAATATATAGACGTGTTTTTCGTATAAACTAAAACTAAAAGAATTAGTACCTATATTGTATTCAAAAAATTCTTTTAATATTCACGTTTATATTAAATATGAGTGTCATAGACCAAAGTGATATTTTTCATATCAAAATATCCTTATTATTCTTTCAAAAATGATTACTAGTACGACACTCGCTTACCACCCATCTTTATCGATCAACTAATTCTCAAAGTTATTTTGGAATTTTTAGATTTTATTATTATGTATTTTCTTTGGTTATCGCTCTGCAGTGAGTCTAATATTTTTTTTGTCAGGGTGTCAAACTATACTTGACTAGGTGACCATTTAAATACAGCAAAAATAGTTACTAAAATTCTCAGTGAATCGAAAAAATTCACATTATCTATCGAACAATGAATGTTTGAGGTGGACAATATACGTACTCAAGATTAAGCTATATAAGTACAAGGATAACTTTTTAAAGTCCTGTCATATCTAAAGTATAAGTTTTTAATTTCAGTGGACGCGTGAGTTTATTCCCAATGCTAATAAACCGGGTACACCCTGTATACATATACAGAGACAGACACACATATTATACTCGCATACATACGCGTCACTGTTGTGCTGCAGCTATTCGTTGAAGGCGGGCATTTTAATTTATATTGGTACAATACGACTCGACGTCAGCCAGCGGTATAGTTATTAATATGATGCTTCCACACACAAAACCCACAGAGAAAGTGTGTGAGAGAGAGAGAGAGAAGAAAATACACTTGGCGTTTATTATTGTTATGGCTGCGGGAAGCTTAAATTTCGCACGCCACAGCAGCCTTTTCCCTAGTGACTAAACGGTTATTAAGAAAATGAAAACTGGAGAGAAAAATGTATATATGTATACGAAGTCGTCGTAATATATTATATTGTATACGCCCCCGCTCGGCATTCCGACAGCGAGCGCGACCGCAAACGTGCGATTCCATTCATCGCGATGTTAAATAATAACAACAATAATACAGCGCATCGAGAAGAGACGTGCACGCCCTCGGACGAAACGCGTAGAGATCATGTATATAGTAACGAATTTTATATATTTTTTCAATTAATTAAAATGCATTTTATCACGCACGACTGTCCTTCTTCATAGCGCATATTCCCCGTCTCGGTGTTTAAATGAAATAAAACTACATTATCGGGGAAAGGGGGAGTGACGGACAGACTACTCGTCAAACGTGAGCTCGTCATATAGGATTTAAGAGTGTCTAGACACAGAGCGAGGCATCATCGGTTTTTCAAATATCCCCCTACCTGGGTTTCCAGTATTTAAAAGTTTTCGAAACGTATGGAAAAATCATATTTATGGATGTCGATTTTCAAAAACAATATTTATTCAACTGGAATGTCTAAAGCCTTAATGTCTAAATAAATTGAACATTTTGAATGTACCGTCTTTATAGCCAACATATATTTAACACCATAATGAAAGTGTAATGTATTTCGTGTTTTCTTTCGGAACCAAAATATATAATAAAAACACGATATATTATTCAAATATTTAAATTATTTAAACCATATTCAAAATCAAAACCATAAAAGTAAAAACCAATTTTTAAGTTAAAATCGAAACATAAAAAGAATCGAAAACCATATTAAAACCCGAAATCATACTTATCAAAAAAGTTAAATTAAATAGGTCAGAAAAAAGTATCGTTGAAATTATTTCAAATTCATCAATCTAAAATAAATGTTATAGTTACTTATTATAAGTTCTATGAAACCATAATATCATTATTATAAAAAATACCGAGTAAACAATTTAAACTAAATTTTTGTCGATATCTTTCTTTATTATTTTATTCGTGATATAAAAAAATAACGATAAATTAATATTTAAAATGGAAATAATAAAAAAATTCAAATCAAAAACCTATAAATGAATGTCAATATTCAAAATTCAAACTATAGTATAGTCAACTGTACTATATAGTATACCCGATAAATCTAAACAACCATATTATTATGAGTATATTCAAAACCAAAGCTGCTACCGGGGAAAATAAAAACTGAAGATAAAAATGAAATTGAAATCACAATTTTATAAAAACCTAAGAGTAAAATACCTATGCATACAATTCGATACTGAACCAGCATACCTATATTAAATCTAAATTGCAATCGAAAAATTCAAAGGCTAACCGATAATCGAAATCGAAATACATTTATAGGCTACATACTGTTGTCTTAATACTGCAAGTATATACGTAAATCGATACAATTTCATCGCATCTGTATTTATTTTAACGTTATTTACGTTTACATTTTCCGTGAGGTTTTTGAGTACTCATCTCTATATAATACGTATTTTTTTTTTTTAAAGCGAAGCATGAAATTTGGCAATGGACTCTTCCTCTATAGGGAATTCGACACCTCATAGACGTGTAATATAGTTCAATCAGAATTTCGGCGCACAACTTTTGATCAAATATTCGATCTTCCTCAGTTCCGGGTACGATAAGAAAATAAAGTATAAAAGAACTATGGAAAAAAACGCACAAAGACTACCGATGTATTACACCCCGTTTTTACTTTCTTTTCAGTGTATAGCAACCACCGCACCACCTTCGTCCACTCAGCAAGCCCTAGTCGGAATATAGTAGTATAACCTGTATAGTAGTAATAGCAGTGACGGATCGGGGGTAGTGGTATTGATAAAAAAAAAATATACCTTTTTTGCGTGGAACTTAGGATTATAAAATGACGGTTTACGTTAGGAAAAAGCTGCGGCAAAGAGGGAAAACCCTTATTTTCGGGTAAATCATATAGTGATCTGTTGGACATAAAGTAAAGACCGAATAATTTATGAAGCCTGCAGTATACGATATATATATATATATATTAGACGGTTCGTATCAAAACGGCACTATAAGACGGTATATACATATACCGTATAGAGAGTATAAGAGAATATGTCGAACGAATGGTCGGAGGATCGAAGGAACTTGGGGGGGGGGGCAAGACTTGGGGTTAAGGGATCAAAATGATGTGTCTATTCATCGTTCCAATGACATGTTTCTGTGTGTTTAAAGGAACGAAAGGTATACACAGTATGTGTGTGTGTGTTTTATATATAACACACACAAACATAGACGTGGACTTTGTGGAGGTAAATGGTTGTGTGACATCCCTTCGTACGCGCCTACAACGGCCAAAGCCTAATCCGATTGCACCCGTGTGGCGTTTGTGGTGGTTTCGGATGGATGGAGCTTTTTCTATTCACTATCATCGTCGTCGGATATTATACAAGTATATGCTGTGTACGAAAGACGTTATTGAATTTCCCTCTGGTTATGGGTCAGATTTTATATACATACATATACATATATACATACATACACACATACATACATACATACATACATACATACATACATACATACATACATACATATACATATACATATACATATATACATACATATACATACACACATAAAAACATGTATACACAGTACACACTACACGTGTAAACTCTTTTTTAGTATATTTTTCGTACAAGGGATATTTAATAAAAAAAAACCCCTCATTAAAAAATACTAAATACGAGTATATTCGTCATTTGAAAGTCAACAAATATATACTAATATACGGTATATAGGTTTATCGCAATGTACAAGTGAATCATATCTATATCAAAGCTAAAATTAAAAATGTATCGAGTATATTAAATTTTCCTAAATAAAGATATAAATGTACACTGTATACTTTTTATGCTTCTTCAATATTACAGAGGATATTAATTTAGGGTTAGAGGCGTAGGTAAACGATGGATTATATTGATTATTGGCACATTTTAACCGGTACCGGAAAACCTAACCATTTCCACTCATTGAATTCATATATTATAGCTCAAAATCATACAACTCCGCTCCAATTTAGTACACTATTTTATTTAAAAACAAGCTTCGTTTATGTCAAAAAATTCTATATCACGATGACGTTTTAATAATAATAATAATAATAATAATATACACATTGTATTGGGAACACAAAAAAAAAAAAAAAATGACATATCGCTCACGACAGAGAAGGATTTTTTTTTTAAATAATGCCATCAAAATTTTAAATATAAATATCTATATAGTATATTAATATATATTGAAATCTATAACTAGTGCAGTATATAATGTTTAACGTATCCGATTTCTTATAGTAAAAACATTCGCATTTTATGGTCTGGGAAAAATAATTGGTAATAAAAATTATTGTTATTATTATACGTACTTGCATATTATGTTTTATAAATTTGGATGTTTTTAATTTTTCAACTTTTTATACCCACTTTTATCGGGTTTAAACAATCAAATTTACTAAAGTTATAGATTCGACTTATCATTTCAATGCAACATCTCATTGGTTTGTTATGAATTTTATGATTCAATAGTCTTTTTATAACGTCGTATTTATGTTGAATCTATTTTATTTCATAATTCGTACATTTATTTATTCGCATTATTATTGCGAATAAGCTAAATATAGCTAGTATTCCCACGAGGATTTACTAATTTTAATTTCTTTTAAATAAATAAAATTGGTATAATATTGTAAACAAAATATATATATATATATATTTTAATTAGGTATAGGTACAGTTTTAAAATAGTTAGGTAGGCATTATAAATAAGTTCAGAATTCCTACTCTGCGAGCGTATTAAATTCCTGGTTTCTAAACATATTTTTTACAATAAAATATAAAGAAAAAAAACCTTATAACAATTTATTTAATCTACCATACATATATATAGAAACCTAAAACTAACGAAACGAGTACAAATTGTAAATATTGATATTGTTAACCACAGTAACGAATAAAACAAATATAAAATAAAAAACAAATATACACTCTTCAATGGTACTAGTTTTCCCGTATCTTATCTCCCTAGTAACTATGAATAATAAAATATAAGAACAATCGATTGTCAAATCAATAATGTTCCTCGTAACTATGACATCCTATCAATAAAACGAACATAACAGTGACATAAGGTGTTAATATTTAGAAATCTAAAAGTATATTTTTTCAAAAATATTTCTCATTTATTGAAAAAATTTTGTAAATAAGAATAAATATATGATATTTAGATAATCTGACTCATCAAATCGTTAATATCTAACCATTCTTTTTTAAATTGCCAAAAAATCCCAACAATTATATAGGTACGATTTTTATGAAATTTAAATGAAAGCTGTCAAAAGAAATTAATTAATTAATATCCCTAAATTTGCTATCCTAAATATTTTTTATAATTTAAAAACGAATAATTAAATTATTTTTATTTTAAGTTTCTAAACGTATGTTTAGACACCTTATATCTCCGTCACGTCAGTCTGTTTTTAGTTTTTAGTACATAGTTACGGTTGTTTATTTGGTTACTAGGGAGATAGATTTTTATAAAATTTTTATTACATAGTTCCAGGAACGTCGTTGATTTGGCCACTAGGGGTTAGATATTATTCATTTTATTTTATATTATTTTTAGTTTATTGTTTAAAATGAGATAGTATAGTCCATGATACCCATGTTATATATGTGATCTGCCGAAAAATAAAGCAGAGTATTAACCTGTTATTATGTTAATACTCTAATAGGTAATTACATAACCTATTTATAATTGCTGAATATACATAATATTATGTTTTTTTTATATCGTAATGAAAATTACACAGTGATGTTATCTAAAATAGATAAACAAAATGCAGTTATTATTGAGAAAAAAAAAGTACCAAAAATATAGTATTTGGGTGTAAAAAAAATATTTATATATATGTGTGTGTGTGTGTATATTATAAATGCCTATATACAATTAATACAAATATTTAAAATTTAAATGATTTAAAGTGAATATTCACACAATATATATTTTATATATTACATATAATAGTCTTTGAACTAATAAATAACACGTATATAGTTCTGTTGATATATGTCCAACTAACAATTAATAACATTATTCCTAAACATAGACCTTATACATAGTATAAAACATAATTAGGTATACTTTGTAATCTGTAGAAATATAACAATAAAATTGTTTGTAAACTTTTTTTTTTCATTTTAATAGAAATTTGACAATACCTTTGTATCATTTGGCACAATGACCATTATCCATACGATAAATGTAAACAAAAAAATAACATGATCTAAAAATGTAATAAAATTGTTGATGAAAAAAGCCACCCATTGATGAAATTTTCTAATTTGATAGATGTTTGACTTTTTTACATTACCCTACAACTGAAGTCTATACGTCCAAATTGGTTTAAGTAGTTTTGTACATAAGAAGCTTAGTATTAATAGATGTGTGTTTATTATTGCATAGTAGAGTTTTTAACATGCGTAGAAGATTATTTAAAGACAGTATTTTAGTTCAAATATAGTGAGCCCAAGTTATTCTATGATTTAGTGTCAGACCAAGATACATTAATATGTAGGAAAAGGAATTATAATGCCATAAATCAGACGTTAAGGCATGGAGCAAGTCTGAGAGTAAAGGTTGTATTTAAATTGATAATTTTGTTTTGGTATACTTTAAATCGCTAAATTTATTAAATTCTTTTTAAACTGATTTTCCATTCAGTCGAAATGATTTCATAAATATTTATGTTGAAAACTCATATACAACTAACAAATAACATTATAAAAACATAATTAGGTATATAATTTTTAATCTTGATATTAATATTGATATTTATTATATTTTAAAATGAAACAATACAATTTTATATAAACTTAACATTCTTATATTCGAAAAATATACAAGGAATATTTTTTAAATTAAAAGTTAGTTTTTACAATGTCTTACTTTTCATTAAATTCAGTAATATACAACTAGCCTTAATTTGTGTGCAATATTTAGCGTGCGTATCAATTAGTGTAATAATTATAATGTATAAAATTATTTTTTATAACGTAAAATACGTTATAATACCAATACCAAATATAATAACATAAATATTATGTTTTAATGTTTAATATTATATATAGCTATAATTATTGCAGTTTAAAATAGGTAAACATTTAAAAAAAATTAAATTTACACTTGGACGAGTTAATTGCGCACATTATTTTAGTGCGCATAATTTCCTTAGTTAATTATAAAATAGGGACAATATCAATATGGTAGGGGGTATTATATACTCGTACCATTATAACATCTCAGCCTCTCTCACAAGTGATTCCCGCTAATCTAGACAATAAAATAAATCATTGTGATAATATAAATTTTGTTTATGACTGTATTAAGTACTAAGACCAGATAGCTATAATATTATACTCTCTAATTTTCAATATTCTATTTGTCTACTTCAACATGATATACAATGCCCCACTATCTATTATATTTACAACAACAATATTATCAATTATGACTAAAATAAAAATAAAACGTTTAATCGTTACCGTTGGAAATCGATCACAGTGGTCGAAATTAGATGGAGGAACCAAGTACAATTAGATTCAATCAATATAACATGTCTTCTCCGAGGTCTTAATAATAAAATACCAGATTGACATTAAAGCTTATAATCATAGAGTTATGCGATATTTACTAGATTTTTAATCAAATATATTCAATTATGATTAAAAGATTTCTAAAAAAATTAAACTGATAGTTTAAAATGACATATAATATATATATATATATATATATGTTTTTAATGTTCCAATTGTTTAATCTGACCTAATTATAATGTAAACACTAATATAATATAAAAAAATAAAAATATTATAAAAATAATATTTAATATAAAAGTTGCAAACTTAGGTAAAATTAATCATTTTTCGAATATCAAAGTTAGAGAAAAATATAATATAAGGTATATTTTTGGAACAAGTTTACACGCTAAATTACACAATACTTTCGACTGATTATTTTATCTATTTATTTTCAAAGATTAAATTAAATAACTTCACAATATTTTATATAAAACTGTTATTTACATCGTCCATTTAATTAAATAAAATGTGGATAAATCGAAATATCTGGAAAAAAAATGAAAACAAACAACTATATTGTAATATTATTTATTAATATAAAAAGTTTTGAACTTATAGCCATAATTTGTTTAAGACTTCGAAAGTTTAATTTAAAGCTTGATGATTTATTTTTTTATTTTAATAATTCAACAATTGTACTTGTATAATTAATTTCAAACGTTAATATTATGCACGTCTTATTTCGCATATAAATAACTCGTATTATTTTAATGTCTGTACTGTATTGCAATATATATATAACAGCACCTATTATAAATAATTATAAATTATATAAACTGAATTATGTTTTAATTCATTTTTTGATCAATTGTTGTGATTATAAGTATATATTTTCCATTTAATTTGGATTTTATATAATATTGATATTACAAAATTATTATTATTATTTTATATCGATATATGGTTTTTATTATTTTACTATATTTTTCGGAGTTAAATAACCTGATATAGATTATATATTATACTTTGAACGTCATATTTTATTACAGAATATTTTTTTCTCCAAAAATTAATTAATTACTAATATTAAATAAACACTTTATTATATTTTTATTTTTATTTTTAGTTATTAGGTTATTAAATGCCAACAGGACCATTTCAAAGAAATTATTTATGATTCACGGGTCCCCCATCCTCCGGTCATGTGTATCTTATATAAATAAACAAAAAAAGGTCATCAATAAAAAAACTAAACTTCTTGAGGAATTTGGGTGGGTCCCATAAGCACCCCCCCCCCCAAAAAAAAAAATCGCTACTGATACCAACATAGGAAAATATTTAACTTTTAATAAGTTATTCGATTAGTATACGTGAGAAATTTCAGTAAAAAAATAGTTGATATTGAAAAAAAAAAATATAAAGATTTAAAAACTCATCGTGAAAAAAAGTAATGAATTTGATTATATATTGTAAACATGAAATAACTATTCAGATTAAACTAAAAATATATATTCATAAACGTAAAAATTTACTAAGAAAATATTGGTGTTTATTTTAATTAAAAAAAAAAGACCATCCAATATGGTGGTGAGGCGTATAGTTTTAGTTTTCTTTATAAAGCATGTATATTTAAATACATTTCTTAGCCATCACATACATTATTCTGACGTATTTTATTTCAATATTTAGAAATATGCAGTATTATTATCTATGAATATCAGTTATGAAAACTGAATAGTTTACTTTAATCTTCCGATATACTCCGAAATTCCCGTAAAATATTCAACACTATATAATAATATTGTACGTATATGTGTATACATATATTATATTGTTCCGACGAATAAAAATATATCCTCAATTTTGACATACGCCGTAGGGAAAATTTTTCATATTTTGTCTAGATGATAAACTAAAAACGCATACGAGACATAAATATACATAAATATTATAATGTGTGTGTATATTATTATTTCCCTGAGGAATTTTTTCCGTATATTTATTTATTTATTTTTTTTTTTTTCGAAAATTATCGGTTAAAATTCCGTCCAATAGCCGATTTTCCAAACGATACAAATCAATTACGTGACGGTGTGTAGTTATATATACTCGTATATAAATAGAGAGAGACGTAATAGTGATATATAGATAAACCAATGCTAATAAATACGTGTATAGAGTAGTATTTATATGAATATATTTGCATAATGGGATTCAGACGTAAACAAAGTTTATCTTTAAATTTTCATTATTATCCTAATAAAAAAAAATAAATAAATGTTTATTCATAAGTAATATAAATAATTTCAATATTGTTAACACTGTACATACTAATTTTATCTATATAAATTATATAATACAATATTTTTACTATATATTACTATAGGTATATCTTGTTTTATATATTAATAAATATATATCTACCGTACTCACCATCTTTAAAAATAAAAGTTGTTGTATCGTATTATGTTTTTAAATTTAACAACTTTAAAAACTAAAGAAGTGATTACCGTTTAATACGAAATTTAAACGTAGGTACTTAACTCGTTATATTTTTCGTTGCAATTATCTATCGTTGTAAGTAGTCAACAATTTGAAAGATGTATAATCATTTTTACATAACTTATTGGTTATTCCGATCATATTTTAATTCACATTATATGCTATATAATTATTAGGATTTAGGATGTTTATGACCATTGCAAATGTCCACTACGTTATTATAGTTCGTAATAAAGTTCAGATATTAAGAATATCTCATTTTTATTTCATATATATATTTTGTAATTTTAATATATTTTAATGATGTCCAAATAATTATAAATATATAATAATAAGAATAAGTTACAAAATACATAATTGGAGATTTTTTTAGCATTCTATTGTAAATGTTTTTATAACTCTAGATATAAATTTGACGTTACAAAATTACATAAAAAAAAAAAGAGTTTTTAAATTAATTTGAATAATTTCCAATAAGTCCATATACACATTTTCAGGTAGTTTTTATAAGGTTTTATTCAAATTGTTATGCTACGCTGTGAACTTTACCAAAGATATGACTCCCACAATTTCCAAAAGGTCTTCATCAAATCAATCAATACATATATTAGTATGGAGAGGTTTTGAAAAGGTCTCATAAATTTTACGTAGGTTTCTTATTTGAATGGACTCATTCGTATAAACGTAAGTACAATAAATACACAATCGGGATTTTTTAATATAACATGTGATAATCTCAATCTAAAAAAAAAATAAAAATTTAAATTAAAGCTAATTTATCGATATTACATATTTTAACCACTTTTTACATTTTACATATATAGTAGAATATATTATATTATGTACTTGTACGTTATATAAATTATTATAAAATATTAATAATAATATTTAAAAATTAATGAATGTCTATTAATTATTGAAGTCAGTTTTGGGTTTATTTTTTTTAGATATTAAATCAAAATTACATTATTTTCTAGAACGTCTCTGTTATAATTGCTAATAATTTTATTATTATTGATTTAAACATTGTAATTATTTGTATGAGTCCCCGGAACATATTGTATTTAAATTTACAAATTTCATATCATGATAAACAATAGTATAATTTCATCATACACGAAATTCGTTATAAATGGACCACATACTATACTGAATTCGTTCTTAGCTAAAAACGCATTTATTATTAAGTTAATTTTAAAAGTTCACAACTATAACTCAATTAATAATACAAGTGCGTGTATGCTAAACCAAACCAAATAAAAAAAAAACACAGTCGAATTTGAAAATATGTAACACCGCACTATGAAAAATTAATTTGTAATACTTTACAGTTGAATTTTAAATCGTGTGATTACTCTGTAAAACAAAATTTGTTTTTTTTTAACGTATATTTATATTTTAATAAAACAATTATTTTTTATTTTTGATAACGTGCACGTATATTCGTGTATAGATAATTTCAGTGCAGTAACCAAAATGTAATATTTACGCGGTAGCTAATTTTATTATATGTATATATACAGTTATAACGGTTATTATTAAAATAATATTATAATATTTAATGAGCTTGAAAATGAAAAAAAAGCCGGACAATTGTCGGAAAATTAACGAATTTTCAATGAGGTGAAAATCGATTTTCGGCAATAATCATATTATAATAAATTATTATAACACGGTGAAAAATAATATTTCGAATGCTCGTTCTACAATATTTTATACATTGGTGAAAATAAAAAATAATAAACTTGTATAATAAAATATTAATCTTTATAGATTGGCAATAATATTTCTGCAGTAAAATTGACGCGCGTATACGGAGCATAGGCAACATTTGGTTTGCTTGTTTCCCGTGTACTTATATTGCCTATATGAAACGCCGTTTGATCGGACGACATGACTGATTTATATTTCATTGTAAACTATATATTATTATAACCATAAAATGTATGGATAAATATATATACATTAAGATAATTATTCTAGTATTATAGTTATTTAATATATACATTTTTTATTTTTTGAAAAGTTTATGAAATTTCTATATAAAATATTTAAGGGGACATATGATACTTGTATTTGTTGTCTCCGTCTAACCAATTGATAATATCCAAATTTGCGTCCACCAATCTTATAATTTATAATACTATAGTAAATTGACTTATTACCAAATTTATAAGCGAAATTATTATCTTTGCTGTATCAGTCTTTTTATCGAAATTAATTTTAATTTTGTACAGAAATATAACAATATTTTATTAATTACGTATTGACGTTATATCGGTATAAAACTTGATATCGCCCACCTATATTTTCAAAATTAAATTATACCAATATAAAAATACAATAATATACGTACAATCATGTTGAAAATATTATACTAAATAAAAGTTTTCTCGATTTTGCCTAATGAAATCTAATTGTATAAGCCCCCTCCTCTCTCAAAGTGTAACCCTAGATACGCGCCTGCCTTGCTGTACCTAACTCACCTTATACTCGCCTTAATATTATCAAAAACAATTTTCACCAAATTAACCGTTGAAATCAATCTAACTTTAACTCTCGTGAATATTTTAATATAATGTGTCTCGTTTTCAATAGTCAATGAGGTCATTTTAAATAATTTAGTTTCAGTTTCAGAGAAATACATATCTTGCCTAAGAGTAAAGGGTTTTAAGTTTTTAATGTGTAAATAAATTTAAGTTATTCAGTTGAAGATTTTTAAATCTCAATCTAAGTTGTTTTTTATATGGTTTTTCTATATTGATGGATCCTAAACCTATAAATCCCGATTCTCGTCTAAAGACTAACCTGGAAGTTGTTTATAATATCATACCTATGTAAATAACTATAACGATTGACATATTAGGATGGAAGAGATATTATTAAGCAATAAAGTTTATACTCGCCAAATTCAAAATTTCGAAGATATCCATGTGACGAAAACTATAGAAAATCCGAAATTTATTAGAAAAATATAATGATTATATACGGACTATTAATATTAGTTCTAAAAACAATTGCTCGGAATTAAATTGACAATTAAATTTAATATAAAAGCAAACCCCATATTGTATTGTTCACTCCTTTTTTTTCGTTTTCATTCTTTCAAAAAGCATTAATTAATGGCGCTATATTTATACCTCTGCTATCTTACGACGATATGGCCTAACATCATTTTTTAGACGGTCCGCGTGAAAAAGAAGAGGGCGTCGCGTCTTTATCTCTCCCCTCTCCTCGAATATGCTTCTGCCCTCTTAAATATTGTTGTTATTAATAATTAAAAAATAATAAAAATCCAACTTTTCGCCGTCGCTGTCTTCAACTATGTCCCCGGCATAGTTCTCCAAATATAACAATGACCCGAGGATTTTTTTAATAAAGACGACTAACAAAAGCTCCAAGTTATAGCAATTAATCAAAATATTTTCTACCCACCCTTCTAGAATATATTTTTATTTTTATTTTTTTATTTTGAAAACAAGGACAAGTGGACTGGTTAAGTACGTCATCGAATTTTCACACAACGACCGTCTCGAAAGTTTACTCTAAAAACAATACTGGGCAAGTGTTTTTATTTTTTTCATTCTGTTCTCCATTCTTTTCTCTTTTAGTACTTTCGCCAGATCAAAACTTGTACTCGAGTGGCTCCCATGCGACTTATTGTACTTGCGCGAGTATGTGCAAAACAATAAGCGACTGGCGATGCAAAAAAACATTGTTTCGCATGTACGTGTTTAAATTCTTTTGAAATTTCAAAAACTACTAAAACCTTATATTCATATACGTGCTTTTATTATATTGTGTACAAGAATAGCCGTTGTATACTAACAATCTACACATTGTTCTTCGTCATTTCAGGAGCGAAACCATTTTCACAATATGTACCTTAACAAGCGTGTGCTTGGAAAACGTAAATTGTTTTCAAGTCGCGTACGAATACATTTCACTTATAAGTACAACTGTACAAGTATACATGTATATAAAGTGTTCAAATGTCACACGTCACAATATAGGTAGATGGAACATTTTTTTATTAGACATTTCGTTTATTATGTAGATATGTTCTTCAAATATTTACATAAAGCAAAATAATGTTCTAATGATATGTTTTATTCATTTTTGATCAAAACTATTTAAATAGCATTATTTTAGTTATTCTTTCTAACTATGAAATAAAATAATATCTATATAATTAATATATAAATATATAATATATTTTAAAGTATTAAACATGTTTATTTTGACCATTTTAAATTTTTTCGAAATAACCTTTAGAATGTTGATAAATGAACAATTTTGTTAATTATATTACATATTTTAATAATAGCTAAATAGATATCAAATAAAATACGATAAATAATTCACAAAAGATCATTTTTTTCATAACCATATCTATAATATTATTGGCGTATTTTCTACATTTTTCCCTTATGAAAACAGTCCTTAGGTAAAAATGAATTTTCCAGTAACTATAATTTTTAATTGAAAAGAAACTTATTTTTTATTATTGACTTATTAAATGCACTTTTTATACATTTATATATTTTTGGTATATTATTGTTGGTATGTTTAAATTGATACGAAACTTTCCAAACTACAATATGAGGGCTCAAAACTTAGATACATATTGGTATAATAACAAAATTATTTTTTAAGCCTGTGTTTATTAAAAAATATCATTGTTTGCTTTTTTTAGATATAAAAAAGTATTTTACCTAGTTCTAAAATAAAAATAAATACAATTTTCAACAATATCTATAAAACCTATAAACAATATCGTTTTGTTTTATTTCATCTTTTCGTCTAAAAAAAAAAAAAAAAAACCTAAATATAATTTATTTTAGGTGTATATATTTAGGTATATTTTTTAGAATTTTCAGAACATAACGCTTTTTCTGTTTGAAATTTTTTCATTTTATATCCGTTAAAAAAAAACTTTAATATTTTAAGGCATATTTTTAGGGAATTTTTGGAGTTTGGTTATGATTTTCGTGTTTCTAAGGTCATTTATTTATTTAATTAGGGAATTAAAATCTGAGTCCTAATTACAACTATATATTCGAATCTGACATTTTATTTGGGACCATAGAATTTCAGTACCACACACTGACTAATAGTACGCCGGAATTAAATGTGTTTACAATGTTACCTAGAAATTACAATACGCACAACTGCGGATATACCTACATTGGCTAGCTGTTGACCGAATTTTAATCTACTATACTTGAATTGTACATAAAATGCCACAAAAATCACGTCCATACAGTGGGATTCAGTTAGTATATATAGACATACGTTAAAAAATATTACAATGCCGTTTTACGTGATTGTCTACGTGTCGGACTGCAGCACATTAATTAATTCAGAGTAATTACAAATACCTATATATAATGTAAATTTGTTTTTACGATAAGATTTTTAACGGTGACTGGATAGATTAAAATACAAATAAATATCTCGCAACTAAAATATTTTTTTGCCAAAAAAAAAAAAAAAAATTATGAAACTATAGATTCAAAACATATACATTATATTATTTTAAAATCATCTACATATAATAAACTCAAAATATCAGGTCAGAGATCGTAGAAATATTGTTTATAACTTTCGGCTTAATCCTATCAAAGTGTTCCACAAGCCTTAATAATTTAACATTAATAAAAGGCGTCATTTTTAATAGAGACCCCTAAAAAAAAAAAAAAAACATAAAATTTGTTGCTTCCTTCCAATATTTACATAAATCATTGGAGAATTCAATCGCATAAATAACATGCAATACTACAGTGGAAATTTTTCAAAAATAAAAAAAGTTATTATTAATTTAATTCGAATCGAATACAATCGCTTAACATAATATATATACCTATAGTAATTATCTCTTGGAAAACGTAGAAAATCTAATCTGTACTTCATGTGGTGTAGCTCTGACTGTCAGACTGTTTTACAGTTAGAAAAACTCCGATAATTCACCATCCTCAAAAAATCCATAAAATGGTTGGCTCAGAACTTGACATAATCAAAAACCTATAAACTATAATCAAAATATGGTATATGATATTATATATACATAAATTAATTGTATTGTTTATCTTATAAATTTAAATAAATTATAACAATTTGAAAAGAAAATCCGTAAATATATGTACAGAGTTAATGGCTGTAGGTACATAAAATATGATTATATATATATTATATAAAACGGCTAACAAATCTTTTATTTCTAAATGAAAAATAAAAGTCAATCTTGAAAACGTGTATAGATTCCAATATATGCAGATGCGTTATAAAAATATTTTCAAAATGTTCTTAAGTTTATATTGTTTTGTAGTTGTTTATTTATTTTACATTTAACGATGAGACTCGTTAAAATATATAAATATATATTTATATATATACGATAGCGAATCGTACCGCTTTCAATTCCGTTAATATTACTGTAATTGAAAACCATATTATATATAAATATATACCGGGTATTGTTACTGCAGTCTAGAATTGAATATTACAGTATGTATATATAAATATATACGATTACAAAGTATACATTTATATATATATATATAATTATGAATGTCAAAACTTGTATGGTATATAGGTACGTCAATTACAGTAATTACTTATTGGAGTGACGTGGATATTTATATTATATATAGTAAATACCTACATATACAGATATGATATCTTACCTGAAGAAAGACCGAAATGCGTCAATAACGGCAAGTCTGTGCTTACCATAACTGTCATTGTTATATTTAACAACTAAGTATATATTATAAAATATGTACAGAGAAATACTGTTTGAAACGGATCCAATGTATATAATATTGGAAATCTATATCGATTACAAAAAAATTTTTTAATAAAATATCATATGAAACGTAATGGTTTTTTCTAGTCCCTCAAAATTATTTCTTTGGATAAACCGAAATCTATAGGATAACGATGATAACAATTATTTCTTTATCATATTATAGAGATTGAATAGTACTGTTACTGCATGATTTCGCTGTCTCTCGGTTCGACATCCAAACCATCCTCGAATATCAAAACCGACATTCACTGTACATTTTCCAGAAATCTACAAAATGTCAACAATGAATTTATAGTAATCACAATTTTTAATACTCGGATAGTCAGATATAGTCGGGATGATATAGTAATGCAGAGGCTGTATCCAGGATTGAATTTTATAAGAGAGATATAAAATCAAGTACCTACATTTTTCAAATAAAATGTTCAAAGGCTAAAATGTAAAAAAAAAATGCCTTCGTTTATTTTCGACGGGATTTATTATTTATTTTTCAATATGATGAATATTATTATATAACAATATAATTTATATAGTATTTAATATAATTTATATTAGGTATATTATTTTTTATTTAGTGTACAAATTAGGTATAGATATAATAATATGTAATAAAATAATAAAATTTGTCGTCCACTGAAAAAGTATCCAAGATAAAAAAAAACAATAATACTAAACAATTTTCAAACGACTATTTTGCATCCAAAAATCCCTATGAATATGGCTATTTCAGAAGTATGGTATATTTTATATCTAGTATATAGGGTATTTATATGATACTAACTATTCATCTGATTTATCTAGAAGAAAGAAGTTATATTTTACTATTGATTATATTGTATTTATCTTGAACATCGTTTATACCGTTGTTTTATTTTGAAAGATGGTTGAACACCCTGAGTTCCTCACAGGCACGCTCTTGAATATAATAATAATTAAACCTGCTAAAACACATTTATCAATTTTTGAATCTTGAAAATTAAGTGGAGCTTAATCTATTGGTTTTACAGTGACATTTATTTTATCTGGAAACACAAAAATCTGATCAAAAATTTGGTAGGTAGAGGTTTATTCGAGTAGGAGTTTTGGAGTAAAGGACTTTTTTGACATTCTAGAATCTAAATGGTGTATTTTCTGAGATTACTTTTTAATTTTCCAAGGAGTTTTCTGAAATATAAAGAGAAATTACCTTTTATAGTGGAACATTTTTATAAATGAATAATTACAAATACAATTGTCATGGTTACTATATGTATTACCAAAAAAAATATGTTACAGTTATAGTTATAAAACGTATATTACACCGATGTCCGCTCAAAATAGTATTATAGCTGAATGCAATGAACGACTTTATTATAAATATTATCATTATTTCAGATTTCAGTATATCCCACTACCAGTATTCTACCTGACTGTTCTTTCACTCTCACTTGCCGCCTTTTTACCTTTATATCTTGTGCATTAGATTTTGTTTGAATTTCACATGCGTAGAAAAAATGTTTTGATTCGATCGAATGACATCAAATATTACTGATATATGTATATAAATATGCACTATATATCTTTATGTTAATTATTGTTATGATAACATACGAAAAAATATATACTATTACACTCCATAATTTATTTACAAATAAATTGCGATACATACCATAATATATATATATATATATATACGGTATTCCATAACACACAATATTTTATTATTATTATTATTATTATTATTATTATGCGACTGACAGCTTAATATAATTTTACATACCAATAAACACTTAATGCATGTACATACATATATATATATAAATATTTATAGATAGATAGATAGATATGGAATCTACGTATTCGTACAGGGCGGATGTAATTTGGTTTCGAAATTACATAACATTATAGAACGAATAGAAAATTCGATATTTTAACGGAAATACATACAAGAATCTAAATCGTTTTATGCATGTGTATTTTCAAATAATATTATTTACGTATAATGTATATTTCTATATATATTATACGGCATGCTGAGTATATTTTATAAAATTTAGTATCTATATAATACATTAGCAAGTATTGGTTTTTTAATACAAAATTTGATTTAAATTCATCATCGATTTCCAGTTTTTAATTTTATTTTTCATTAATAAATTGTATATATTTTATTGTGATTTTCGAGAACGTGTTATGCATTTGTAACACCATAATTAATTTAGATTGAATTTAAATGACTGGTCCCCAAATATGACGCTAATTTCGCTGATTTTCACTAATAACCAATAGCGAAATTTATTAAGAGAAATAAACTGTATTTTTTTGTTATTCCTCTTCAAATCTTTCATCCGATCGGTTACCTAACTTGTTGGTACATATTTTACTTGCAAATAGTTATATTTTAAATTGTACAATTTATTATAAATGTTGAATGTGGATAACAAAATGTAATTGTCAAATCAACAATATGTTCCTCGTGTACTAGTATTTATGACAACTTATCAATAATACGGATACAACGGGGAAATAAACTGTCTAAACTTATATTTAGAAATCTAAAATAATATTATCTGCAGAATCAATATATTGATATTTATTTTAGATTTAATAATAGTATACGATATTTACTATATTACATATTATATATGGTGACATTGTGTGTTACATAAAAATCCCTTTTTTTTATATAAATATTTCGCATGTTCAATATACCTCTAAAATGTGAACGAACATTTGCAATTCAGTACCTATGGCTTCTTTTGTGGCTGTTGTTTTTAATGAAATGTCTGTATCTGTTTACCTTTTCTTGAGTCAATAATAACTAGAATGTGTTCGAATTTTATACATTATTACTAGTAAAAACTAATTTTCACATGAGTTTTATATTTAAAATTATATATTTTTGACTATATAAATTCCTAATTTATAATGACATGTATTTCAAAATTTGAACAATGAAAGTCTTTAAACGTTTAATTGAAATTTCTGGTGATACATTATTCAAAATATGAATACTTTTTTTCGTATGGTATCGCAGTAAATAGGGACTATGCGATTGAATTATTTCCCTTAATTGACTATTTCGTAATAATGAATTTCGGTTATAAATTTTAAAGTTTATTTTATTGATTGATAACTGAGGTTATTTTTAGTCTTATACGTATTATTGTATATAATAATTTATAGTAGGTACATATTGTACGTATATTATATAAATATAATACATCATATTAAAAGTATAGTTTTTAATACCTAGTCAAAAGTCGTTTTCACTAATTTCGAGATCTTAAAGGGATTGGAAGTTATAATCTACTTCTCTCTATCGCACACGTAACATAACAATTTAGACGTTTTCTATTTCCAGACTGATTTAGTGATACGATAAAGATTCTGAAAACTGACCTGAATTTATCGTGAAATCTTCTTTCAAAAAAAAAAAAAATTGAATATGTCAATCGTTATATGTTCAAATGTATTAACTAAGTTTTAGTGAGACTTATAGGGATAAAATCGATCTAAAATACGAGTAGATTTCACAATGGATTAATGTCAGTTTTCAAAACCCTTATCGCATTAATAGATCGATTGGCACGTTGGAAATAGAACACTTCTAAATTTCTATGTACCGTGTACAATAGAGATACAAAAAATCGCCACTTCCAATCTCCTTTCAATCTGTAAAATAGATATTTATCACAATAAAATTTAAATCTATATCCACGTAATGCATAAAACCGTAAATTAAATGACTTTTATATTATTCCCAGACGACAAAAACTAAAATACAAAACGTTCCGAAAATATGTAAACGTAAAATATAATATATTTTGCTCTATACATTTTTCGTACACGATCGATCAAGAATAATAACCAATACATGATTTTTATAATATTAAACACGTTTAAAATCCATTATAGTTACCTAACTGAAATGATTATCATTGTTTAACATACACGATCAATATTGAATGAAAATCGCACAAACCTACAGCATTGACTGGATCGTGTAAACTTATTAATATTCAAAATATTACTGTACACTTTCTGAAAATGTTTTAAGGTCTTTTTTTTTTTTTTTACTTAAAAAAAAAACATTATAAAATCGATAATGATAATAATAATGTATATGTATTATGTACTCACAAGAGGTTTTCTATGTATATTGTCACTATAATATATTTATTAATTAACACTTTCAGACGATGCTTTATGCCTTGGCAGACTCTCTTTCGGCACTTGGCAGAGACGCGGAAGCCGAAATGTACTACAGACAACTGCTCCGGGTGAACCCGACGGACGTGTCCGCCTTCTTGACGTACGGCGATCTCTTGGCCAAAAACGTAATTACTATCCGTTTTTATTTTTTCTTATATTATAGAAAATATATCTATACGCGTAAGTAAATATATTAGAGTACCTACTTATATTTACTCTTCCGACCGCACCCTTCCGGACAATCCATATATATATATATATATATAAATCTAAAAGTTTTTTCTTTTTTTCTCGAATTTATCCCGGTTATTCGATTTACGTGCCAAACTCAGGAAAGTCTTCGCGCGACGTACATTCGTTCAGACAGTTTGTACTGGGTTTAGAAAAACCGATTTTTATTACAAAAAATTGAATCAAATATACTTTTGTAAAATAGATAACGCTTATATTATGCAATGATATTTGTAATCTACTCTGCAGTGGTAATCTATCGACAAAATATTTCTTGAAAATATATTGATAACACATATTGAGCAATGAAAATATCTCCTATGTAAAAACGTAATATGTAAGCATTTTAAAATGGATCGTACTTGTAAAAACTTTGGGAACCACTGCGTTTCAAAAAGTAAAATATGCGTAATAAACTCGGAGACGATAATTCGTATCTATACCTTTATACCTCTATAAATATAATACGTATATAAGTATAAGTACCTATATGCTAATCTTGTAAAAACAAATATAATATACTAAATTGTAATTCTTTTTTGCGTCGAACGTATTGCGTATTTAAGCTTTTCGCCTTTTATAGCTAGTTCTGATATAATATTCTTACGATATTATGTCGTATAATACGCTCTGAGCTCTCATAGTCATTTTTTCTCACCCGACGAATATTGGCTCGTCGCAACAATGGAAAATACGAAATTTATTCGCAAGCTCGGTATAAGCTGCTTATGCCGCCGATGTAACGGTTTTAATTAAATTCTCTGTCGGCATCGATTTCTCGTTTACATTGTAATACCTACGTATACATACAACGTGATGTACACAATTATTGCGTCATTATCGATGATCCTGCTTTGGAAAAAGGACCGTTTTCCTGCATAATATAAAGGAGAACCTTTCTATTTTTCGCGAGTCGTCCGGGACGAATATAACGCAGTTTTGTTCGCAAAACTGATATAATCACCTTAGGCGATTATCACACTCAAAAGAATGCCAGACACTTATCCTGCACTTTTTGAGGAATTATATTTAGGCAAATTTCGATAAATTTAAAGAAAATTAAACGATCGGAAACTAGTAATACCATTTTTTACAGCAATTAATGAAAGTAGTTTCGTGTCAATATACCAATTTACTTATTGTTCCCTAAACCAAAAATACGAAAACATGTCTTCGTACTTCATAAACATAAATATATGAATGTATATAAGTACAGCATAAATGCATGATGGTATTACTGGTTACAAATTAAAAACGACAAATTTAGGCTTATTTAGGTGCTTGATAATTTTCTATAAATCTATTTTATACTTGATCGTTTAAAAAACCACCATTATATAATATAGGTATTCAATACTTACTCTATCCTCTTTTTAGAACTAAAAAAATATTATTCTATACGACCATTCTAATTTTCAAAATTCATGAAGTACTAAACTATGTATTACAGATAATTTTTCGAAGGTAAATTACATCCTATTAAAAGTATCATGCTTGATAGTATAATAATACTTAATATGTACGTAGTTACATGGATAAGCCCGTACTATGATTGCAGAGCCATCCCGAAGAAAGATTTTTGGAATTAAGGGGGGGGGATATAAAAATTATATAATACTTTTCTTGAAAACATAAAATAATCAAAAAAAAAAAAAAAAAGGTAATCAACTTTTTCCCCATTTTACTGACTACAATCCTAATAATTTATAGTTTGCCAACATAAAATTCCAAAATACTTCATAAACGTGAATAAACGAAAAGAGCATCGACTTTTTCTACTATTTACCGACTGAACTTAAATTTTCCAACGGAACTTAATTTTTCCGACAGTTTTCTGAGGTAGGGGTGAGACACCCCGCACATGCCCTTCCTCCTCGGGAAAGCCCTGTATGATTGGAGTAACAGAAGAAGTTATGCTAAAAAATGAGAGTTCCTTGAAGTATCCTGTCAACGTATATGACATGTACAACAAATAATACAATTTTAATTTTTAAATGTTTGTTAATTCAATACACAGCAGTTATACCAAAACTTTTTTTTAAATCGAAATTTTTTTTTATAAATACGCTTATACTTATCACTCATTCCATCATAATATAATATCGCCCAATGTAATAAAATTTTGATCCTAATAACAAAAAAAATTGTAAATTAACAAAACTTAACTTATGTCTATTATAAAGTAAATATAACTTACCAGCAGATTTTTAAAATAGATAATTTGATTGGTTTACTGTAGCCCAAATCATAATTAGATAAGTAATTAAATACTTAAAATTATGAAGTTTTTAAAATGTATTAAGTACAATAGACTATAGTTGATAATTGTCAAACTAAAGCCGTTTCGTATGGAAATAACCAATTATTATTAGGATATATATACCTACACGTATAAAAATTGCTTCGATTTAATTTTGCAACCAAGCAACAAGTATATTTTATTCCAAAATACTTAAGTTATTATATTATGTTATACGTCATATTATCGTGTCTTACGCAGTTACGCGCAGTTCTCTTCGTATATATATAATATTATAATATACTCGTATATAAAATATATAGCTGTGTAATCGCGTTGTTAAGGGCAACTATGACGATGACGTTCGAGTCGTTGAGGTTCATTACAAAATGGATTAGGTTAGGTCAGGTTGTGCGCGAATACTATGTACAATAATATACTTTGACGCCGTATTGTTCATGCACACATTCACTTAACTTATAATTACTTACTTAAGTACATATACAGTATAATACTTATATAGGTGCCTATATATGACGATTTTCAATATATATATATTTATGTCTCTATTGTCATTGTATAATCAATCGAATAAAACCATCCAGTAGATTATTATTATCAGCATCTTAATTTTATTATTATTATTATTATTATTATTATTATTATTTAACTCATAAGTCATGGTTCCGCAATAAAATTTCACAAAACAACGGTGGTTGTAGTGGAGGGAGGATATATGAGGGATACTGTGCGTACCCCTACTTATTTCGTCTAAAAATATACACCCTTTTTAAAAATGTTTACTTAATTTTAAGACTATAATAATAATATTTTGTATTAATTTTGATTTATTCATTTCCGCTACATTAATATGTGAAATAAAAGATGGGTAAGCTTAAGTAAAAGTAGGTATCCAAAATTTTAATTTGATAGTAGGTACTGTATTTGGAAAATTTTCGCCGCGAGGTAACACATATATTAGCCACTCCGTCGCCAACAAGGGACATATAGGGAAAAATATTTGATAATGTTTATATAGGTAGGGTAGGTATTTATAATATAGCATAGGTGTTAGGTAATAATTTTATTACAGAAATAATGTAAATTGGTCTTTGTATATTATATATTAATTCAACTGTTGCCCTTCATAAATTTTTGAATATTATTTACCTGTCCCCAACATACATACATTACTTATATATTATATGCATATTTTATATTTACCTATATAAATTTTTTAAGAATATTAAACCCTGCAGGCATGCACGTAACTTAAGTAGATCTTATTGGGGAGGAGGAAATTATATTACAGTTCAGTCAGCCGCAGGGACTAAAATTGTGTGCAGTACGACACACTTTGTCTAATACGAAATGTTAAGTGTGTAGTACGAAATTAAAAAGTATGTGGTGGCTCTATTCTCTATATTACGGTATTTTTTTTTAATTTTACATTTTTTTTTATTAAGTTATTTTATTTAAATATACTTTAATAAAAATTCCAAAATGCATCATCAGTAAAATCTAAAATACCAACAAGTTTCAAGTAACAAGTTATCAACTATTGCAGGCTATCCTATATTTCATAGATGTTAAAGGTACTCGTACATTTATTATCAGAAAAAAAAACCGCTCACTTCGCTCGATAATAAACTTATATTTCAATTTACTTTTGTATCTCGATACAATTGCCATTTTTTGTAATTGTATAAATAACCTATTTATATGTTAATATGTAATAAGTCAAAATAATTTTAAACACATAACTAAAACAACCTATTTATTATGAATATAAGTTTTTATAACATAAATATGAACACTTTTGATTTTTATTTTCTGATGAGCTGATTAAAACATAACCTCTATCCAATCAATAACTAAAATGAGGCCACTGAAAGGGGAGGGTGATAAAATCTTAAAGTGTGCAGTACGACAAAGTATATATTTTAACCTCTGCAGTAAGGTATATATGGGAGGGGGAGGGTAACACCATAAAAATTAAAAATTAATCTTGTATGAATTTATTTATTCTATATTTTTTTTATTAAATTATGATTCTATTTTATTTTTACATTAATAATAACTGGTAAATGGTAAATATATAAATAACAAATAGTGATTAAAATACTATTAAAATAAATTTTAATATTAAAAATAAATAATTTAAAATGTTATACAAATTAAAATTAAATTCATCATGATAATTGAAGTCTTCTTCCTTTCTGTATACAATCTGCATCGAAGTGGGTGATTATTTTATCAAAATTAATTTTTTAAATTATCTCTATTTATAATAGAACTAAATTACATAGTCTTCTATGGCCTATTGTATTCATAGTAAGTGTTTTATGACAGCGGAGAGACGAAAAAGACCGTCCACTAGAAGCATAACTTATTAGGATTGACAGAAAAAATTTGAAAATATTATATATTTTTTCAAATGTAACAAATAATTATTTTGTGAAAAAATATTTAAGTGTTCCTCAAAATGTTCATTAATGTTATTTGATGAAAACATTTTTGAAAATAGTTTTAATTCTTCTTTTAAATAATCTTTTTCAGTGTTATATAGGTATTACAAAATTCTAAAATGTCTTCATTATTGTAATTTCTGGTACTTAAATAACTATGAAGAGCTCTAAGTGTTCTTAAATTATTTTCTAAAAATCTGGTTTTATATCATTAATTATAATATCTAACGCAGAAAAATAAATATTAGTTTTAAAATAAGATGATACATCATTTTCTATAATAAAACCTTCAATCTAGCTTCCCAATCTAGTGGATATTATTCTTTTTCTCGGAATTTTTGGAAGTGCAAAATTTTCTTTCACAGCAATTTCTTCGGTATCTGTCAAAATTAGTTACTATTATCTCTCCGAAGATATTGTAGTTTCATAAGAATAGCATTTCCCAAGGTTTTAAACAGTTTTAGCAGTTGAATAGTTATAATTATTTATTGAAAATGTAACGATAAACTATTGGTTATTTGAAGAATTAACTTCATTAATTTTAGACAAAAAAATAAACTCGAATTTTTTAATATTATTTATTATTGAAATTATTATTATTTTATTATTAATATTATTATATCATCCGGTCTATAGGTATCATCTGTATCATTTATCTTTTCTAATGTTAATACTATAGTGTTAAAATGTTTTAACATTTAAAAAAATATTAAATTAATATAAATTTGATTGTTTTTGTATAGGTACTTTCAAATACGGAATATCTTTTAAAAGAAGCTCACTATGAATGTATAAATTTTATTCAATGTATCAAACATATTTCTTATAGATTTTAATTCCCCACCTACATCAACTACACATACATTTAATATATGAGCTAGCAATGAATATATAGGACTACCTAGTTTATTATCATTTTTGATCCTCTTTGCTACTCTGGAGGCAACACCATCATAGCATTGACCTCTTATGTTTTTAATGTCCAATCCCAATGTTTTTAAAGTATTTTTTAATAGATTTGAAAGAGATTCTCTCCATCCCTTTTCTCTGTTTTATAAAACCCAATAAAACTTTCAAACACATTTAATTGTTTGTCACAATATCTTAGTACAATAGAAACTTGATCGTATTTTTTTAAGTCTTGTGTTTCATTCATAATAACACCTGCATTTTTTACATTTTTAATAATATGAAATAATAATACATTCTGGCCCATCAAATTTACAAAAATATTTTAATAATATGTACTAACATAACGAAATGTTTTTTCTCTTTGTAAAAATACCTAGATAAGTACAATACAATAATTGTCAGCTCGAATTTTCATAAGTTCAAGGAAGTTTCCTTTTTTATCACTTTCATTATTTTCATTATGTCCTCGTAGTAAAATGCATTGTCTGGCACAATAAAGAATTGTTTCTAGAATAATTGAACTACTGCCGATTTTCTGTTGCAACTTTACTATGTTGGAAGTTTAATTTATAAACAATTTTTCCACAATTATTTGCATGCAAACTTTTTTTTAAATTCTTCAATCTTCAGTGTACGAATATTATGGTTTTTTTTTTTTTTTGATGATATTCAAATTTTTCAATTTCCTTTCTCCGCTTTTCGTATAATCTGTGGTTCCGCCGTCTCTTCTCACGCCAGCAGCCGTTCGAGATACAACTTTTTGTTCGGGTATACTTTTGCTGCTGTGCTCGAAAGTCACATATAGTTTTTAATCGTTCGTGTGCCTACGTCCATGTATACGTGATTGATGGGCTCATATATCGTGATCTGTGTGCTTGAGAGATCCGATCCAGTTCCGAGTCGTGGGAGAACAGTTCTGTCTTTCGAGAGCAGTCCCATTGAAAATTAACATAATCGGCAGATTCCCAGAATGTGTAAGCAGTTCAGCCATCGTTGGACAACAGGTCAGATTTTCCCTATAATCTCTGTGTCTTTATAACGGTATAAGTACCGTATGAGACTAAATATTATTGTGAGTAATTAAAGTTAGGTATTACGTGTACAGTTTTAACTAAAATATCATCAAATTATCAATTGTTCAACTGCAAACAGACTGTTGTTATTATTTATTTATTAAATACAGTGGCGGATCTAGAGATCATCTAAGGGTGGGACAAATTTTTAAAATCTTAATTAAAGCACTTTAAAACAGTAACGGTGTTAATTTTACTCATATATTTTCAGTTACCACCAAGACTACTCGTATATTTAAATGTTTTTTTTTTGCTTATTTAATGTTTTTTTTTTTTTTTTTTTTTTTTTTTTTTTTTTT
>JAIPRL010000070.1:0-41771 GCA_025469235.1 Pemphigus obesinymphae | reverse complement strand
TTTTTTTTTTTTGCTTATTTAATGTTTTTTTTTTTTTTTTTTTTTTTTTTTTAAGTGAAGTTTTAGGAAATTTTTCTTTGAGGTGGGTATGTGTATTCTTTTCCGATAGTCGAATTGATTGAGAAAATATATTTCGGCACCACTGCCTACAAAAGTACATAAATGTAGTCTATCTTTTAATCTACCAATAATTAATGAGTTTATTATGCATTCTACAGATATAATTAAACTATATAAATATAAAATTATATTTATATATATATATAAAACTATAAATGTCACGTCAAGATTGTACCTACATATCGTTTTTGTAAAATGTACATATATTTGTATATTAAGCATAATATTACTTTTTATTATTATATACCTAATATAATATAATAATAAAAAATATTATATATAAATATATATATATATAGGTAGTAATATGTATTTATATATTATATTACCATCTTTATCTAACAAATGGCGTTGATGTATTTTTCCAAATTTTTGGTGACAGTTTGTAAATGCAGTAATACGAAAAAGCACGGTCCAATAGGGGAGGGGGCGATCACCTTATCGCCCCCTCCCCTCAAATCCGTCACTGATTAAATACGGGCTTGGCCCAAAGTACGGTATTGATATGGATAAGTAGATATGCATGCAAGCAGTAAGTCAGCGGAAGTGAAACGGAACCTGGAGGAACTAGATTTGAAATAACGAAAGGTTTACGTTAGCAAGGCGCAACCATAAGGTGAATTGGATTGTTCGACCCATAACATTAGTGGTGTGCATAGGAATAGTAAATGGATGTGGTAGAGCGAGTCAGACGTGGAGGGACTCGAATGTTGATGGGAGACAGGAGCGTATAGGAACACCGCCAATGAGGTTACGTCAGAGGAACTTCCAAGTTTATATCGACTCTTCTATCGGCTAACGTTTGTAGCTGGCCAAACTCGTGGACAACTGGAGAGTATAGTCATGCGTTATATTATAATAATATTTTATATTATATTACATTATATTGCATTTTTATATTATTAATCTTCTTTTACCGAGCACAGTACGAGTTTGCGTGTACAACCCTGTCAACAAACTGGTAAGGCCACACGTGGACGAAACAATATTCGTTTTAACATTTAACATTCAACGAGAATAAACTATCCATTTCGTTGCTAAATTATTTGCTAAAAGTCGTACGTATAGCGATCTGTTATACTATATATATATCCATACATATATATATGGAACCTGTTGAATCGAACTTTGAAAACTTTATTAATATCAGTCCAGTCAACGATGACTCACAGAATCCCAACTTCCGGATTAATGTAATGGGAAATAGCAGCCGACTCACTCTTAAAGATATCCTATATATATATATATATATGAACTACATAACTATCCTTTATTTAAAAGACGAAAGAGGCATGTTGAGTTATAAAAACTATCATCTTTTATACAAAAATAAACACAAAATGATTCGCGAATCCTTATAATATTTGTACACAGCACTATAGGTATAGCTCCGAATATATAAGAAGATAATGTGAATATTATATAGGTACTATTACTGTAAAAAAAAAAAATTATAAAAATATTCAAAATTATTATGACGTATGTTGTATGTATTAATATATAAAATATATTATAATAAAATGCCCGAGTCTATTTTTTCAGAATTACCAGGAAATAACAATTTTTTTCCTTCCCGGTTTTGGTTTTTTTTTATGCGTACATCGTAAAAATCGGAATATCGAAAAATTACCTATGTACTCGTACCATTCTGATCCCGCATTAGCTACTGGGAAACGAGTAATGATTGGATAGTCTTCTTGTCAAAAATAGTTTCCAGACTATAAAATAAAAATATTTTATGAAAATTATATGATACATCATTTTATAATTTAAATCATTAACTTTATATTTTTAAATCAATACCTAGTAAAAATGATGTGCGTTTTACTACGTAATCATGATTTTTACTGATTACATAATACTTCTATGAGAACGGATTTTTTCAAAATTTACTAAATCTTAACACAGAACACGACACACGTCTATGAAAAATGTAGTGTTGAACCGTATGGATTTCTATTCCGTACAATCATAAAATGATCATAAAATCAAACACACTTTGAGAACTACATACATATATTGATATTTTGATTAACCATAAATACTGCAATATTGTTCCCATTTATAAATAAACTTTTGTATTATAAGAAGTATAGTTTTCTTTACGCTTAAAAGAAACTACTGGGAAAATCAAAAAATGATCTCTTGAAAATACCATTCAGAACGACTTTACTATCAAAAATCTTAATAGACTCCATTTACAAAAAATTGTTTCCAGACAAATACAAAAATAAAATAATAATTAACAATAAGTAAAATGAATAATTCCTCGTTCCGCTCATAATCTAATAGATTTATAACTATACTCTAGTAGTTGTAGCAGCTGTCTTTAAACTGTTATAACTGTTGACTGTAAAATAATTATCGACGAGTTACTAAAAATATTCAAAATATAAGATATTTTAAAAATTAATCATATTTTTAATAACACATATTTTAATTTCATATTTTCGTTGTACTATAAATATATTATAGGCCATGATGAGTAAAAAAATTATACCTTAGCTTAGATACAGCTACATTAAATGGATCACGAAGATTTAATTATTTTAGTGTAATCGTAATTCGTATGAGTATATATTAGTAGGTAGGTAGGTACCTAACGTGAAAAATGTTGAAATCCTTTGTTTAAACTGTTTATCGGTAATGTGTGATAAACCTGATACTGATATTTTCAAGATAGGATTAGATATAGCCTATATACGTGTAGGTAGGTAGGTATGTAATATACATAAGTAATACGTATGTATACGTCTATAGTATAATCATTGATTAATTATAATTATTCAATGGTATAATATATGTTGGAAACGACACCCTTTAGTTCAAAGTGTTACACACTGACTGTATAACGATTTAATATTATAATATACGAGTAGCTATTTATTTATACTTAAATACTTAAATTATTCTACCTTCTTCTTCTCCTTCGCCTTCTCTCCCTGCAACTATTTCAGACGGGCTATCCTAAATAACAACTTCCACTCAACTCTTAACTCCCACATCCGCTTCACTTACACTAGGCCTTTTCATATCGTCCAATTCTATTACAGTCCATTACCTCTTTTCCGGTCTTCATCTTCCCCCTCCATCTCTTTAACGTACGTTTCATCTACTAATCTTAGTGCGTTTGTCTCTTCTCTCCTCTAAACATGCCCAAGCTATCTCAGTCTATTCTCTTTAACTGCGTCTACTATTGAAACCACTACTCGTATATACTACCTAGCTCTTATATTATATACCTACTAATTTCTTATTTTATCTTTATTAGTCACTGCGCTCCTCCTTATCTTTGCTCCTCTATTCTATTCTATGTTTTGCTCAACATTCTGATCCGTATACACGCCATTGCACTTTTCGCCACTACCTATGTATTGTATTATACATTTGTAAATCATTATTGTATAATATATTGAATTTTCCTTTGATATTTTCTCCGACAGAGGTCACGAGTTAACGAGGCGGAAGAGTGGTACGGTAAAGCGCACAGGACAGCGCCGGACGACCCGACGGTACGCACCAGGTATGCTGACTTCTTGTCATCAATGGGCAGACTAGAAGATGCTGCGGAACAGTATGAGGCAGCCGCAACCTTAGCTTCCGGCGACCACGAAATCGCGGTCAAGACGGCCACGGCACTGCGCAAGGCCGGACGGACGTCCGACTCAGAGACATATTACAGAAGGGCCGTGCACCTGTACCCTCAGGTGAGTTATATAATATCAGTGGCGTGTAGTGATATTGATCAACTATATTATGATTGTGACCAGCGCCGGAGATAGGACAGCTCATTAAATTTTACCATTTCTACCGGCCAAAAGAGTTTTGATTCTTTAAAAAAAAATTGAATATACCCAATATAGAGTACCTACCGGCTAATAAAAATCTTACAAATTTCACTTTGTGCTCTTATATTTTCGGCTACACATTAGGTACTAATCGGTTTTTTGATTGTGACTAAAACATAGGACATCTTTGTGTGTGGTTATTTAGTCTTTAACATATCCGATAGAAAAGGAATAGATCTATGGTTGCCACTCGTTTCGAATTTAAAAATGCTGACTTTTCCTGGTTTTCTGAAGAAAAATCTGCCTAGTTTTTTGCAATGAAAATGTTTCTTAACATTTATCATTTTTATCATACATACCTCTATGTTTAAAGTTGATTTTTAAAAGCTTTTAAATATGTTTGGAGATCGCGAAGTATTAATCATTTATAAAAAATCCCAAATACCATAACTTATATATAGGGTACCTACTATATCAGTGGCGTCACTGCCGGTAAAATATGCCATAAATTATTATTACGTATATTGCCTGATACTTTTGTATACCTTTTATAAATTCTCTTACCTACGTTAAACTTTTTGTTTTCTCTATTTTCACAACTATGTATACTAGTAGTATGATCTAGCTTCATTCTAATAGGCTGCGTCGTTCACATTACCGAGCGTTGATTCAAACACGTACGTTTAAATGGGAGAGTATGAATTATTTTTGATCAACGTTCGCCGCCCATTACTAATGCGGCAATCTATTATTTATTACTATCGTACTATATAATCGTATGGGTTTCGTAGGATGCGGCGAGCCACAGTAATTTGGGTGCCATACTTCACATCAACAACAAGTTGGGCGAGGCCGAACGGTCGTACAAGAACGCCTTGCGGCTGCAGCCAGACGACGTGACCACGTTGGCCAACCTCCAGAAACTCAGAAACGTCCATCACCAAAATCGACGGACTGTCAAAAAATAATCGTCGTCGTCCTCGATCTCATTCACGGACTAATCCTTGTCCGGGATCCTATCGTCGTCGTAGGTACAATAAGAAAAATATATTACCGTATCGTCGCGCCAGAGACCGTGAATTTCCTATACATATATATATATATATTTATTATTTTATATTATAATATTATATTATATTGTACACCTAATTCGTTTTGTTGTTCCCGTTAACTGTACCTTTTTCATTTATGAATAATTTTTTATTGTTAAATTGTTTTTTTTTTATCAAAAAAATTTGTTAACATAATTTATTATTATTATTATTACAATATATATATATATATATATATATACTATAATTATTATGTACATACCTACCAATTATATATTATAATATTTCTGCAATTCTACTTGGTATTTCAATCCGGTCCTTCATGTCGAATATATATTTATGTATTACATAACAATATTATTGTACTATTAATACTGCAATTGCTCTCAAAAATACGGTAGTCTATACCAATCTAAAACTCAATACGAATCAGTTGCTTTTGTAACTATTTGCCTCATCATCAAACATATTTAGACAAGCACTGGTCGCATTGATAAATTCCTTTGAAATTATTAATAATATCCTCTCCGATCCAATCGAATCGAAGTTAGGTAAATCAAACTCAACGAAATGTACCAAATTGACTGAAAAATTAATTACTTTTTCGAATAAAGGCTGAATTTACATTATTTTATTTTATATATACAAAACAGACTTGCATCTAAAGTAAATAAGATACATACGATAAATAAGAAAATAATAACATAAGGATAATATGCTTGATAATAACAAATATCAACTAAAATAAATGACTTGCTTTGTGGAGGGAGGGAGTACTCTGTCTCAAGCTTGTGCTTCTACTAGAGGGTCGGATGTATCAGGAATTGTGAGGTGGTGAATTTATGGTTTTTGAATTTTAGAAATTGAGAGGGCGGTTTCTTTTGTGGCCGTTGAGTAGGCCGGGGTGGGTTGAGATTGACTTGATGTGTGAAAGGGAGACGAAGTGATCGACTGTTTGAGTTTGGTGGAGGTGGTATTTGTGAATTCGAGAATGGACGGGATGTTGGTGGATTTCCTGATGGTGTGATTGCTAACGTAGAATGGGAGGTCGGTGATTTGGCGGAGAGTATTATTTTTGACGGCTTCTATGCGGGACCAGTTGGTGTTTGAAATATTGGAAGCCCATGCGGGGGAGGCGTATGCTAGAATGGGGCGCATGTAGGCTTTGAAAATGTAGAGTTTGGTTTTGATGGAAAGTGGGCTTTTCCTGTTTAACATGGGAAAGAGGAGGTGGCCTGCTGCTTTAGTTTTGTTTACGACATACTTAATATGGGCTGAGAAATTTAGATTCCTATCGATGATAACTCCCAGGTATCTAATCGAGTAGGACCAGCTAACAGGGTGTTGAGGATTTTGGGTTTGGGAGTGTTTAGGATGCTTTTGTTAGAGAAGAAGCTGGCTGATGTTTTAGCGGGATTAATTGAGATTCTCCACTGTTTAAACCAGGGTTGGATGAGGTTGATTTGTTTTTGGAGGTGAGAAGCTGCCGCGAATTGATCTTTGCTGGTGGCGTAGAGAAGGGTGTCGTCGGCGAAGAGTGCGACTTTAGCTTTGGGGTGGACAGAGAGGTCGTTTACGTACAGTGAGAACAGATGGGGAGAGAGACAGGAGCCTTGGGGGACCCCCGCGAAGATGTTCCTGTGAGAGGAGAAATTGTTGTCGACTTTGACGGAAAATTTTCTGTTCTGGAGAAATGATTTGATAATGTTTAACTAGTTAGGTGGGGATACCTATGGAAATTAACTTGAAGATGAGGCCGGGATGCCAGACCTTGTCGAAGGCCTTTTGGACGTCGAGGAGGACAGCTGCGGTTTTCCTACTTAGATTTTTGGCCGAAATTATTTCGTCTAGGACGTTTACTAGTCGGAGGGTAGTACTGTGGTGGTGCCTAAAGCCGAACTGTTCGGGGCGGATGAGGGGAGTGGAATATGTTTAAAGTCTGGTGAAGAGGAGGCGTTCAAAGACCTAAATGAGGGTGTTGAGAAGGGAGATCGGGCGGTGGTTAGAGGGAGATTTGGGGTCTTTGCCCGATTTAGGGATCATGACGACGGTGGCGATTTTCCAGGAAACCGGGAAGTATTCGAGTCGGGTGCAACCGTTGAGGATGCGACAGATATGAAGGATGAAGGGCTTGTTGAGGCGTTTGAGGGCGGAGTTTGAGATATGGTCTGGGCCGGGGGCGCTACGCTTTTGGAGATCACGAATGGTGTCCTGGACATCGCCGAGGGAGAAGATGTTTTTCGGATGGGTGGAGGAAGAGTTGTGGTTGTGGAGTGATTTCCGGATGACGGAGTCGTAAGGAAGGGAATAGTTAGGAGCGGTGAATTGATCCTCCATGGTATCGGCGAATAGTTCAGCCTTACCAATAGGATCATAGATAAGGGAGTCGTCGTTGGATTTTAGGGGGTTGACGGGAGGAGGCCTCTATTGATTCGGTAGAAAAGGGAGCGGCCGTTGGGGTCCGAACTAAAATAAATGCAAACAAATCAAACTATAAATTATATATTAAAGAAATATGAGGTTCTCATTGGATAACTTCATAATAGTCAAGGATTTTTATGACGAGCCGCGAGGGGACTTTAAAATTAACCAGTGAAAGAAGAGAAAGAGAATCAATAGGGCAAGAAATAACATTTACGAGGAAGGCAGTATTACGAAAGTAACTACGGTCGGGTAAATAGGATAAGTTTAGTAAGAACAGGGGAATAGTCATAAGGACAGGAAATTTCTAAAGTATAACTTAATAAATTAAGGAACATTCTTTGGATGCATTCGAGTTGACGATTAGCATCAACAGCGTTAGGGTCCCAAACCACTGAACCATACTCAAAATGGGCTTAAAAAGTTCACATTAAATAGGTTGAATCGAATTGACAAACTTGAATTCACTTGCGATTATAATAAAAAATTCAAGAGTTTTACATGTAACGCTATCGATATGAAAACGTAGAAAAACAAAAATGAAGCCTAAAGGTCCATTCACACATATCAGTCACGAGACAGTTCAGTTCCGAAAAGTCGGATCAGTCTCAGTCAGTATTGGAAAATATCGGTTCGCTAAATTTAGATCGTGTCATCTACACTCATCAGTTTTCTATCCGAATCCGATCGATTCGTCGGTATCCGTTCAGTCATAGATCCGAGAACTTTTGAATTCTCGCCAACGATATTTTTGTTTTGACTGACGAAAATTGTAATCGAAAAATGGATGACGTACGTCTTATTGATGTGTTCGACAGTATGAAGTGCTGTACGATTTATCAAATCCAAAATATATGGACATTTCATATAAAAACTAAATTTGGAGTAAAATAGCAGAACAATTGAAATCAGGCGAAAAGTTATATTTTAAATATCTATATATATGTTGCATCAGTTTCTTATATAGTGTCAAGAACTCTTCTTCACCGTCTCTTTTTTGCCATGCTTCATGCACACTTTCGTCTCTTCGGAGCCTTATTCTTTTCTGTTTCCTCATCCAAAATGATCGCAATTATACATAATTCTTCGTCAGTGAAATTCGTCATATTCACGTTGTTAATGTTCCGTAGTATTATTTAATATTATTAAAATAAATAAATATACAAAAAAATGTTTAATACGTTATGTGTAATATGCGTGTTTGGACCTTGTAACAGACTTAACATGTCTGACATGATTTCTCGGAACTAACCGGTCTCGGTGACTGAATGTGTGTGAAACAAACTTGACTGACCAGTCAAAATCGTCAGTAAACTTGACTGTTTCCGACCGGATACATCACTGCCTCGTGACTGATATGTGTGAATGGACCTTTAATCACGTAAACAGTCAACTAATATGAATTAAATTTAGACTTTATCGCCATAAATAAATGAAAAAGTGATAAGCAAAAAAAAAAAAAAAGGATTATTCATTGAATTCATTGTCGACATTATATTTATATACTATAATATGTATTTGCTATTTTTCAGAGATAATTTGATCGCTCATCACCTCTGAAAAAAATTAATAAGTAAAAAAAACCTTGCGTCCCGGGTGGGTGGATATTATTTTATTTGTAAAAATATTCTCACCGCGCCATTTATTATAAGAATGGTCGATTGTCAAATAACAATTTCTTTAATGATTTTTGTCGATTGTTTTAAGCATGTTATTAAGGCTATAAATCATGCTTAGTGAACCACTTTTATTTATTTATATATTGTAACAGCAAATGATCATAGATACCGCGGAATATATTATAAATAAAATGAAAATCCCTTTAATAACTATGTACTAGTAACTATTACGACGAACCAATAGATTAGATAGACGGATAGATTAACACAGCAGGGACATAATAGGATGACCACATTTAAAAAATCATAAATCACTTTCAAAAACAGCAAGCGAGCAAAAAAAAAGCGCATTCCAACATTTTCCCTTCATAAATCAAAAATTGCTTTCCGAAAATAATAAAAATTAAAAATTCTTTTGAAATGAAAATGAGATTCTAACCTTCAAATACTGATTAAACCCATACCGTTTGAAATTTGTAGGGACAATGGGACACGATGCTGAAATATGGGGCAATCCCTTAAAATAAAGGACATATGCGGCCACCACAATATAAATTAAAGGCATCTATACTTGTATATAGAAACTTTAAACTACCTTTTATATCTGAAATATTCTATAAATGCAAGAAAAAATATAAAACAACAATGTTTAGGTATCTATTTATTATTATTTATTTATATTTTTTTTTAGTAATATTATACCAAACTTTACTCAGAATTAACTTTCGGATGCAATTATTTATCTTTACTTTTATAAATTTAAAATAATAAATATAAACTATCTTGGCCGAAAGGCAAGAACCACCAAAGGGATAATGAACGACCATCTTTTACCATGTATATCTACTAAAAAAAAAAATTTACATAGGTTCAGTGTCGGGCTAACAAAATATAAACAATTTTATATGCATAAAAAAGCATTACCAACATGTATTGGATAGATCATATGAATAGCGACATATTTTTTTTTTTTTAATTGGAAAAAAAACAGCAAGGTATAAAAAAAAACATACAAATAAATAAAAACGTTTTCCTATTATATATAATTATTATTATTACAATATCTAGTCTATATACACAACAGTCTTTAATTTTAAAAAAAAAATATATATATATATAATAATAAATTGAATCATACATTATGTATAATATATTATATAATATCAATAGATCGTACAAAATGAACAAAATAATGTTAAGGATATTCCACCCTGTTCTATCACAATATATTTTCATACATTTTATGGTTGTTTTTATTTATTATATTTTATACATACCAGTGATATATATATATATAAAAAATCTACTTCAAATTAATTACACAAGTCACCAGTGACGAGAATTAATTTAGAAAAAATCGTAACGAATTATAGATCTATATTTACATTGTAATAAATCTATTTTGTCACGACTGAAATATAATAATTGTACAGTGTGTTCGTCAGATGGACATTCACCTTTTTTCCTTTTTAACAAACCAATAACAGAAAAAACTTACAAAAACACTTTTTATTTCACACAATGGCAGTGGCAACGCGTAAAAAATCTCTTAGGGTAAGTATACTTGTATATATTATATAATATAATAAAACTACCATGTATGTAACAATTGTATCATATATTGTTATAATATTATTATTATATGAAATGCATATTTCATACAATAATTATAAAAATATATATGAAATGAGTCCGTCCAGGAAGACGCAATAATGAAATTATGTTTTTAAATCATGTACTACATTATTATTGTTTATTTTAAATACATTAGTAATAAGTTGTGTGCCATTCGATTTGTAAATAAAAATTGGTTAAAAATTTAAATTTAAAAGAGACGATCCTCAAGTCCTAAACCTTTTCATACATGTACACATATATTGGAAGCCATTTTTATCTTATATATACGCGAATAATGTTTTACCTCGTTAAAATGTTCAATAATAAAATGTGATAAAATAATTATGTTAATAAAAAAGAACAGATCGCGACTCCACCTAACCAGAAAAAATATTATATTTACGTAATTCTACAGGGTCGACTACCAATATACAAGTGAAGACTTTAACGCAGTGCGGTCAAATTTTGTGTTTACCTTGATAGACTTGATTCAAAACTATATATTATAATGGTTTTTAAACGCAAGAAAAAATTAATTTAAATGTTAACACTAACTCTATGAATAACCCCCTAACCCCTAACTTTAAAAACCAAAATTTTGAATCCAAATCATTATTTAAAAACAAAATCAAAGAATTTATTTTAAATGCCAGACTTGATTGAAATCTTTATATACTAATTATATTACAAGTATGATCGTAGATATCTGATAATTTACTATTTACCTAGAAACTTTTATTACCTAATGATTATTGCGTAACCACAAAATCAATGAAATAAAAGTTAGAAAATATTAAAAATGGAATTTTTAACTACTCAATATTAAAGCCGTAGGTAGATGAGAATAAAAAAAATAATGTTAATTTTATATAGTAAATGTCAAATGATATAATTGATTATATTATACATTACATTGTACTTCTATGAAATTTTTTTTTAGATTTGAATAGAGGTATAGGGTGTTTTTAAAACAATATAGTAGTACCTAACATTAACAATAATTTTCCCTGTGCCATTTTTAAAATGTTATATCTACAAAGGACACCCAATAACTGCACTTAAATCAAATTTTATTTCCTACTATCAGTTTTTACTCAATAAAAAAATAATAAATTGATTAAAAAATGTATATATTTCTCTATAACAATTATAATTTACTAATTTATTATTAGTACAATCATACATGCATGCACTAGTTTCTAGTTACATTAAAAAAAAAAATTGGTTGACAAGGGTCAACAAATTAAACTGTAAAAACAAGTTCAAAAGTACAATATATTTAGATCTTTGTTGCTCCAAATATATTAAAATAGGTGGTATATGTTTTAGGTGTCTCCAATGGATATGACCCACGTAAACATTAAGATAAAAATGGCAGAAGTGTATATTTTTTAATATATTTAACTAATATAAGACAAACTATTATTTATTGCTTTGTATAAATATATTTTAAATTTAATTATTTCTGTCAAAGAAATATTGGTTTTAACTTAGTTGAGGTCGTCAAATACTTTATTTTTTTTTTAAATTAAGTGTTCATATTGTTAAAAAAAAAAATACATATATTGCTACTTCTTGATCAAAAAGAAATGTTAACGAACGCCAATAATAAAGTCAAATTTCTAACACTATACTGAACACAAATACTATAACCTGATTTTAAAAATTATATGCTCTTCTGTTCTATAGAAAAATCACAGTTTTTCGATATTTATAATAATAAAAAAAAAAAAAAAAGTATAATATAAATCATCTCATCTACACTTTTATGATTTGATCATGTTATGTTTATTGCTACTGGACTCTGCCCAATACATACCCCGATCATGTCATCTTGCTCTTGTTTCGTTCGATTAGGATGGGACAACGGCGGTACCCGAGCAACAGGTTGTTGTACTGGTGGTGGTGGTGGTGGATGATTATGCAATGAATGCAAAGAACGAGGGGGTTGCGATTGTATCGGCTGATATGGGTGATGTTGTGGGTGTAGGAACGGCAAGGAGGTAGGTCGACAGTGAACAATTGCACCGACAGCGGATGCTGGATTCATTGGATAAATGGTAGCGTGGTGAGGCAGATGATGTCTAGCCATTGGCGCCATTTGGTAACCATGATACATTGAAGCTATCGGTGGCGGATCACAATCCATTGTAGCTCGACCTCGGCACTGGTCTGATCTCAATCTTATTGCTGTAAAAAAAAAAAAAAACCAATAATAATAAAAATTATAAATTACATTTTACTTAAGTATACATTTTTTTTAATACTAATACAAAAGATAAAAAGTGAATAGTGTTATTACAAAAATGCATTAACCACCAAAAAAGCAATAATATTATGTCAGTAGTGATATGTACGGCTGATGCAATCAACTTTGATATGATAAAAATTAAAATGTAAGTGTAAGCTAAAAATTATTTTATTTATAAATTGTATATAGATAGAAGATGGATAATGAGTAAAGTTATAATATAATTTTCCTTTACACTATATTACACTTTAGTTATTATAGTTATAATTATTATGATCATTAAATAATAAATTGTAAGTATATATGAATAAAATGTGTAATATGTATCTAAGAGGGAAATACATCCAAGTTCAATATTCATAATTTTTATGTTAAGTTAAGTTCATGAATATTAACAGAAACTTTAAAAATATCAGATTTTATAACATAATACAAAATCTAATATGAGTAATATTAAACACTTACACACAACACCCAAATATTTAAACAACAATTTTTAAAACCCTTGTATAAATGTGCATGCATACACTAACATGTTCAATAATTTATTACAAAACAATATAAACTCAATCAACTATACTAAATTATATAGCATACATAACCTAAAACACAAATAATATATTCCTATCCTAATGATAATATTAAGTATTACCTTATATATTTTTCAAGACATATTAAAAATATTTTTTATCAATATGAAGAAAAAAGTATGTTTTGTTAAAACAATAATAAATTCTATAAAATAAACAATTAGTCGTTTAAAAATGTATATGAATAAGCAATCCTCGTGTTAAGTAGTTTCTAGACAAAAATGTAATATAAGATTTCTTATGAAACGCTTGAAATAATATGTAACATCAGAATTAGCTGTTTCTGCCTGATATAGTGAAGTAAAACAAAATCAAGTTTGTATTTCAATTGTATTGGTCATTGGCTGTAGTTTGAACATGATTAGATATTATAATTGTGTTCTCTTAGTTATTATGTATTATATATTTATTTAATTTCTTGAATTTTCAAACAAAGTAATATTAATTATGTAAATTTAATTTAATACATTATTTAAATACTAATAATACTATATATTTATCAAAAATAATTACAAAAAAAAACATGGGCTATGTTATCCACATTAAAAAATTATTCATTAATATTATAGGTAATTGAAACCAGATTTTGCCATGTTAAATGTGTTTGAGGTAAATATTTTAAAAAATTACTATAAGGGAAATAACTGCATTATTAAAACAATCAAAGAAGTACTGTATATTCAAAAAATACTTACATTATAAAGTTCTTTTAAAAAAAACTATAATTTAATATACTACCTATTCTGAATTATTGACAAAAATTATTTGTCATTTTAAATATAAACTGTTTAATTTTAACAAATAAAAAACCGTTATTAAATATTCATTTAAATTTCTTAAATAAATAATTCTTATAATTAATTAAATTTTTATTTATAAGTCGTCTAATTTTTTAAATTTACTTTATATAATTATATGTACATATATGATATAAAATATTTAGTTTAACTATTATGATAATACTATATACAGATAGTCATGATGCTAGTCACTAATGTTCATAAATAATATGATTAACTTCTAATTAACATGAAAATGTTAGAAAATAAAAACCACATAGTAAAGAGTGTAAATACAGTATTATGCCAATCACACAAAATTATCACAATTGACAAAAAACAACTATAAATGATGAAAATTTAACATATTACAAAATAAATATTTTGATGATTCTGTTTTTCAAAAAGCAAAATTATTTAGTATGATTCATTAAACTAAATGTGTATGCTGTGTATTTATGATTTAATAATGAATGCTATTACTCAGACTACTAATAATTATACAAATAACACACATCACATTATTAAAAATTAACTTACACTTTTTGAAATTTAATATGTAGACCCAAAGTTTAGCAATAGTCATCGGGCGTAAAAATGTGTAGGGAAAGTGTTTCCTTCGAGGTAAGCAAGAACAAAAAAATAATAATAATAATATATATTTATTTATATATTAATCTTGAAAAAAAAAAATTATCAATTATATTTCTACAATTTTATTTATTTTTAATTAACTTTATTAAACAAAAAAAAATACCTATATAATATTAGACTAAAATTATATTTTCTAAACATAGATAGTACAATAAATACTAATTATTGACATTCTTACCAGATGATTGCACATTAGTGTCTCCTGGACCATTATTATTAGGTAAACTATTAAATGGTGGACTAGCACCTAAGCTGTGTAGTCCAGCTTGAGCGATACCACTAGCTGTATTAGTGCCTTCTTCAGAAGTCCTCTTGAAGAAATTATGTTGCAATGCATAATATGGTGTAATTCGAGTTTTTGGATCATAATCTAACATCCGAACTATAAGATCCTATAAAAGTATACACATCCTCATAAAACAAAATGAAAAACCATTTATAGATAAAATTAACTTTTAAAAATTCTTACTTTAAATTTAAGATAATCAGACACTGAATGTCCAGGTTCACCTAATCTCCTAGCATATGGACCTCCGGTTTCAACACCGAGTATATCATGTAACCGCCTACCACCAGGATTTCTATATTTTTTAGCATCTTTAGGTTTTTTTAGTGTGTACGAATCAACACCAGGCATTTTGTCAAAATATTTATGGGCTTTTTGTGCCTGGTCAAGTATATGTTTAGGTGGCATTCCCAAAACTTCAATGATTTTATTCATCTGGTCAATCTAAAAAATAATAATGAATGTTATTAAACATATTTTACATCTGTATTTAAGTTTCATTAATAAAACATACTTCATTTGTTCCACTAAACAGTGGTTCTCCAGTATGCATTTCTACTAATATACATCCTAAACTCCACATATCAATAGCCAGATCATATGGTATACCAAGCAAAACTTCTGGTGAACGATAAAAACGTGACTGAATATACTGATAAATCTATAACAAATATTTAGTATTATATAATTTTGAAGTCTAAATATAATTTTTTAAAACTAACTCTTTGGCCAAGTTGACAAGATGAACCGAAGTCTACTATTTTAATTGCGGATCGTTTAGGATTACATAACAATATATTTTCTGGTTTCAGATCACAGTGTATGATGGACAGGTCCGGTGTGGACAGGAACAACAGAGCCGTGCACAGTTGAGCAGCAAATTTACGTGTAAGATTTAAAGAAACACCTTTAAAATTGGTGTTCCTAATCAAATCATACAAGTTATAAGATAATAACTCAAACACCAGGCACAGATGATTTCGCCACATAAAATGTCGCTTGAGTTTAACTGTAAATTGATTATTAATTAAAAATTCATCAATACATAATTAAAATATTTTTTACATACCAATATAGTATTTATTGTCAACATCAGCTCTATTCATCATTTCTAATAGTCTAACTTCAATTTGAGCTTGATTTAGGAATGGTTTTTTGTTCTTTATTATTTTTATTGCTACATAACAATCTTCTTCTTCATCACGAGCCTTGACAACCTATAAAAATGAAAATGAACATTAAATTATATCAAGAGATTTTAAAATAATTTTACTCACTTGTCCAAATGATCCTTTTCCCAATAAGGATATGATTTCATAGCGGTCCAAAAACTTTTCACCACTTCTTATTATATAATCATGATTATCGTCATCGTGGCCATCATTATATACTCTCCTTTCTTTTTTATTGGCCACAGGACCTTCGACAGGTGCTCCGTTGTTTTGAGGTTGACTACTTAGTCCTACTGCTCCACCACCAGCTCTTTTCTTTTTCTTAGCATAGTATACCTGCATATAAATAAAAATAAATATTTGGAAATAATTCAACCTACTTATTTCATTTCAAAAAGTGAACCCACATAATAAAACAATTGTTTAAACATTACTATGTTATGTTAATTATGTAATTATACTAAAATACTATATAAAAACACCATACTGTGTCTTGATCAGTAAATTATTCTGATAGTAAAAAGTAGTTAATTATATATTGACACAATTAGATATTACTTATATACAATATTATCTCAATATTCAATGCTATGTATTAAGATTAAACATTTGACCTTTGATATTTTAAATTCCTACACATTACATAAACTATGTAATGTATATATAAACATTGTAGAAAAAAATTAAATATTTTGATTGAAAATGCATATTCTAATACAAATGATGCAAAATTGTTAAAATAAACATTTTACTATTAAAAAAATTAAAAACAATATAATGGCTAATCATTGTGAATATTACATTTATATGTACATAATATAATATTATATACTATATTGAAATAACTCGTTTAAAATTGTACGATAATTATTTAGTCATTTAAAATTTTATACTGTACCTCATTTATAAATTTATAGGTCTTGATCAAATCCACCGAAAGTTTTCTCAATGGAGCTGATGATGGATCCCGAAAATGAGGCGGTATTCTAGCTTGCATTGCATGGATATCAGCATGCACAGGAGCAACTCCACCAACCATAGGCAACTGATCTTCAGCAACAAGCCTTCCATATAAGGGTCCACCTCCAAAACCAAAGTTACTATCTTGGGATCCTTGCCCATGACCTTAATAAAATGTTTGTAATAATAATATTGTAATCCAATGTAATATAATAAACATGTATTAGGTATACTAATTTATAAGTATTTCAAAATAAATACCATTTTCTTATAAATATTTTATTCTAACTATTTGGTAAAATTGGGATTTTATAGTATACTCTGTCCAGTGAGAGAACGCGCCGCGGCCCGACCAAAATCGGTTTCGTTTCGCGCAACCCCGCGCGTACCTACTCATAGTGTTCCCACCTATCCCATCTGGTGACCGACTGCGCGCTCGGACGTACCGCCGCCGCCGTAGTCGCTGTCGCTCGATTACCATTCTACATGCGCAGACGCGGCGCGTTCTCTCACTGGACAGAGTATAGAATATACTTGAAAATCCATTTTTTTTTATATACCTATTATATCTTTAATTATTCTATTAGTACCTAGTTTTCTAGATGTCCATCATTAGATAGGTATTACAAGATAAGTAATTCTTGAATAACAAAAAGATAAATAAATGCACAATACAAGGCTACAACATTTAACATAGGTAGCTATTAAGTGATTGGTATATTTTAATTTGTCCACTATGTTTAAGTATTAAGTAGTTAGGTAGGCACTAGTAATACAATCAAATTAGCTTGCATTTTAAATAAATCTAAATTTTCTATAAAATTTTATTTTTTCTTATTTTATAAGTAGGTACCTACATTATTTTAAAAATAAATGTTTTCGAATTTAATATTGTACATATGTAGGTACAAACGTAATAAACTTCTCTAAGTATAAATTGGAATTAAAATGTGTATACAGATTTACAAATCTATAAATAGTTTCAACAGTACCTACAGTATATCTATTTTTAGTGTGTCATCTAATCCCCAACCATATGCCTGCCAGTGAATAGTTTAAACAAACAAGTAAGAAAACTTATTTCAAATAAATAACTGACAAGTAATCTAAAATCTGAACTACTAAAGAATTAGATACCTACAAGCAATAATAAAAATTAAGTTTAAGTCATAAAATTGTCTTCAATATTATGTAAAAACAAATTTAGTTATTGGAATCTTACAGCTGATTAAAAATTTACAATATAAGATTGAATTAGAATTAGAATGATTTTAATTTAATCAAAACATACATAAACTAATATGATATATATAGTACTGTATAGAAAATCAAATGTTTTATGAAAATTAAATAATCCATTAAATCAGGTATCCACCTACTCTTTATTAGTATACACAATTTTTAAATAATTAATTCATTGATTAAGCTATTATTATTAAAAAATAAAATAAGTGTATATTATAAAAATAAAATGTACCTACCTAGAATATTGAAAAAAAGATTATAGATAACATATTATGTAGCTATAATCTTTATTTGAATACTCCAGACACATTTTCTTTTTTATACATTATTTATTTTATAATATATTTTTTTATTTTTTATAATACCTATATATTTATTTTTATAAAAGTATTCATTTTATTAATAACTTTTAAATAATTCATTATTATTTATTCAAAAACCTAATTAAAGATCTACAAGTTAAACACATTCTTTATTCTTTTCTATATGCTATTAAAAATAAGAAAAAATATACCAAATCATAGCATAATATTTAAGTAATCTATCAATCACAAAATAAAAATGAAGTTAATAATCTAATATAGGTACCTACAAACTTGTAAATATTATATTATTACTTATAACATATACATTCCTGTTTATAAAATGCCAATACCACAAATCAAGTTTTACAAGAATGTTTTTATTGTCATCTAAAGGAATCAAATATAGACAATAACAATTATTTTTATTAAGAAAATATCACAGATAAATCAATATTTTATGACAACAAATTATAACAAGTTGGTTGATATTATTCAAATATAAATAAAACTGTTTAGTAAGGTATATATTTAAAATTTGATCAAAGTACCTATCTAAATTCTAAAATAACAATATAAACAAATCCTTAATACTTATTACTCCATTCATTAAAAATATATATTACACATATTACACATGGTGACTACCTACTTATTTAAAAACTTGAATTGTGAGAGATAAGCATTTAAGTACATATGTATAAAACAATACAATTTTTAAAAATAAAAATCAAGGAAAACATGATTGTTTATCACAAGCCACACAACAGTTGTCTAAACATGTGTTACGTCAAGATTTCATTGTATCCAAATGTATTCAAGGACAAACTTCCAACATCTGGTAAAAATGTATTACAAAACACTAATCTCAACGATTCTGTAAAATACAATGTAAGTACCTAGGTACTTACCTACCTACAATATTTTATATTATAGGTATACCTACCTACCTACCTATATTTAATATATTTTTAGATATAATAAATTTTACCTAAACAGTAAATAGATAAAGAATATTTAAGAATACCTATTCATAGATTGAATATTGATTAAAAAAGCCAGTTTTGGAGGTTTTACCTACCTTAAAAGTAAAAATGCTCACCTTTGTTTTTCTGCTTTTCGACCATCATAAACGGTTCATGCTTATGCCAACTGTCGGCTTGCTTGGCTCCATTACTGCCATCCATATCTTGACCAGACGCCGGCAACGCGTTGCCGGCGTTCAAAAGCACCATTCATACAAATGCATCATGTCACAATAGTAGTTGATCCACAATGTGTCTGGAGTTTGACGAACTGTCAACTCTGCGGCGGCACAGCAGAACTCTGTACATACATAACCAAAACAGATATAAATGTGTAGACTATCGTATTATAACAAACAGACCAACCAAATGATAGCATACGGTCGTCGTGTCTAGAACCTATCATTCCGATGTTGTGTACCGCTAATATCCTACGTACCTTGCCGTCGAGCGGGAGAATTGCTAAGCGGTTTTGTCACTACAACACTGATATGTCATCCAATAACAATACACACCAACACAAATCTCCCACTGTACAGTGTACGTACGCGACGTCGGCGATTTCGAGAGGGGAACAGAGGGGTTAAAGCTCAATAACAATAACAATACATGACGCGTCGAGAACATGTGAGCCATGCCCACGCTAATAGCCACACTTACATAACAGAACTAGTACACGCCGTGCACTGTAGTAGTGGTCGTCGGACACTGCCAGTTGCCACTGGCCGAGTCGTTCGCAGCGATTTCTGACGGCCGACGTGAAGCGCGCCGTTACGATGACGGGGGCATATGCCCTTTTTAGGCGGTATCGCACATCGCCCGGCGGTTGTAGCGCGACATGACGGCGACAATCCCGTCGCTTCCTCGTATGGGTAGGCACGTTACCACTGATGTCACGTCGTACCTTCGTGTACTGGATGCGGCGAAACGTCGAACTATGGCCCGTTTATCACCGAGTATATATTTTATCGTTACCGTTTGGTGTATACCCGCGCACCGATCGCCACTAGTGTGGTGACGGTCACCGACCGTACAAACTACGGCAGTGGCAACGATGTGGCGTGCGACTCGACATAATAATATTGCAGACACGGATTTATAACAGAATACGAAACGGCGGAAAACGAACGACGTACACGCACAGTATTTGTACACTGTAGTAAATGGACTCGTCTCAATTATTATTTGTAAATCGGTACGACTACGATTGTTGTTTTACAATATAATATTATGTTTTATAATATACGCGTTATCGCTTTTGACTGTCGCACGCACGCACAGGAGCCACTGCGTTTTCCGTACGGTCTGGTCGTCACGACGGTCAGCGGACGGCGACGGCCGACGAACACGAGCAGTGTTGTAGACCACCGTCGAGACGCAGCGCTCGGTCGACGGCAACACACGCACACACACCACACACACACACACGCACACACGCACACGCAAACACACAAACACACTCGCAGACGAGACGACACCACCGCGCTGGTGTACACCAGTACACCAAATTATTATTATTATTGTTTTTTTTTTTTTTTGCTCGAATCACACGTACGGGGGACTTGACTTTTATCGCAGCGGCTTATCGAACAACGACCAGGCGTGGCACGCGCGGTTTTTTTTTTTTTCAAATATATTAAATAATAAAACCTGAACCATATCCTCACACCTACTATAATATTTAGGTATGTATAGGCTCATGTAAAACGTTAATTTGTATTTTCTATCATTTTCCATACGATTTAATCAGTCGTCATCTGGTAAATTTTGTATCTTTCTCGTTGGAGACACTAATATTGCATAGATAAGTTTAATAATGAACTAATTACGAAAAATCACCCATTAAATTCCTATAATCGTCTGGCCACATATTAGTTGCCGGTGCTGGCGGTACGAGAAATTAATACTGTCGTCGTCAGTGCCGGTAGCAAGCTACTGTCGATGAAACGACGACACACGCCATTTGTCGGTCACAATCTCGGACGGCGTGTTCCAACCAATCGTTAAGGCCCTTATGTCCATCGGTGGTTGAACTTGGTGCACGCAGATTTCACTTAAGGTGTGTCGCCATCTATCGGCCCGGACCGGACGATTCACCAGTCAGCTGTACGGTGGCGGCGTGTTGCCAATTCCGTACGATCGTCGTGGTGGTAGACGTTAGACGAATAGACGATACACACACACAGTCGCGATTGCTTTGTCGGTTTTGTCTGTCGTCTTTGTGTGTCTATTGTTCTGTGTACGATCGTGTATATAATATCCCATCCGACACGATACCCTCCGAGGAGTTTGGTGGCCGGCCAGGACTTGAGGAGATAAAAAGAGAAAGTTTTTTTTTTTTTAATTATCGTCGCATGACCGTGTGACACAAAACCAATAGAAAAAAACATCTCGCCGTGAATATTTCTCGACACGGATAATTTACGTACTCCGTAAAATACTATCGTGATTTTTATATAGGACAAATGGTACGGTAAACGAAGAGTTACTTATGCGACCAGTGCCGGGTACTTTGAGCTGTGCCGTCGCGCGTTTGCACGCCCGGAAGGTAAATACAAAAACAGATAGGTATAAACAGAATATCTAGTATAATAGAAAACCGCGTTTCGCGATGAGAGTTTGTCAATGATTGTTTACGTGTATGCTAATTGGCACCGATCCGTTGTTGTCATTTCACCCTGTAGTCCTATGTTTTGTTGCCGTTTTGAAATACCATATGCTTTACCATTGATTATTTATTATATAATACCTATACCTATGATCGATTGTTTTTTTTTTTTTGTTGTTGTTAAGTTGTATTTACCGTCCTAGAAAGTCTTAACCCTTTATAGTTTTGGAATCTCGTCTTCATAACATTACACAGTACACTGTTTCCTGCCGTTTGACATTCAGTCTGTTCCTCCTTTGTTTTCGACTACCTACCTTGGCATTAAGATCCATTAGGTGTACTTATAGCATAAGTAGGTATAGGTGGTTTATATAAAAGCAAACTTCAAACATACCTAGATTGAATGTAAATTATAATAATCGTAATCTTCTATATTATATTTTAATGTTTGAACAATCCATCTTTATTAAAATAAGTACATATTCGTTGGGAGCACGGACTGAAATATACTGGTACAACGATATATGTTCATTTATATACAAGGTATATCTTAGTCCGTGGTTGGGAGTCACAAAAAGTTTAGGGTTAAGTTCCTCTCCCTATATTATTAATAGGTACCTATGTAACTTGTCAGTTTTATCATTTGTTGAACGGACAGTGAATTTTCTACAATAGGTTGGTAGAATTGGGATGATTTTTCTATTTTTTGGTCATAGACATCGTTTATTATATTATTTTAGCAATTATTTAAAAAAAATGCAAAATCATGCATTCACGCCTATGTCAGACCCAAACATTGAAATTTTATTCAAATCCTTTAAAGGTAAAATTTGAAAAATCTTTTTCAAAAAAAAAACTTTTCTAGTCAGAGTTTTATGAGATAACTATAAATCGTTTATAGCTGAAGTTCTCAAATAAAGCATTTGCATCTTCTAAAAAAGCTTTTTTCACTATTTCATCATTTTGAAATGATTTTTTATTCTTAGCTAATATGTGACTAATTCGGAATGCAGCAATTGTATGCAATTGCTGCTTTGGATTTTAAAACTGATTTAGTAAAAATCAGTTGTTGTTTATCAATTTCAAGTTTCAATTTTTCTAGTTGTTTTTTACGTACTTCAGTTTTAGGAGGAAAATCTATATCAAATTTTGAATTGGTAGTTTTTAAATGTCTTTCTAGATTACCTTTTTTTGTTGTGGATATTGTTGTTCGACATATCAAACATTTGCACTTGTCTTTCTGCATTATAAAAAAAAAAAAATCTATTTCCCATTCTTTATGAAAATGATATATTTTTTGTTTCTTATGTGCACTCATATTTATAAATTTTAAACAACTTAAATACGTTTTTATAAATTTAATACAACAGAAATCGAATTAACACTGTGAAATTACTGACAGTACTGAAGTAAAAATGACTGCGGGAACTATAATCATTTGACATATGGAATCAGAATAAAAAATAAAAATTATACAGATGAAATCTATCAACAATGTTGTTAATTGCCATCATGATTAATTTTCATGTGTGTGGCCTAAAAATAAATTGTAACACGATTCACATTGAAATTGTTTGCGATTGACCGTTTAGTCGTCCCTAACCTATAGGTACCTACATACATTTTTTAAATTTTCCATTGATGTTTATGTTAATGTATAGGTACTACAAGATTCTCCAAAGAAATATTTAAAGGGGGTGTATCCCCAAAATAAAATTAATAAGCAAAACAAAGGGCCATAAACTTTTTTTTTAGTTTGCCGAATGAACCACACAACCTTAAATTGACCGAATTATTTTCCTAAAGTGTGAGGGGTGCCCTAGTACTAACTATCTCCTACAGTCTATAATGCAATAATGTACACTTTTTGTGAACCTAAAAAAAGGAATTGGTTTGATGTACAGTAGTTGTTTCTATGGTTTTTTAAAATACCCTCCTTGTGTAATGAATATTAAATTAAACTACTAAATTTATATACCTACCTAAATATATTCTATTTTGATTCTTGATAAAAAATCTTTTTTCTATAATATTAAGTATACCTATTGATTTATTTTCAAATTGGTAATATATAGAAACTATTTGTCTAGGATGACATTTCATTATTTGTTATCTATTTTTGATGGAAAATGAAGGGCAACAAAAGGGCATCAATTGGATCTGATTTGAACAAATTAACATACATAATCTGTACTTATTAGAGTTTTCACTTAATCATATTAGTCGTATTATTGTATTGTTTATATACCAATCAAGTTAGAATGAGGTGAGGACCTTCATCAAACACTTGACTTTTACTATATTGAACACTATGTACTTAACATAATAATACAATTTTGGTGTCAATTATAGCTAATAATAAATTCATTATTTGTAATTCAGTTTAGAATGGATAAAGGAAGTAAGTTCATTCGACCAATAGGATTCAGAAGACGTACAAGATCTGCCAGTAGCGTTTGTATGTTATAATGTATAAATAACTTAACAAAATATGTATTTTGTAATTCTAAATATGACAAATATATAACATAATCATATAATTATGTTTCAGCATATCCTGGTAATAAAGCTCAAAGCGATGATTCCAGTAGTAATTCCAAAGATATAGGAGTATCTAGTATTTATCACGTAAGTATACTTTTTAAAAGCATTAATATTTATTTTAATTAAGGGAAGTAATATGATTTATTTTCAAAATAGAGTGATTCAGATGATATAAGTGGTGCTCCACAACCAATTCCATTTGCTCTACTATCAAAACACCTGATGAATTTGGAATCAGATTCGGTTAATGAAAATTTTACTTCGGGAAGACCATTCACTAGAAGGTTAAATTTTAACTATTGATTAGTTTATACTTTTATAGATTACATTTTATTATTATTACTATTATATCTACTACCTATAAATAAGTATTTATATCTAATTACTAGTGATGTTACAAACCCAGATTTTTTAGGTGGAATCAAACTTTTTCAAATTTTAACAAACCCAAACCAAACCATACTTACAGTTTTTTATTTGAACCCAAACACTTCATAAAAAAATTTTAAATATTTAAAACAATTAAGTATTTAATTGAATTAATAAAGCTGGCAACTCAAGAACTTCCTTTTTTCCTAATAAAATGATATATCAATTTTCCGAGTACCCATGTGTTATCAAAAATATGATTTTTAAATAATTGTTTATACATTATATTATATTGTGATAAACGATAACCAACATGCATTGATAATAAGTACTTATACTACAAGAACAATTATTATCTGTCCTAAAAATAGAGAAAAAAAACTATTTATTTAAACATTTTTGATTTTTTTTTAATCAATTTTCAAAAAAAAATTTTTCCTTGGTTCGATATTTAAAAAAAACTATTTTGTGTTTATAGTTCTGTTCGAATATTTTAATTTTTAAACAGTTCATAACATTACTATGTAAATATATGAATATGTCTATGAATAATTTATATTTTTGTTTTACAGAAAAAGAAAATTCAAAAAGATGATTGTTGATCCAGATGTTAAGTTTTCATCTCGAATTCCTAGTAGTTGTTCTCGCAGTAGTAGTAGTGAAAAGAGAAGGACCACTCGCAATTCTACTAGCATGCCAAGGTATAATTTATCAAAATATTTCTATTTATTTTATCAAATCTTTTTCGGATTTTTCTTTAATTGGTTAGTTTAAAATTTAGAAACTGTGGATCTTTAATTTTGGCCATTGGTAAAAGAAAGCGTAGTAATCGTGAAATTATAGCTGGTAGCTGCCATCAGGGTACTTCAAATATAAAATCAATGGACGTTGATGTTGCTAGTAGTTCAAGTAGTATTAGTTCTTCAGAAAGTGAAACTGGTATATTTACTAATGATGAAGGAAGAGAAGGTAAAAATTAAAATTTATACAATATAATTGAAAGATATATATAATTATACATATATTCATATTTAGGAGATGATGAACAGAGTGATTGGGTTGGTAATGCATGTGGAGCTGGTGGCATAACCGATGATGACACTGAACCTATGAAAATTGATTGTCAGCGATTTTTATCTATTAGTTTACAAAATAATGTTTTGTCTGAAGGAAGAGGACCTGGACGTATGCCGTTATGGACTAGAAAGGTAAAATGTGTTACAATTTTGGTTTCAAAATTTTTTTTTTAAATATTTATGTATAGGCTGGCGATAGAGAAATTCGTGGAGGTTTACGTAGAGTTCGTTCAGTTAAACCTAGTTTTTCTGTATTGACTTCAGCTAATGAAAAAGTATCTCGTTTTTTACGAGACCCGGCACAGTCTGAATTAAGGTGATTGTTCTAATTATTATTTAGTACTTAGTTTTTAAAAAATAATTTATATCGTAGACTACATCCAATGCCAAAAAATGAACAAGACCAACTATCACATTTAGCAGAAATGTATTCCCTTCATATGCAACTCAATGATTCGCCAAAAAAAGGAGTTACTTTGACCAAAACCGAGTTAGATTTTTTTTGTTTTTTGTGTACTGTATAAAATATAATCATAAATATTAATTTTAACTGTATTTGTCCAGCAATACAATTCAAGTAGATTTAGAAGCTCCATTTGCACATCTTAACCCATCAAAAGATCATAAAAGAAAGAAATCTGCGTCATCTGGTAATAATAAATATAACTGTTGAAAACAAACTTAAATATAAAATTAATTTTCAAATTTGAACTTATTTCAGAATTGAGTTTAGGCTTACAAGCATTACATAACCAAGCATGGAGACCTATAGTTCTTGAAAACAAGCCTTGTACATCATCTGAAGTAGAAAATTTAAATCAGAACAAATGAACGCAATTTTTATATCCTTTTGCCAACTAGTAAGGCTGAAACTAATTTAAAATACAGCTGTAACATGCTTATTTTATACTATATATATAATATGTATTATGTATACATAATATATATTTAATTTTATATACTGTTTAGCATGTTAAAGAATAGTAATATCTTGAATATTTCTATTGATTTAACAGTAATGATAATTATGTATTGATTTTTTATATTTACCAATCTATCAAGTCATTATTATTAAGAGACATTTATTTATTTATTATATATAATACTTAATAATATATTGTATACTTGGAGGTTGAAATACTCTTGTTTCTATTATTCTCTAAATTCTTAGTTTTATCCTATAAAATATAACGCTTTTTTTGTCTTGAAGACTTGAACTACTCTTTAAATGTTTTCTCAACATAATAATGTATCATTATCGTTATTACAATGTTTCATTATGTAAATTTTAATGGTATTACTTTGTTACTATTCCATATTATAATTATTATCATTTATGTTTTATCTTTATATGCTCACATTCATAAATTATTGTATAACTTATGTATGAATGATTAATCATTCTTTAGTTTATAAGATGTAATATCTTGAAATCACAAACTTAATTATATAAATTTTTAACAATAACTGGTTTTCATTTTTATGCATTATAATAAACTCCTAATATTATATGCAATATTGAAAATTAAACTGTACCTATTTTTTTAAACTACCTTTGAGAGTTCAATAATCATTAATATTTGTATCACAGGATTTAAAAACTTTAATTTATAAATATAGTAACTGTACTTGAATACTTGAAATTAATGCAAAAAAAAAATTATAAATTTCCTGACAATAATTTATTTTAATTAATTATATTCATATAGAACATTATTATTATTTTAGTGTTTGATTGATAGGCTTAAATAAAATAGAATAATTAAAATGTTTTTAATTGTTAAAAAATAAAATATGTTCATGAAAAACAAACAAAATGACTTCTTAAAACACCTATTATTATAAATTACATAAAAGACAATATTTTGTGATAATGTCATTGGCATGTTAGCAACAATTTTTTTATTTAAGGATAACGAGGGGATTTGGTCATTGTTCGCAACCGGTACATCTAGGATTTGCGACAGCCGCCGCAGGTTTCCATTCTGTTTTTTTCACTACTAGCATTTAAGTAGTTGTACACGACTACAACAGGCCGAGTCTATAATGTATTTTATTCATTTAGTTAAAAGTATAATTAATATTTATAAAGCTGACTGTACTTCAGCACACTTTTGTTGTTTAATCCTGATAATCAAAACCCTGTTTGATTTTTTTACTATTAAAGTGTTAATTATATTTCTTCTTCAAGTAAATGTTTATGTAAAATGCAAGATATTAATTACTAAAAAAATATAAGGTTTTATATATATACACTATTAAAAAATGATTTACATGTTAAGATAAAGCTTCGCCAAGTTGGTGGTAACTGGTTTTTACCCCCCCCCCCCTCCCACTAACAAGCCATAAACCTCATTATACTGGCATACAGAAAACCAATATTTATTCACCATTTAGTAATTTCATACACATATATGGTATATCACTTTATTTTGGGTAATGCCGTATAATTCAAACCTGTGTGTGATGAAATGGATCCGCCAGAGTTCTTACAAAACATACACTGACCTTACGTGTAAAACCACGATGTGATGTTTCAAAATATTATCCATTATTTATTTTATAATATTTTAGTATTTACACGTTTTTTAATTATTAAATTTAAATGTAAATTTTGTGAGACATCATATGTAAACAATGTTCATAGTTATAAGGAATTTGAAAAAATTTTAGCCATAAAATTAAATTAAAATATATTCATATTTCGCTATAAATCATATTAGATTTGTATATAATTTTAAAAAAAAAGGTGATAAGTAGGAGATGTAAGCACTTCACTTATTGGGAAGGATACTAGTAGTGAATCAATTGAATGTGAAAGCAATGAAAAATCACTGCATTCTATAAAACAATTTTAGGTAATACGTAACTATATTACTTTCCAAAAACAAGTATAACTTCAGTATTATATATATTATTTTATTAATATAATATGGTACCTAACTATGGCAACAATATTTCATATTTTTTCATTTATAAAAAATTTTGGTTATATTTCGTAATAGAATAATTAATTAAAATAAACGTCTAGTCTAAATGAACACAATTTTTTTATAAATGTTCTTATGAATGTAAGCGAAATCACATTACACATGTAGTAACTAGTATGTACAAGAACAATAATATATATTATATACATACAATATATTTAATTTTCAAGTTAACCCCCCCCCCCCACTATAATTGTCAGTTGGTTATCTTTTAATTTTAACGCCTGTGAATTAGTTAAAAAGATAATTTAACCTATAATCAAAAAGTTTTCAATTCAACGTAATTTTTTTGATATTTTGACTTCAATTATTTATTTACCTATACGTATAATATCACTTCTTAAATTACAGTAGCCATAGGTTTTTAATTATATAACACTTGATGTCTTGATTACAACCTCAAGGTCTATTGCACTATGATGAAATAGAAATTACTTATAAATGATTTTTGTATTTAATTAGTTTACTTATTATTTATTATATAATAATATTTACAGAATTGAACAAATAATTTAAAAACGTATGATACCTATATATTGAATGGCCAAATTCTATACAGGACAAGGTCATGCCCAGTAGGTGACTGAGTGAGAAGGAACATACATTAGTGTATGATTTCTAAATAAACAAGATATAAATATTAGGTACATTAATAAAATATTCGATTTGATTGTTGTACATAATTGATTTATACAGGAAGTAATGCTAATTTCTAAATACGCAAATCATAATTTAAAAACAAATCTTAGTTTAATGAAGATCGATCATCATTGTATCGAATATATATATATATAATATATATATATATATACATATATTCTGTTGAAACGCTAATATTAGTTGTAACTTATAAGTGTTATAACCTATAAAATATAACATTTAAAATTTTTACTTCTTAACATTAAAGCAAATTTCCTTAGATTTAAACAAGTAGGTAAATAAATTTTTTAAAAAAAAAGTAGTTGTTTAACACTGAAGATGAAAACATTGTTTTCAAAATACTATTTATTAAAATAAAAACAAATTATTTTATAGGAATTGGGTTTTTATTTTTATATAAATAATTCTATCTAAATTTTATCTAAATAAAAAAGTAACTCAACATCAATATAGGTAAATAAATGTTTTTAATATATGTACAATATACATAGGTATCGTTTAATATTGTGTTTTTAGTACACCTCACTATTATTACCTAGATATTTTTATCTTTTATTGGTGTACTCAAGAATTTTAATATCATTAACAGTGAGTTTGTTTTTAATGGCGCAAGTCAACTATATTCGACATGCCATACACTTATAATCTTCACATGTGTTCAAATTTTAGTTATATTTTATTACATGCCTGCCAAATAATCATAACTATAGTTGAGAAAACGGGTAGGCGATTTTAAATTTGGTTGGAAACATGTATGCTAAAATTCCTGTTTCTAATGACTACTTGTGATAAAATTTGGTTGTTGTAATAATAGGTTGTAGGTATTTGTCTGATAACTGACCAGATTGTAATTATACCACAGAATAAGTTAAATGTAACCTATTTTGTTGCTACACTTTGATGTTTGATCTTCAAAAGTTCTTATTTATCTTTGTTACAATACCTTACATAATTTCCGATGTCCTCAAAAAAATGCAAAATGAGAAACTATATAATACAAAAATTGACCCTCCTGATTTTTTTTTTATTATGAACAAATAAATGTTAAATTATATAATATAGATCATAGATTCTATCATCTCTCATTAGAACCGAGGACTTGAAGCATTTGTCTATTTGTTTTACATAGTCACAAAGATTTTCATATAATAAATAAATACATTTTATGATGAAAAATAAATGCATATTTTGGTTTTGTTTTTACTTTTAGGGCACATTTCTCATTTTTTAAACTTTGTCTAATAGATTTCATGTATTCAAAAAAACAGCAAGGTCACGCATGTATATTTTCTGTGAAAACCCATATAATCGTAACAGTTATAGCAAGCATAAAAATTAATAAATAATAAAACAGTATATTGCATTATACAATAAAATATTGCATAAAATATCTGATAAATTAAAAATTCTTTAACAATTATTAGTTTTAAGTGCATTATATATATTTGAATTTTTTGTCGTTTTTTATATCTACAAGTTCACTATCCTACTCATAATAATAAACTAGTGAACTACTATGACATATTAAAGAGGATTTTAATGTATAATAAATTTTAATACTTTCAACAAATTTGTATATTTTTAAACATAAAAAAAATAATTACATTTAGTATACTTTGTAATAGTAATTAATAAACATAACAATCTTACTAGGAATGTTTAATACTGTTTATTATAAACACTTATTTTGTTGATTTTATGATATACAGATAAGCCTATTGTTAAAAGTGGCAGTGGCTAAAATTGTATTCAAGAGGTGTATCTAAATGTCTTCTTGAATGCAATAAACCTATCAACCATACAAAACAATGATATATGGCTTACCTCTATATTATAAGATCAATAATTTATACTAATGGCATTAAAAATATTATGAACATCGCAAGTTAGCCTTGATGATGCCATATAATTTTTTTTTTATCGCCAATAATATATTATACATATAATATAATAATTGAAGTCCATTACATTTATATTGTCAATGTTAAATTGTTGTTTACGAACATTTTGTGCCGCGGTAAACAAGTTTTGTCTTAAATTTAAGGAATCAATGAAATAATTTAAATATAAAGTCAAAAAAGATATTTTAGATATTGAAATACAATAAAATGCTAAATATTAAAAAGAAGTATGGTTTCAAATGTACACAATAAGATAAAATATGTAATAATAGAAATAGAATAAAAAGGAATATAGTATTATATAAGTAGGTATATAAAGTATCACTTGGTACGTGATTTATGTCGTCTTTGAGCCAGCTGACTTAAAACTACAGGTCCGAGGTTAGGAGTTGGGGGTGACTGACTAACTGCTCGGTAAGTTGCTTCCATTGCTCCCTAAAACAAAAACGAGCAATTTAAGTGGAAGTTAATGTAAAACAATCTACATTAATTTTTTTACTGACTTTTATCTTATATGATTCCTGTAACTGTATCTGATGTGTTGGCAACTTGTCTCTATTCATTATCCACGGACTAGTTAAAATTTGACAAGCTGTTGGCCTTTGATGAGGATCTATATGCAACAACTTTTTTACTAAATCCTAAAATCCAAATTTGATTACTAGATATATAGATGTTAACAAATATCATTACTTAAAATAATCATTGAATAATTACCTTAGCATCAGCTGATACTACTAGCCAGTTTCCAGATTTAAAATCTAGATTACTGTTACCAATACGATTTAATATTTCTATTGGTGTATCTTCAGGTCCACTAGCAAACGGAGTATGTCTGTACAAATTAAAATGATTAGTTAATTTATTTGATTTACTATTAAAGAGCAGACATGTCTAACCCAGCTAATAATGTATAAAGCAGTACGCCTAATGACCAGATGTCACAAGCTGCATCATAACCTTGTCTTTTCAGTACTTCAGGAGCTACAAAGTTAGCAGTATAACAGGGAGTCATCAAAAGACCGTTTTCAGCACGTAACTGTTTGGCAAAACCAAAATCACATATTCTTAAAGCATCAGGTGATGCACTATCAGTCGCGTAGAGAATGTTTGATGGTTTTAAATCTCTATGCACAACCTGGTAAATTAAAATAAATTATTTATAATTTATAATGTAATATAGATAAATGGACGCAAAGAGAGAAGAAGTCATTCATAGGAGAAATTATTGGAATGGCTAGGTACAATTATTCTCATAAGAAGGTAATGGGTAATCTAAGAAAGAATAATACATATTATAGCCTAGAACTCAACATAGAAAAATTACAACTTTAGTTGTTATCTTTCTTCAGAGTATTCATAAATTAATTAATAACTATTAGCTTACCCCATTTTTATGTAAATAACATAAAGTTGAAGTAATCACTTGCATTATGGCACTAGCTTCTCTTTCTGAAAAGTATTTTAACTTATGAAGTCTGTCAAGTAACTCTCCACCTCTCATATATTCCATCACTAAATAGACAGATTTATCATCTTCATAAACCTATTAATAATGAAAACAATACTAGTAAATAAATAAATAGAATAATATATTTTAATGTAGAGTAGCTTTTTAGCTTCAGAGGACGCCACACACACAAATTTTAAAGGGTTTTTAATAAAAATAAAAATTCAACAATTTTAAAATATTTCAATATATTTTAAAAATAGCTCTGTCAGTATTTTGATTGTAATATCGGTGTTTTATGTTTGCATAAAACTAGTTTTATCTCTTAAATTTAAACATAACTAAAATTTTAAAATTAAAATAAATCCAGAACGTCAAAAATGTTAACTTTTTTTTATCACCTATTTAAAAAGAATAATACTAACGTCTCTTAATGTTACTATGTTATTGTGATGTCCATAGCGTAAAAGTATTTCAACTTCTTCTTGGCAGTCTTTTTGTGATTTATCAATTATCTAAAAAAATGAAAATTATAAACAAAACAGTGAAAACATGAATATTGAATGTAATCAGTAATCACCTTGACTGCATATTCAATACGAGTAGTTTTATGAATACACAACCGGCATGAAGAATAACTACCACGACCAATTTCATGTTTTAATTCATATTCATCAGCGGCATTTCTTTTAGCATAAGGTAACTAGGTAACAATATAAATGTTTTAAAAATATTAAAATAATTATTGTTGTTGAAAAACATCTTTAATATACATATTGAAGAAAATAATAAAATACATATTTTAGCATATTCAACAAAATTCCTATCTATACATATTTAACAAATAAATACCTTTGAATATTGTTCAGTTACTTTAACCGGCACATGTGAAGATTGTTGGAGATTGATCATATCCTCCTCACCCATTAAACAAGGAGCGACAAAACTGAATCCTCGAAATAGCTCATGAGCATTAGCGCTTGGTGGAACACATGGAGAGTCTAAAAGTTATATGATTATGTTGTGGCAATTTAAAAAATTAATTCAATTTGAACCTTTGGGAGTTTTCGAAGTGAATTCACTATCAAAATAAAATGCATCATCAGCTCTGCTAACAGCTGGTTTAAATGGTGGATGAATTTCTTTATGATATAATTTGTCCCAGTTGATAGATGCAAAAAATGCATGATCTTTTAGTTCTTGAATACCAGCTATAATAAAATGGAAAATATAATAAAATTATTCTAAATATTTACAGATTTTAAATATTTACTCACACGCTCCTAAGCGATTACTAGGATTTCTTTTGAAAAGTACGCGTAATAGAGATTGGGCTTCATGAGACAAAAACTGTGGCATACCAAGTTTGGCGCGCAATATCTGAGACATTGTTTCTTTACGGTTAGCCCCTTGGAATGGCAAGGATCCAGTTAACATTTCATACTAATTTATAAGGAAAAATCGTAATTAACAATATTTTAAAATAAGTATAAAAGTTAATCTACCATTAAAACTCCAAATGACCACCAGTCAGCTACAAATGAATGACCTTTACGGTTTACTACTTCAGGAGCCATATATTCAACAGTTCCACAAAATGAATATGCCTTTTGATCATCTAAAGGTAACTTGCTAAGACCAAAGTCAGTCAAGGATATATGACCATCAGCGTCTAATAATATGCTAATATAAAACATGGTTTATATATTAACATTTAGTCAAAAAATTATAAAATAAATCAAGGATTTTTAATTTACTTTTCCGGTTTTAAATCTCTGTAGATAATCCCAAGACTATGTATATGATCGAGAGCTAAAGCTAACTCTGCTAAATAAAACTTAACATCTTCTTCTGTAAACATAACCTGAAACATATATTATAAATTTATATATACAACATTAATTGAAATAATAACACTATAAGCAATTTATACCAAAACGCTATTTTTCCTCTTTATTCTATTAAATCAAAAAATTTACAAGATTTTATTTACAAGACTTTCAACATTATTATTTTAATATAAAAAAAATATTTTAAAATTCAAAATATTATTTATTTATATATTCTTTTAAAATTACATAGGTACTTGTTTATACTAATTTCCAGGGTATTGGTATAACTGGTGATATAATATAATACAATAATCTGTGTTCGTAAAGTTAATTTAAAAATTGAATTCATTCATGTCATGTTTAATGTGTTAAAAACGAACACGTTCATATTCAAATGTATTTCAAAAGAACATGCTCATATTCTTAAAAATAATTCACGTTCATTTGATCATTCATTTAAATTAATTAATTATTAACCAATTACATATTTTTCTTATATATTTGCCAACAAATTAACAATTCATAGAAACTATCGTTTTCATTTTATGGTAGGCTCATAGAATGGGACTTTTGAGTATTATATTTAAATGCAATAGTGTTTTATAATGAAATATAAATATATTTGAACCGTCTGATATTGATTAAATTCCTTAAAAATATAAATATCGTTCACATTCACGTTCTTTTTGACAGAAACGAGTAGCGTTCGCGTGTCGTTAATAAAATATGAATGTGATTATTCTTTTCAAATACTGGTAATAATATACAGCTGCTTATTACAATCAAATTATAGTCAATGTTTTTGAAAGGTACAACATATTAAAAAAATGTCATATTTTAATTATTGATTACTGAATGTTAAAAGTATTGTAAATAACCATAAGTAGTATTTCTTCGTTCGGCACAAAAAAATATCATACATCTTAAGGCTACTCATAAACAGTACCTAGGTATAACAAACATTATTTGTGACTAAAATTGATTCTTTATGACTGTATGAATGTTGTTTTCAGGTCTTTTAAGTTATTTTGGTGAGAAAATTAAAAATTAATTACATTACACACCTCTTTGGAAAGCCTCGTGAAAAGATCTCCACCACGTAAGAAGTCCAAAATGAGGTAAAGTTTACCTTCAGTCTGAAATGCATAATGTAAACGCACTATGAATGGATGTCGGACGTCAACTAATATATTACGTTCCATCTTTGTTCGTATTCTATCCCTCACTACAAAAATTATGTAATTCATAAACACTTACAATAATTAATATAATAATAAATAATACCTTTAAGAGTCGCTTTTTTTAATACTTTCATTGCATAAAGTGTGCCATTATCCGGGCCAACAATTTTTCGAACCAAAAATACCTATAGGTAATTGATATAAAATGAAAAATATTAATTTTTATCTACCTAGATAAAAATAATTTAGAAAGTAGAAACTAACCTTTCCAAAAGATCCTTGTCCAAGAACTTTTAATAATTCAAATTGAGATCTATCAGCTCTCTCATGACCCTCTTTTATTAGCTCTTTGAGTTCAATTTCATGACCACTTTCATCAGAATCATTCAGATTATCATCTTGATCATCATCTAATTCTTCAACAATTTCATCATCTCTATCCGGTCCAATACCAGAATTATTATGCAAATTCGAAGAATTGGGTTGATTAAATGGTATTGGTTTTGATTTTGACGTACCAACAACCATGGTGTTAGCCAGATTCTAAAAAAAAAAAAAAAAACAATAATATTAAGTATGTTAATTAAAATTAAAATAAACCAATATAATTATTAATTGTTAATTATCTTAAAAATGCATCAACAAATTTAGTTATTAATGATGAAAATATATGTATAACTCTCCATTACGATTAAGAAACCTAATAATACCATCATTGCAAAATCCATTCTATAATATTATGATCCTTATAAGTTATGATCCGGGTTGTAATGTATAATAATATGGTATATCTAGTATAGTATATAACCCTTAATAGTATAGTTTTATATGTTTTGTACGTGCCTAACCAAATATTTTGACATAAAATTACTATTATACTATTATACATTTTTATTTTGTATGTTACCTAATATATGATACTTAAACTTAATAGTATTTAATATAATCTACTTAGTTTTTCCAACTATTTTCTGATTACTTGGTGACTCCTTATTTGGTACACATGCATTATTTTATATAACTACCTATATACCTCGCTATATACCTAATAGGAAGAAAAATACAATTTAATTTTATTTGAGAATAACTATCTTGTAACAGAAATATTGATTGTTAAATTATATTTAAAGTGAATATCAAACACAAAATAATGGTATAGGTAATTGTATTGTATACCTTTTATACAATACATTTTATACATGTATGTTATCATCACTGATTATGGCAGATATAATAAACAGAGTAATAGATATCTATAAGTACCCATTTAAAATTGTTTAAAATATTTTGTGGAAATTTATTAAAAAATATTTTGTACCAGGGTACTTACCTTCATCATTGCAACATGTGAAAAATTCATTTTTTATTTAAATTATTTAGATTATTAGTAGGTAAGCTATTAGTCGGTACCTACCTACTTCAAAACTTGCAGTAAAATTTAATTCAAAGGGTAATTTAATTCGAAAATATTGCCCAATTTGCAATACCCAACTATATCAGGGAGATAACAGGATAATGTAAATGAATTTTAGGTATAATTGTTACATTATCGTAGAGTATTTTTGATACCTATTTATTCTACATTATAACAACAGGCACTATAGTTCTTTTGTGAAAAACAACTCTTTTAATAGTAAAACACAGTGAAGATATGCTGATTTAGATAATACAAAAACTTCAAATCACTATAAATTCCAAACTATGTGACACATTATAAAAAGTACTACCTATTAATTAAAAAAAAAAAAAAAAAAAAAAGATATTTGGTAAAGTAGATTTATACTGAATAGTTTTAACATTAATTTATACATAGTAATAGCACAGAATATAGCATATACAGCATTTAGGTACCTATAATAATAGTAATATAAAACTATGTAAAATTTCTTTTACCTAATATAGAATACAGTAAACAAGAATGAAAAACAGTACCTAACTCGAGGAATTATGACAATAAAAATAGTTTAGAATTAATAAACTCGAACATCAAAAATTAATTGATAATCATTTATCAGGCATTTAAAACAAAAAAATTTATAAATGGATGTAATCAAGGAAGTAATGAGGTTTAATGCCTCATTCATTATCTTGTACTATAATCAAAGTGAATAAAAAAAAATACTTCAGTAACAAATTTATTATATTTTCAAATCTTTATACTAAAATACATTTTCTTTATAGTGGTAATATTATTATTGACATTTTACTAGGTACAAATTTCATTCTCACCTACTCATTTGCATATAAACATATTAATTCAAATCTAGAGATACCTACCTAATTTAATTATTTTTGTTATTACATATTTAAACAACAAATAGCTTTTAAAAATATTAAAATTTTTATGTTATTAAAGTCGTTAACAAAATTATTACGTGAGTTAATTAATTTTTAATCTAATATTTTTAATTTATATGGAATTTTTAATGACAAATTAATTCTTTGTTGTCGCTGTCACGTTACATATCTACTCATAACACAGTTTTTTAAAACACCTACACACCTATAATTATTCAACCCTTCACTAATATGATAGTCCTATTTAAATGACTAAACCCAATGTTATTTTATATTCTACCTAGGTATAGGTATATACATTCCAAAAATATGGTAAAAATTGAAATTCAAAAACCATAGATGCGATCCAGATGGAACTAATTTATATTTACAGACATAAGCAGATAGTATTTTAAAAAAAAAAAGTCTACCTAATTTTATATTCTTAAATGGGTATTGTATTCTGGGGAGTGAGGCAAATGTTTATCTGGGGACGTCATTTAATGTCAGAAATATTATAATATACACCTAGATACCTACCTATCGATAATTCTAAGTTTGGTAGTTCTTGTACATCTCTTTAATCACTTACTGTATTGGATTCAGTCTGCAGCGATACCCGTTTCCAAGGATCGACCGAATCTCCTAGACCAGCAAGTGGCATTACTCTAGTCACGCCTGGGGATATCACAATCTCGAAACAGCCAGTTTGAGTGCGTATTTGGAGTCGGGCGGTGGTAGTGTTCGGTGTGCTCGTGAACAGCTATCGTTAAAAACGGCTCATTATTGAATGGAGTTCCGTATGCGAGAATATGACGACAAACGGATGGACGACGATGACACATCAATCGATGATCTACGTTTTATGATATTATTATCGCTGTCGAACATATTTTCAGTGATCTCGCTTTGTACGAATGAAAGGACAGGGTGGGGGTGAAGGGGGGGCAATAAAGAACAACTACGATTTACATAAATATAAATTATAAATGCATGATATCGTCGTATTTTAGTCGGATGCGATTCTCGTTTGTGCAAAACGGCGAAATGCTCTCGTGCAGACGGGCAGACATACGCACGCACACACACACACACACACACACACAAGCACAACGGTACACACACGAACGCGGAACGCTCGACGTACACCGGACACGCGCGCGCACGTACACGAATTCCCAAATGTTATCAGCGTTATCATGTGACAGGTGTTTTCCCGTGCCCGTACGCTTATATGTATCCTCGTTCTGTGGTACGAGCGTCCGAAAACAATGCCCGTAAGTGTTTTTGGGCGAAAGCATTTCGTCAATTTTTCCACTGGTAAACTCTCCCGGATCAACTAACGGCCGACAGAAAACATTTGTGAAGAGTCGAGGTTTGTAAAATCGACGACTACAATAATCGATTTTATGAAATTCTTATAGAGTACAGGATACCTACCACGGAAAACGGTTATACATGGGAAAATATATTTTATAGCTGGGTTGTATATACCCGTAATACGTTCAGAATTTTCAAAAATTATATTTTCTAAAAATGGGTATTTTTATTCGTCTTATCATTTATGGTCATATAATTTTTCGGGCGGTAGATTGAAAGTGTTCGTGTACAGAGCTTTCTGATAAGATAAGATATACATGGGTATATACCTACCTATTTATTTTTGTTCATACTTTAAAGAGGATAGTTTTCGATTTTTCCTAGTAGTTTTCTCAAGAGGATACATCCATATTTTTAAAGGTTTATCGTTTATGTAGGTAGGTAATTATTTTTATGAAATTAAAAAAAAAAATGAAAATCCAAAAATTTATAATTATAATTTAAAAGTAATTTTAAAATAATCTAGTGTCAATACCATTTTTTATTGCTCTGTAATCAGGATATATTTTTTTAAATCAACCTATAAACTAAACGAAACTATGAAATCTTAGAAAGTCAGATTTTAAATTTGAAAACAGATTTGAATTTGTTGGCCTGTTTCTAGCTAAGGATCGATAAAGACATTTTTTTTTAACATTAAAGACTGAAATATATAAATTTTCCAGTTCCACAGTTTTGTCTAGTTATTAGGTTGATGCAGTGCCGGGATCTATCAGTTTTTCAACCCGGAGCAAAATATGAAATTTGCACCCCTTTAGAAAAAAAAAGTTCATACACTTTTTCTGTAATTGGGTGAGAAATCGAAAGTGATTTAATTTTACTAAATTATTTCTTGATTCTCGAAATTTTTACACCGAAAATAACGGAAAATTGTTATGGAACAGGAAATAAACCGAATTTACCAGAAATATACCCTATCCTGTACGAGAATTGAAGTGACGATAGACCAACTTTCACCATCTGTACATCATGGTTTTTAATTTTAATTTTGAAGAAAGATATAATTATTTTTATATCACGGTTATTATAATAGGAGGTTGATTGAATTTAATTGATTTTAAATTGAATTTAAATGAATTCAATTGATGAATGATTATTATTTTAATAATATACTAAACTTTGCTCAGAATCGTATTTTGAATGCCCTTTCACAATCAGATTTTATATCACAAGCCTCAAACCACGTTTCAAAGGAAATAAATGAACATTATTATCATCGGCAGATAAAATAATAAATGGTAAATAAATATATGCTGATTCCGATTGTTCATAATTAATGACCATAGGCCACAGCATAGTATGTTCTGATTTACATTTTATATTATTTTCAATTTTCTATTATATTATAATTTATGACAGAAAATGAGAAAAATTTTGAAGCCTTCGAGTTGCTTCAGAACAGTGGCGTATTTACGGGGGGAGGGGGATTTGGGGGATAGATCCCCCCCTTGCACTTCGACTTTTAATTTTTTTATGGAAATATATAGTGAAATGAAAAAATATATGCCTAAGGGGGGGATAATATATATTTCCATAAAAATAAAAATAAAAATCATAAAATGATATAATTCATAATACCTGTGTTACTATAGATAATAAAGAAATGGATTTCCATTCAATCG
>JAIPRL010000069.1:137022-230880 GCA_025469235.1 Pemphigus obesinymphae | reverse complement strand
ACACAAAATATTGGCTCCATTGTTGACCTCCCAGGCATAAACCCAAACTGATTTCTAGTAACAGTTGTCTCACCTCTTACCCTTTTATCTATTATCTTTTCCCAAATCTTCATACTGTGGCTCATAAATTTTATCCCTTTATATATTTCACAATCCTATACATCTCCTTTAACCTTGAATATTGGTACTACACAACTCTTCCTCCACGCTTCTGGAATTTTTCCTTCTACTAGTATATTATTAAAGAACTTTGTCAGCCATTTTATACCTAAACTTCCTAATACTTTCCATACTTCTACTGGTACTCCATCCGGTCCCACCGCTTTCTTATATTTAATTTTTCTTATGACACTCCACACTTCCTCTTCCCTTAATAAATCTACCATACCCAAATTCCACTCTAACCGATCAATTCCCTCTTTTGGAAATTCCTCATTTAATAATACCTCAAAATAGTCTTTCCATCTCTTTATCACTTTTTTTTCCTCTATTAACACCCTCCTATTCTCATCTTTTAAACACCAAATATTTCTAAAGTCCCTGGATTGTTTTTCTCTTTCCTTAGCCAGCCTGTACACTTCTTTTTCCCCTTCTTTAGTTCTTAACCTCTCATACAAATCATCATATTTCTTTAATTTAGCTTTACTCACTGCGCTTTTTGCTGCTTTAGATAAATTTTTATACTCTACCCAATCCTCCCTCTCTCTGTTTTTCTGACATTTTTTAAACTGTATTTTTTTCTTTGATATTATCTCCTGTACTTAATGTACAGGAGATAATATCAATCAACGTAATGAACGATTAATACCCCTCCCCTTAGTAAATTTATACTGCGAGGTAAAAATCGCCCGGTATGTATTTATGTATTATTTATTTATTTATTTATAATCTTACTTAGGAAAATTAAAAATACTAATTATAAATAAAATTATAATAATATGATGTCAAACATTAACGCTAAATAGAATATATGTAAAATATATAAGTATTTAATAATATATAAATATATATAATATCTATAAAATCAAATGTGTTCAAACTCAGTGGATTTCCTTGGTCGGATATTTAAAATAATAATTTACTACAAATTCTAAATATTTTTAACATATGGAATTCAGAAAGAAAGGGTGTACTTTTGGAATTGTTATAACACATTTAATGCTAGTCGTAGAGTCCTTGGGATACCATTCTTGAGTTTTTTGGTGTATAACATACTAAATTCCCCCCACTTCGTTTTTTTAGTTTTACTATATTTCCTTCATTATACTCGTAACTGATTGGAACACCGTATAAACGGGATAAAATTTGGTTCAGGATTCTTTAAGGGGTACGCCCACCAAGTTCACCCAAAAACCCCTGTCGAGGGTTTTTTTTCTGAAAATCCCTTTCTGTTTATACGATTGAATGTTAATTTTGTAAGGTTTTCCATGATAGCATAATGAACAGATCTATCAAATTTTTGGAAAGATTTTTTTTGAATGGGACACCAAAAGAGAATTTTCAAATAAATAAATATTATACCTACTTACGGCATTGCTTATTGTTTATTTTCATGTACAATATATAGGTATAATTAAATGTATATTATAAACGTATATAACAGTTATAGGAATAATGATTTTCTGAAAAATATAATTAATATAATTAAATAGATAGTAATTGTTAAAATAAAATATAATCGATCACAGAAGACCGAACTTAAAAATTTTCTTTTGAATTGTTAATTGGTATACTTACCAATTTTTTTTTCAAAATATGGCACATCAGCTTAGATCATGGACATAATTCAGTGGCATAAACAGAACTGAAGTAAAAAATATAATTTATTAGCAATATCTAGTTTTTTAGTACAGTCCTAATGCAATATCGGGTATTTGGTTTGAAGATCGATTTTTCCACATGAAGTCCCAAAATGTGCGAAGGTTTTTGCTAAATAAGTACTAAGTCATAGATAAGATATAGATATTATAAAATTTTTTGGATTTATGTTTGTAGTATGCCAGTAGGAAAGAGAAATTATGATTTAGTTTATAAATATTATGATACCTATTTGAATAATATATTGCTAATATAACATAATTAATGTTATTCTTGATTGATTATTCTTATATTTAGTTTTAAAATTTCGTAGCGTACACAAATATCATCGAATTCATAGAACAATCACCATAACACCAACGATTATAATTATCAAACCCTTATTTACATTACATTATCTGCCAATATACATTAGTCATACACCATATAGGTGGTAGTTTTCTTTGCAGACACTAATGAGAAAAACAAAAAAAAGACCTTTTAAATGTACCAACTAGAATGAATTTGCTATCAAAAAATTTCTTTGCCCCAAAACTCACACAAAGTGTGAGTTTTTCTTTACAAAAATTCGTTCAAAGAAAAATAAAAATGAATATCATTATAAAATAAATAGCTTCAGCGATACTGTCAGAAACTAAAATAATAATAAAATATTTATCCACAGATTATTGTAGCAATTAATTATTATAGTTAGTGGATTGTACTCAATAATTCTATAGAAATGGAAGCAAAATTTAGATCATTCGTATAAATTATTATATATATACGTATAGTTGAAATCTGTCTAAATTTGGGTCAGAATATAACTAAATTTTTTTTTTTGTTGCCGCTGTCAAGTAAGATATAATTTTATAATATTTATTTATTTATATATATATTATGTATTTATATTTGTATTAATATCGTGTTAGACACTTGAACAACAGAGAATCACCGTCTTGCGTACTGCTATCATAATTGTATTTGTATAAAATATGGAATTTCATTCCATAATATAAATTATTATTCAAATTAATTACTAACTCATAAGATGAGTCATGTTAACAATTTTGTTTTCCAAACATCCATAAATTTAATATATTATATTCCAATAAATATGGTATTATATGTATTAAAACATTCAAGTATTGTAATTTTATGCTAAAATTTCAAAGATAAATGATTATTTAAAATGAACAAATATTGGAAAATTAATGAAAAATATTTATTTAATTTTATTTCAAATAAAAATTAACTTTCAAATTATTATTTGTTTAATGTAGATAATAGGTAGGTACTCTCTATATAACCTACTTATAAAACTATCATTGTAATAAGTACATTTATACAATTCACGTGTATTATAATTAATATAAAATGACTATATTACCTGTTATACCCACAAAAGAATGTCAGGTTGAAATGATTATCGATCAGACTAAAAAAGCCGCATTGAAAGTAGAACTATACATTGTTAAGAAGTGGCGGTTTGTCAAATTAAAAATGTAAGTGTCGAAACGAACTATGAAGTTCAAGATTGAATCCAAACTTCAACCAAACTTTTAGTTTTAATATTGAAATCAAACTCAAATTGAATTTTGAATTCACACCAGTGCCGCCTGAACAAATATCTCGAAGTGGGGTGTGTGGAAATACTTTCTTGAAAACGTAAATAAGGAAAAAAATATGATGCATTTTATTCTGTACATTAATTTATACTTTTACGACTTTAAGTAACAAACTGAAATCCATTTCGAATAGTTCACCCAAGTTTAAAATTCTCCTCAAGTTCAAATTCTTTGATCAAGTTCGGATTGGTTTGACTTTTACATTTCATTCCAAACCAAATTTTTGAATTTCGTTCGACTTTTCGAACGTCGAATTGTTTAACCCACCTCTAATAAGAACACAACGGAAAACGGAATGTATGTACGTAAGAAAACCAGAACTGTCGTCTTTTTATTCATAAAAGTGGATAAATTACTAAATACATTTTATAATATTTATTTATTTATTTATTTATTTATATATATATTATGTATTTATATTTGTATTAATATAGTGTTAGACACTTGAACAACAGAGAATCACCGTCTTGCGTACTGCTATCATAATTGTATTTGTATAAAATATGGAATTTCATTCCAACGAGTGACATTTTAGTGTTACCATACTAAGTACTCATACCTCAAACAGTTAATTAACAATATGAACTATAGTACAAAATAATTTAATTGAACTAAATTCATCATAAAAAATTAAAAATCAAAAATGTTCTAATTATTTCGTTAATTTTTTTTTATTAATTTTAACTAAAAGCATTATAAATTACTATTATTGGATTTCACTCAATTTAATCGATATTATATTTTTATAAATTAAATTTTAAATTGTTGTTAAAATTTGTGTGAAAAAATCTTTATTATAATAATATAATACAGTAATAAAATAATATTGAACTTTTAAAACAAACTTTACTAGAAATATGATCTAAATTTTAAATAAGTTTATTCAAACAAATATTAAATATTTTTCACTTCATTCATAAATTTTGCACTTAGTTCAAACAAACTAATTCATTTTAAAGTTTGATACTACTGATATAGCACTATGTTATGAATATTATATTTTTTATATATTTTTTGTGCCATTCATTAGAAAAATGTTATTATTTTTATTGTACGGGTATATTGCGAATCGCGATAAATATGATTTTTGTATAGCTGGTATAATATTTGTTATTTGAAAATATCGAAAAAATAAAACAAAATAAATACTTTTCTTTTGTTGATCAAAAATGTTAAATTTCAATTAGCCTGTGAAAATGCTAACTTTATAAAAAAATAAATATAAATTGTATATATATGTAGTATGTACCTTTATATTATATTATATGAAGTCTGTTATACTGATACATAAAGTTATTGAAAATTTTTAAGAAATAACAGTCATTTAAAATGTAATATATACTAAATACTAATATATATATAGAGAGAGAGAGTACCTAATAAATACTCGTAGCAATTACATCCTTATAAAAACATTTGAATTGTGTAACGAAATTAATAAAAATGTAAAGATTAAATTAAATTAGGCAGGCGTTTAAATTAGTTTTATTATTGCGAATTTGGTTTTAAAGTTTTTTGCTATTCCGTTATATTTCAGATTTCACAGCACATTAAATCTTATTATGATAACTGAATAATATTCCTTTTTCTAAACAGTCCCTTTTTAGACTTGATTAATGGAATTTCAACAGACAATTATAACTATCGTTGTAATATTCAATCTACACATATATATATATCTAATATATAATAATATATATATATGTATATATTTAGTTATTTTACTGTTTTATGTTGATAACAATAGACCCATTTGAGCATAAATGTTAAAGTACAATTCAATTAAGTATTAGAAAAACCAATGAATATCCTAGGTTAATCTATCAAATTTTTTTAATAGAACGAACTAAACGGTCTAAATCTTATCGATACTCAAACGTATCTAGTCAGAAATTTAATTGAAAATATTTTAAAAATAGTTTCAAATGATCCAATATATAGGTTTGTATATAAACACAAATATATACTGACATGCAATCAAAAAATTGATTGTTAAATATATCCATGAATAAATGAATAAATACAAGGAAGTAATTCTGAGTATAAAAACTATTTTGAAAGTGTCTAATATATTGTTTTTTAATTATATATTTTTGTACATGAACATTTAAATTTTACTTTTGGACTTATTGGCCATATTTTATTTATCCATTGTATTGGAAATATTACTATAGTTAGTTAGTATATAATCAAATGTAAGATAAACAATTTTTTACATATTATTTTTAATAAAGGTATACAGTTTGGTTTATGTTTAATTAAAAATATTATAGTAATATACAGTAAATATATATAATAGTACATGAATTAGTATAAACGATATTATAATAATGTATTTTCAAAATAATTCTCCAAAATGCAAGCCTACCAGCTAAAAATAACCACCCAATGAGTTATTCTGACTAATATTAAATTTTCATTTATATTTTTTATTTATATATTTTATTCAATCATCAAAAGATTATGAAATTAGATTTCTCTAAAAGGTCTACATTAGAAAATCATTAGAAATGTAAAAGAAAATCTCTTGGTGCCTGGTGGTCGTTTAAACTTTTAATATAATGTATATATCATTTCATTACATTATACTATGTAATGTAATTTAGTGTAATGTTAAAAATGGCAATTTCCATTGAAATTTTTCAATTTAAAATTTGCCTTCGCATTATTATATTTCATATTTAAATATGTAGTCCTGTAAATGTAGATAATAATTATTTTTAAGGTTTTTTGTTCTACGACCGTCAAGGGAAATTCCTTTACATTTATAATAACTCTCTAATGTAAATTTTGTAGATAAAAATCTGTAGGCTTGGAATTCTGATGATATTGAATCATATTTAACCTTTTGTTTTTATTTTTTAATTAAGGAACGAATTGAATTGTTTATTATTAATATCTACTCGTATTTATACATGTAGGAATTTAAGTGAATATAACTTAACTTATTTTAGTGAAATTTTTTCATTAACTTCTATGGAATTTGTGATTTTAAAAATGAATGTGCATAGAAATAACTTAGGCATGATAAAATTCGGATTTATCTCTGACACAATACATCTGATTACATCAAATTCATTATAACATTTAGCACACAATGAGTGTGAAAAATTCGAAAAATACGCCTAATACTATAAACTATAAAATAATAGGATTATTTTTTTGTTAGAATATGCATATGAACCTCTAGAAATATTTTCAGTGCCTACTTGTATGTAGAGCTGACAATTCAATAAATCATGACAATTTCGAGAAATTTTTGTGTATTTAACGTAACCCATATTAAAAAAAATCTAATTTACACATTGTTTGTCTATTCTCAAAATACAAAAATCATATCATATTATTACTGTCTATAAGTATATTTATTTATATTATACATAGCTATATTAAATTTACGAAAAAAAATCAAGTAATATGCAAATATATTAAAAATTAGTAAAATTTCATCGTTTTAAATATACCTACTTAAGCATTTAAATAAACACTGAAAATGTGATATTTCTAAAAAAAAATAATTAATAACCATACAAGCAATCCACAAAATTTAATGAATTAATACATTTGTAGTTATTTATACATAAATATAAAATACTGTAATTTTTCCACGAAAAATAAATGATTACAATTATAAATGATTTCATAAATCAGTAAAAAATAAGTAAAATATGAAATACGCAATATTGCAACAACACATTATTGTAAATTAATACAAAAAAATAAAAATACAAACAACACTATTTTTAAGTTCAAAAAATGGAATTTTAATGTAAATATTTTTGTTTAATCAATTTATAATAAATAATTTACTTTTATGTTTAAACATAGAATTATCAATATTAAAACGACAATTTTTATTGCTTAACATTGATGTAATAAAATATATAATAAAATCATTGGTTACACTACCCAACTGAATGAGACAAGATTAAAAAAATAAATTTTAAAGTATTTTGATATTAGTTTTTATCATTTGTCCAACATAATTATTTGAAAGTTAAATTTTTAATAATATATGTAAATTTTTTTTTTTTTTTAAATAATAAGACATTGAAGAGTTTTATCTAATTCATATTATAAAAGTATTTAATTATTTTGTTCGATTATATAAAAATAATACATTTTTGGTCATCATTTTCAATATTAAACTAGCGATTATTTATATAAAAATTATAAGTAGGTATCCTAAATGCATAACAACTTATCGTTTGTTAAATTCGTTTATAATAAATGTTTTTGATATTAATTTGTAATTTAAGATTTATTATCTATGTAGACATCAGTCATATAAATAATACTTTTATTTTGTTTTCGGAATACGTATTCGAATATTTTTTCAAAAATATATTCAAAATTTAGAATAAATATTCGAATACTTTTAGAATATAATTTTTTTTTTTTATTGCTAAGTTTAGTCAGTTTTAGAATGGTTTGCCGGTATGGTAATTAATTTTTGATGGTTTAATATTTTACTATAATTTGAACCCAACTTGGTATACATATGACTTACCTACTATCTGGAATAAATACAATGAGGTAATGTCTAGTTGCGGCATGGGAGGGATGACATGTAAAAGTAATAAAAATTAACCTATTTACATGGAAAATTGTATGTGCAAAAATGATCAATGAGCAATCAGCTATAGGTATTAATATAATAATTAATTAAACAGTAATTTCGAAAAAAATAACCATATATGTATATAAATATGATAAATATATTATAGTACAAGTATATACATATACTACCTATATTGTATTATAAAAGTTTGGAGTAGGTACATATTAGATATATTCCAAATTATAGCCGCACAGATGAACATCCGAACTCGACACACAATGTGTTAAAAAATTATTTTGCCATAAAAATTAAAAAGCATTTTTTTAGTGCATACAAAAATATTAATAAAAGTATTCAGAATACGTATTTAAATACTTTTACGAAAATTATTTAAAATAATATTTTAAAACATTCAAGTATTGTAATTTTATGCTAAAATTTCAAAGATAAATGATTATTTAAAATGAACAAATATTGGGAAATTAATGAAAAATATTTATTTAATTTTATTTCAAATAAAAATTAACTTTCAAATTATTATTTGTTTAATGTAGATAATAGGTAGGTACTCTCTATATAACCTACTTATAAAACTATCATTGTAATAAGTACATTTATACAATTCACGTGTATTATAATTAATATAAAATGACTATATTACCTGTTATACCCACAAAAGAATGTCAGGTTGAAATGATTATCGATCAGACTAAAAAAGCCGCATTGAAAGTAGAACTATACATTGTTAAGAAGTGGCGGTTTGTCAAATTAAAAATGTAAGTGTCGAAACGAACTATGAAGTTCAAGATTGAATCCAAACTTCAACCAAACTTTTAGTTTTAATATTGAAATCAAACTCAAATTGAATTTTGAATTCACACCAGTGCCGCCTGAACAAATATCTCGAAGTGGGGTGTGTGGAAATACTTTCTTGAAAACGTAAATAAGGAAAAAAATATGATGCATTTTATTCTGTACATTAATTTATACTTTTACGACTTTAAGTAACAAACTGAAATCCATTTCGAATAGTTCACCCAAGTTTAAAATTCTCCTCAAGTTCAAATTCTTTGATCAAGTTCGGATTGGTTTGACTTTTACATTTCATTCCAAACCAAATTTTTGAATTTCGTTCGACTTTTCGAACGTCGAATTGTTTAACCCACCTCTAATAAGAACACAACGGAAAACGGAATGTATGTACGTAAGAAAACCAGAACTGTCGTCTTTTTATTCATAAAAGTGGATAAATTACTAAATAAATTTAAATATTTGAGTATAATAATTACTAAAAAACGATACATACATACAAGGACATAGCTACAAGTATTCATACGGGAAAATTATGCTAATATATGGACCGATGAAGACGTTGAGTTCAAGAGACAATGATGAAGAAAAAAAAAAAACTAAAAACTATGAACAGAGAAAAGAATATTTTGGAAGTGATCACAAATGGCAAACTACAATGAGCCAGATATGTATGGGAATATTAAAACGAACACCGGTAGGTAGTGCTGTAATAGAATCTAATAGGAAAAATAATGTTGGGAAGACAAATAATATTCCACAATATATAATATGAACTGAAGGATTGGTTGTGAGGTGTAATAGTCATAGAAACCTGAAAAGAAAAAAAAATCCTACTAAAGTTAAGTTTTTATTAAAATATGAATGAAAAAAAACTATCCTACCAACTTTACCAGATGAGTATAAAAGTTAACTCTAAACCGATAAGTTAATACAATTCAAATTTAAAATAGGCGGTAAATTTAATAAACTATTAAATGCGAAATGAATTAATTAATTGAATTATTATATTAAAATAGATTAACTTTTTAACTTAACTTTAAATTATTTTAATTAGTTAATATTTACATTGAAAATGATAAAAATAATGTAACTATTCATTTTTAATGAAATATCAAGTTATTGAATAATGTCCTTCTTGCAATAAAAATATAAGTTGTCAATTGAATATATAAACTAGTGTTATATTACATGTATAAAATTGAAAAACTGCATTCATCTTATAGCAAAGTTCATGAAATATTAAATTTAAGTTTAATTTTATTACATAAATATAATGGAATAATAACAATAATAATAATAGTTAATAAGATGTATAGACACTATCTAATATTATTAGATTAAAAATGTATTTAGATTTTTTTTTCTTAATGATTATATATATAATGTTAGTTTAAAATCCACTCAAAAATGAAAATGAAAACCTAATAAATAAGCCATGCATTCAAAAATTCTAATTATTTATTTATAATTTCAATAATTTAAGCTAAATATGACACCAAAAAGTACCTATAAATATTTCAACCACCTACGTATAAAACCTGCGTTGTAAAATATAACGAAATAAATAGGAAAACATGTAATGTAGGTCTCACTTTATATTTCCAAAATTATTGTTTACTTTTAAATAATTATCAACTTATTGTTAAAATGCTGAACAATGTCATCAGCTGAATTCTACCGGGAAATAGTATTTCGTGAGCATCCAGCGAATAATAATTTTATTTTAAATTAGTTAAATCTGGATCAATCATTATTAAGAGTATAATATGAAAAAATGTTTTATTTGAATATAAACTGTAGTTTATATAATTATATCTGAAATAATGTTCAATTTTATAGCTAAAAATATACATTATAAATGTGTATAATTTAATGGAAAATATCGAGCATAGAGTGAAATATATACACATTTCTTATTTTATAATCTCTATTCACTCCACTTATTCAACTTTAACATTCTCATCTTAGCTACTCCTATCCTGTGTTCTATTTATACCATATTGGATCTTTTTGGATCGATCAGATATATTCTACTACCGCCTAATATGTTATTTAATATGTACTGTATTCATATACTTGAAGTTTCAATTGAAAAGTAATTCCCGATATGTAGATCGATAGGTAGTGTATAAATTGTTTGATGGAGAATGTCCGGGGTTTAAGTCAGGCCGAATCGGAAATTGTTGTACGAAATTTGTCTGTTTTTAACATTTATTTTCTAATGTTTATAAAAATTTATTAACATTTCAATTTGGTTGATTTAATGAAAATCCCATGAATAAAAATTAAAATGAAATAAAAAATAAATATTAATAAAATATTGAATATTGAAATTGTAATGTTTATTAAATATTTAATAAATATTTTCATGTTACTTCGGGGAATGGTTTACGGGCTTACGATTAACAACCCCCGCTACCCGTCCGGTTATCTAAAGAGATTAAAGTGACTGCGTGTTATTTTTAATTTGAATTTTGCGTTTTTTTTTTTTGTATATGTTTGTTCTGATAAATCGCAAAATATATGAATCTTTTTGGACAAATTGCTAGGTAACGTTCATCTAGATACCCGGTCAACTAGATACACGCACGTTCAATGTCACTGAAACGCGATTCACGAGAACAAAGGAGCTCATGTCATACCCCTGTTTATAGTTTTGAATGGTTCGCATTGATAAGTTATAAAAAAATATTAATTTTATAATTTATTGTTTTTATGCATTTAAAATATGAAATACCAGGTAATAATTTCATCAAATGATTAGTGAAATACCATGCCATCACATTACACCTCGCCAGAATTTAAATATAATTTAATTTTATAAATTTATTTAATTTACTACTACACTTAGGTATTCTCCTTTTCTTTCTTGATTAATTAAAGTAAACATTAATTATTCTATTTTAAATCCACGGAATGCATATCATAGTACGTATTTTTAAATTCTATGGCTGTTTGAAGAAACAATTAAAACTAATTTTGCTTTTACGAACTGTCTTATTCATTTAATGTAATTAACAAGAGTAAGAACATTCTTAATGTCTAGATTATCATGAACTTTATGAATTTAAATTATCTTTGTGATTGTTTTCCTTTGTTATATTATACCACACTATAAAGATCATTCTAATTATTTCATGTTTAATATCACCATAAGTTTAAATAGGCATATATTTTTATACGTTTTTCAAATAATCTTTGATATTTCGTTCTTTCAATGACTTAATTTATTCCTATTGTGAGTTTTGATTTTATTGTTTAAATTATTAATATGTATTGTAATTTATAATTTAAATTTAAAAAAGTGTGGGGGAGAGAGTAATATTTTCATGATAAATTTAAACGTACAAGTATGAATATATAATAAAATAAAAACTACAGTGTTTTTGGTATTCGTAACAGTCATAAATAATAAATGTATATATATTATCAAAGCGTGCATAGAAGAAAAACAGCTATATTGAATATACAAAAATTTTATTTCATATTATTTAATAAGACATTCTGGTTCAACCCTCAAAAAAATAAAAATAATTATTATTTTAAGTCGCTAGATACCAGCTAATAATATAATTATATAATAATTTTTGGCACTGATACTCAAATATATAATTTGATGCTAGAAAGACTACTGAAAATTAAAAATTAGAATTAATAAATTAAATTTCTATTATTTTACTATATCTTTTCGTAATTTAATATATTATAATTATAACTTAAAAGGAGAAAAGGAAACCATAATTGTGTATAATTTAAAAAATGGTTTTTCTAAAAATATTGTTTGTATCGATTAAATAATCTATTAATATATACTTTTTTGATAATCAAACTCAAAATCATTTATATAGTACTATTACCTTCATATAATAATCATAATAAATAATTTTGAAATGTTTAAAAAAAAACTTTTTTTTAAATTATTCAATTGCTTACATTTGTTATTAACAAACTTATGCGTTTTAGTGATAAAAAATATACGCGCAAAATAAACGAAACGATATAGAACCAAATTACTTATTACAAAATATAATATAGAATAACCGTTAACTCAAAATATAACCGTCTATTTTATCATTCAAACTTTAATTATGAAAAAAAAAAAAAATTTAGTTGTTATTTTAAAATCTTAATGACATTACTTCTAATATTTATCGTTCACTAATTTTATAATAGGTGTTTTATAACTCCAAAAACACTTAAAAATTACTTTTTGTTAATTTTGTGTACACAAATTTTTGAAAATATATCATGTCTACACGACAAAGCTATTTAAATATAAATTAATCGTTTTTCAATATTTAGATTTTTATTTTTCATAAAATTATTCCTTAACTACCCACATACAACTCCTAAAATCGAAAAACATCTATTTACGCAGATTGATTTTATTTATAAATCATTTAAAAAATAAGAATATTTTCACTCACAATATGTATCCAACAGGACATCCAAATGTCATTGAACTGTATCCTTCAAGTCATCGTTTTTACCGGCGGAAAAATCGTAAAATAAAATCACGTATTCGTGAAATAAATCCGCGTGATTTCGAATGAAAACGAGACGAGCGGAAAATGCGAACGCTTTGGACTTTTTCGTTACGCGCTTGACGATACTGAACTGGCAACCATAAACGTGTGTTCTCTTATTGTGTTGTCGAGAAACAACCCCGCGCAAGTCCTGAACCCTTTTTATATCCTCGCAATTTTAGATGTACCAGCAAAAGAACGATAACGGAAACACGACCTACGGGGTGTATTTAATTTGTTTATTTTTTAATTGAGTGCGCGATATGACATATTATGAAAATTTAAATAAAATTATCATATAATTTTAACGTTATGGAAATTCGGATTATTGTCAATAATTTAAGTGAAAGTCACGTCCAATTTAAAATATCGGTGTTGGGGGCAGGTAATTGAAAAAAACTAACTGAAATAAGTTATCTAAATTTAATTAACCGAGAATCCTTCAGTTAAAAGTGATTACATAGTGCACAAGAAATAATTTCAATTCATTAGGTCTAAAGTTATATTAACAAAATAATTATATAAACTATTAACTGAGCTAAAAATAGTTTATTTTATTTATATTCCTTTCGATAAATTATAATTCCAACCCTTAAAATTATACAACATTACATAATGACATTATATATCTTTTAATATTTTACTATGATTTGAATTATATTTTTTTAAAGTAATAATAAAATATTAACTTATAATGATCTCACGAAAAAAAAGTAAAAAAGTATATATATTTTTGATCCGCGTATTTTTTTAGTGTTATGAATTTTTATTATGACCTTAGGTGTATTAGTAACTGTTTTTCTACATGGATATGTAAATAATGAAATAAAATTTATATATTATATTGTCATGACGTCATCTGGATTTTAACACGAAAGTACGTAATATTGTCTAATCATTAGAATTCCATTAGTCAAAGTTCACTTTCTTCTATGTTTTATTCTCATTATTTTATGTAAGTTTCAAGTCTTCAAAAATATATTTATTTTCACACTGTTGTGAGTTGTGAATATATTATATTATATTTTATTTTTTTTTTTTGAAAGAAGGCTAAGTACTTACTGTAAATAAAATAGTTCTGTTCCTTTTATATCATAATGATTTGAATACATTTGTATGTTCATAATGATATGATAATGAATATTAGATCGTTAAAGATTAAATTTGCTGTATGCAATTGGTTAGATCAGAAAACCACTAAAGACATAGATATATCCAAAAAAAAAAAAGATTAATAATAATAATAATATAGGTATAAATAATATACTTATTAAACCATGAAAATTTCATTAATTTTTTTGCTTATAAATAATATATAGGTAATTAATATTCTATTTTACATATTATTATAATAATTAGGTTTAGTTTCATAGAATTTATTTTAGTTATTAACTATTAAAGTAATAAGGACAAATATACAATAAATTATAGATTGAATCAATAATTCACAACTATATAACCATAATCTAAATTTATTTCTATATGTTTAATAATATTACCATATGCTATTTAGGACATGCCCAAGGATTAGGGTGTTATATCGTCTTCCATAACTTTTTATTGTACGAGTATATGGATTTTTAAAAATGTTTTACACCGTGTTATATATATTTATTCTCCAAAGGTATATCGAATAATTATGTGATTACGACACTGTCAAACAGAGCTATATTTATTTTAGGGCCGCTCGAAAAATATTATGCCCCGCAAACTGTAAGGACGGCTCTGCTGAATGAATTGAACTTATATAGTGGGAGTAATAATTGGTTACAGGAAAAAATAACTTAGTAGTTACGTTAAAAAATTAAAATTAAAGTCCATTTTGCAAAACCATTTTTTCTAAATAAAGTATTAAAAAATCAATTGTAGAAAACAAAACATGTAATATTTAAATAAAATAATGTGTTTGTTTAAACAATTCAGAAACATACCAACCGTGGACCTCTGATCCATATTTTTACCCCGTGAAAATGGGAAATGATTTAATCATAATGAAATAGTAGAATAATGACAGTTTCTGTATTTATGTATTGTGAACTATACATTTTATACAATAATTACGGCATATTTTGTTGACATAAAATATTTTAAAATATAATAAAAATAAAACGATGGAATATCGTCGAGGGAAAACATCGTGTATAGCTGCGTATGGCGATTTGTGACGAATATCCGCGACGGATAAAAAAACGAACTGAAAAACGACGTGTATATCCCCAGTCTAAATGTAATTATTTGCCTATTATATAAATTACCCTGTATCGATGCTTTATATTACAAAATAAATTGCAATTTTTGAAAAAATAATATTTTCAGGTTTTGTTTGATATTAAACGAAATAATATTCAATTATACAATTGACCTTATTTCTCAAGACTAATCGGGCTCCAGCGTCAGATTGACATCAATATATTCACTCCGAGATTTATTTGAATATTATATTTTTAAGGTGGCCGTCAATGGTACAATATAAGTACATGTAAAATGACCTAAAATCTAGATAAAAGGTTAGGGTTTGGGTTTAATGGATTTCAATTTTGAAAAAAAAAAATCAATTCCTCATTACATTTTCTAAATGAAGCCTATGTGTTTTTTTGATATTCAAAGAATACAATTTATTCTTAAATATAAAATATATTAACTATTATGTTTTTTAAAAATATTAATATTTTATTAATAAATTCAAGTATAGTAATGCAATTTATGGTAGAGTAGATAATATATATATATATATACAGTTTCAAATTACTAAATTTTAGATAAAATTTCGAGTGATATATTTTAGATACGAAATTGAGTTTGATTTAAAGATATTTATATAAGTATTGGTATATTTAGAATTCTGATACTGGTAAGTACATAATGGGGATATAAGTTTCTTAGGTATCTACCAGCTGTAGATGATGGAATTCAATAAAAAATTTTATTTTTTAAAATTCAATGAATCAATTTTTGAAATAAGACTAATTTCCCGCAATAAATATTCTACATAGGCCTCTGTATTACATTACTCAGTACACCGGTATATGCTTTTTCTGTCTCATGAACTGACAATATACAAAATTTACGTACGGCATTCTTATTACAACTTCGTCAATTCTAATATTAAAGAAAATTTACCTATTACAAAATGTATACCTATATAAGATCATTGGCATTGTCGTGGCGTTGTGTTTTCTAAAATTTTGTATATAGATATAACTATTTTTAAATTATTATATAAATATATTATTATAAAGATATATATCTCTTTAAAATTAAAATGTCGATAAAAAAGAAAAATTAGATGATACAGCATAGATAATAATCTCGTCTATAAATGTTGTAATAAGTAAATGTACTCTAGTATTTTAATTGACGCACTTATATTAAGAATGTCCATCGTAAATTTCTTATATTATCATTAGTGTCGGACTGGTATCAAAAGGCAAAGTCCGCGATTTTATCAAAAGGCCTATATAGGTCGTAGCCAATGAAAAATACTAATCGTTATACTTAAGACGACGTCACATATACAAAATTTAGGGGTTCTATATTGCCTATATAAGAAATTTTTAAGAAATTTTAAGAAAAAAAATATCTAACTATTTAAAAATATTTAAGTTATATATTTAAATATTTTAAAAATAATTAAAAATAATTCCGTGTCAATACTACTATTTATTGTTGCATAATATCAAGATAATTAAGATATTTACAAAACCGCTTAAAGAAAAATTTTTTCTCAGGTTGCAGAAGTAATTTATTAAAAAACACATTATAATAGACACAATAATCTATGTTTTACCGTCGTCCTTCTTTCCATAATATATATAATAAGAACTAATTTTTATCATCTGCAAAAATTACCCCAAAAAAATGATTTTTATAAAATTAATAACTTTTTTTATGATTTTGTTTAAAAAATAAAGATGACGATAAAATTTTTAAATATTGCGTACAAATTTGCTTTCATAATTACGAATATAGATTAAAAAAACATGTGTGGCGTCCTCCAATTCTAATACATAATATTTTGAAGAAGGTAATATAAAATTTAAATAATCCTAGAAAATGTAATTATTTATAATTATAATATGTGTTTAATGGTTTGTAAACATTTTAGATCTTAAACTCGAAATTTGAGCTAAAAAATTTATAGAAAAGTTTAAAATGGATTCAGTTAGTTGGAAGGTCATGTGGGAAAATTAATTGTTATAGATAATATTATTGTGAACTTTTTTAATAATACAACATTGTTTAATCTTTAAACTTGATCTGAAATTTCTATAGGACGTAGATATATTAAAAATAATGAAAAATCAATTTTTAGTAGGTACTTAAGTAGCCTTTTAATCTAGTATTTGAAAAAAATGCTATAACCATAAGAAGAGGCAAAATTGTATATACCTAATATGTATTGTATAATAAATTAATCTTGTTAAAATATGAAAAAATGATAAAATTTAAAATATTATACATTTTGGTGATAAAAGAACATATTACAGATATATACGTCCTACGTGTGTATTGAGCCTGGTCATTTTTAAATAAATATTCAATTTATCTGAGTATTATAAAAGAAATTCTAATAAATAATTTTAATTAAAATACTATTTTACAAGCTTTTACATTGGTTAAATTTGGAGGATATTCTGGTGGTGGTAAATTATAAAATATGGAATGTTGTTAATTTCGTCAATAGTATACAATGTAAGAAAAAAACTAAAAATCATAACTTAATCCCAGTATTATAGCGGAAGATTAGTAATATTTATAGGTAAATTTTAAATAAAATATGTAAATAGATACGCCAACAACATATTTCAAAAACAGATCAATCGTATAGAAGTTTTAATATGATTGCAAAATAAGAATAAATACTCGTCTATTTAGTAAATAAATATGGGGTCCGTAGATTTTTTAATAAATATTATTATTCAAATATGAACAAGGAGGCTCAGGGGCCCAAAATTAGCTGAGGGCCTAGTCCAGGCCAGTCGGACCCTGATTGTCAGTTGATTAGGTAGAGGGAGAAAATGCGGGTAGGTGTACAATATTGTAATTATTACAATAAGAAGACCAATAAGTGTTCATTTTTAATATATAGTTTTAAATATTTACTCAAATTAAAATGTTTATTTGACTACAAAAATTGAAAAAAAATCATTAAATTGTTATGCCATAAATATAACTAGAGTTTATAAATTTTCATTACATATAATTATATAATATTTGAATAGATACTACATTTTACGATATATTTTTTTCATGAATTCAAAATAAACTAAAATATATTATTCAGTGGTTTAATATGGTTAAATGAAATATTATTATACCTCATATTATAATGTTATAAACTTTGTTATAATATTTTGTACAGAAACATTATTCGTGTTTTCGATGACAGGAAATCTCAGATGATATTATAGCAGGTAGTTCTTCTGAATAATTACGCATAAAAGAGATGAATCACAGAGCCGATTAAAAGAGGATTTCATACTAATGGATAATGTCTAATTTTTCAATAGTTTGATGATGTCACTATACCTTAGCTATCATAATTAATGGGATCCAGGTGTTTAAAAATTTAAAAAAAATTAAGCCAGAGATCCATTTACGTTCTTTATTCACCTTATTCTTATTGTTTATCCATTTCAAGAAAACTATAGAAACGGGAAGAAAATCAATAATATAATTTTATAACGTGGAGAATTCAGAAATTCTAACAGTTATAATTAATATAAATTAAGAATCACAGCTTAACCATGGATTTGAAAACTTTATTGGTATTCTCTTGAAAATTATTATATTGCAAATACAATAAAAAATATATATTTTAATTTAATTGTTAATTCTGAATTATCTTTATTAAAATATCTTTAATACGTTTGTAATATAATAAAAATATAATACAATATGCATAATAATATAGTTTTAATTATCATAAAATATTTAACATTGATAAAAGCTATTAACAATTTTTTATACATTTTGTTTCTCACAATTTTAAGGAGTTCTAAAATTATAATAATAATAATTTTATAATCAAGAAAATTTATATTAATAAAATAATAATTATAAATAATTATAATAGATAATATTCTTAGAATATTTTGTAATAAACATTAAATGAGTATATTATATTTTACAATAGATGAAATGTTAACGTTGATTGTCTTATTATAATAAATAAATCATATAGAATCAAACTATATATTATTTGTAATTATATATTTTATAAATTGCTAGACGAACAAAATAATTTTCAAAATTTAAGAATGTACCTTTATTATTTACTACCTATGATAGGTATATGTATGTATGAATATGAATATTACATTAGGTATAAAAATTCATGTAGGTGCTTATTATAAATTAAAATATATTGAATTATTCATATTATTTGTTATAAATTAAATAGCGCAAACTATTTAAAATGGTAATACGAGTATATAAATGTAATAGTATACCTATATTATATTTTTATGTAAGGAACATAATTTATAATTATAATTGTTATTACAACATATATATATGTAAGTTTTTTTTAGTACATATTATTATATGGTAATTTTTGACTACTCTTTATAGTTTTGACTATAAAGTAATTTTAAAATCAATTTTTGATATTCCACTATTTTACAATAACATAGTTAATACCCACTTAAAAAACCTTAATTAAAAAATAAAAATAATATATAGACGACCATGTACGTTGCGTCAGGTCGACAGCTGGCATAAAACTTGTCAAAAAGGTATGAGGAGTCTTAAAATGAATATAGGCGAGTTTTCCCATCTCTGATGTTCGCGAGGAAAACATAATTGTTTACAGAGGGAATAAGGAAAGGCTAGAAATAAAGTTAAGTGGAGATGTGATGGGAGAAGTGGAGAGGTTCAAGTATTTAGGGTTCGTTGTACAGAAAGATGGGTCAAAACCCCCATCTTTCTGTACATTCTTTCTGAGTATGATTTTGGTGAAAGGGAACACAGAGGGAATAGGGAAAGGCCAGAAATATAGTTATGTGGTGATGTGTCGGGAGAAGTGGAGAGGTTCAAGTATTTAGGGTACGTTGTACAGAAATTTGTGGGTTTCGATGATGATATGAAACACAGGATTAAGTGTGGATGGACGAAGTGGAGAGAAGCGTCAGGTATTCTGTGTGATAAAAGAATTCCTATTAGGTTAAAAGGTAAATTTTATTAGGCAGTGGTGAGACTTGCAATGATGTATGGAACAGAAGTTGGGCAGTAGATAGAAAGATAGAACAGAGAATGAGTGTAGCTGAGATGATAATGTTAAGGTGGATGAGTGGAGTTACTAGAGAGGATAAAATAAGGAATGAGTATATCAGAGGTATTATAGGGGTAGCTTCAATAGTAGACAAAATGAGAGAGAATTGGTTAATATTGCTCGGGCATTTATTAAGGAGGGAAGAGACTGAGGCAGTATGATTAGTAAGGAAAATGCATGTTGTTGGTAAGAGGAGGAGAAGAAAACCGAAAAAGAGATGGGGGGATTGGATGGCGAGTGATATGAGGAAGGTAGGAGTAAGTGAAAAAGATGCGGGAGATAGAGTTAAGTGGAAGTATAGGACCAGGGTGGCTGACCCCAAATAGTTGGGAGAGAAGGCGAAGGAGAAGAAGAAGATTGTCTTATTATAGAAATGCTTAGGATTTTTTTTTTTATTTCTTACAATACAACTGTGGTAAGGTGAGGGATGGGATACTTCAAATCATCTCTTGGATTAACCCATGTTAAAAATATAAATATATTTTGTTGAATAAAATATGATAAGTTTTTAAAATTATCAAATTATTTCTCATTTTAATAATCCATAGAAAATATATTGTTTATTTGTCGAACCTCATATTTATATATTATTTACAGTAACTGTGTTTTTCTGAGTCCATCTAAGAATTATATACGAAACGTTGGACAATAGCTGCCATGCGTATGAGTTATATAAACTAGAGTACTTATTCAAGAATCAGTTTGACGATGACCGAACCATGGTTAATATGAATTTTACCCGTCTAGTTTCAAGTACCTCTATTAAAAGTCCAGGTTATGTCAGCCAGGGCGTAGAATTTAGATTAAACCATAGTAATCCATGCTAAAATCCATGATTTATGTCATACTAATGAATTAGTTGTGACGCCCCTTGAAATCAAGTTGGCCTTTTGTAGAAACATTACTCCATTGCGAAATCTATTTAATATCTAGTACTCTAACTACAAGAGGCTTGAGTGGCTATATACTATTTAAGACAATTTAAGAGATTGATAAGATATCTGGTGATATACCCAATGAAGTAGTTGCTGATGCAAATACCACTCTAGTTTTTGTTGTTAAACTAGTATCTTTAAAAATAATTGTTACCACATTCCTTTAATTATTGCTTAATGTGATCAAAAATAGATATAGTTGGATTTCGTATCACCAACAACTGGCTCCATATGACAACCTAACTCTAAATATTAAGTTATAATATCACGATATTGTTTTTTTAAGCGGGAAATTTCTAAAACTTTCGTTCCAGTTTAAAAAATCGTTTATCAGCTATGGATGATACATTTTAGAATACACTTGGATCTACTTTGAATGTGAGTTTGACTAAAAACTTAACAGCTCATTTCATGACAATATTGTATTGAAGTGTTCTTCTTGACATTTAATATTGTGTGATAACGTTAATAATAATAATGTAGAAATTAAGCCCATAGAAACATTAATGAACTGGATTCCTATAGCTAACATTGTTGAAGAGATATATTAAATATATATTTATAATTATTTATTAATTTATATATATTTATATTATTTAATATTAATTGGAGTTTACCTGTAATTATCCAGCCGAATTCAGTTTAATGTATAAATGTATAGTGATATCTGTTTATAGCGTCCATTTACCACTTATGAATACAGAATAGAAAATTTGAGATCCTAATAGAATGTCAATTGACCCAGGTATATGAAACTGGGATCCACTTATTCTTGTTCTATGTGATTTGGAATGTTTATATTATTTTGAATGACTTGTTGAGAAGGTAAAGTGTTGACTATAACAGGTAGAGAATGAAATGTCTCATTGAATTTATGATTGCTAAAGAGAAAGGCAATTTGTGATAGAGAAACAACGCTGATGATGATATGGCAACCTACCTCAGTGATGTGAAATACATTATTGAATCATTTTAGTTTACAACTAGTTAACAATATCTTGTTTAATAAAGATTAATTGAGATCTTGAATCTAACACTGCACAACATCTATGGGGTTGACTATTTTGATGATATATGTTATATATATGTAGTAAAACTATAAAATAAAAATTAATTTAAAGGATTAAAGTACAAATTATTAGTTTTTATAGTGGTATCGATGTGTTTATATGCTCATGTAGAGAAGTTTCCTTTTATTAAATGAAGACGATTGCTATAATACGTATACAACTATTACGAGTATTAAATATAATGTCAATTATTCGCGTATAAATATGTTCGAGATGTTATTATTATAAAAAGAGACAAAGTGACGTATCAATTGTAAATAGTAAATTCGGCGAATGACACGTCCGTAAGAAATTGTAAAATTAGATGTATTAAATTAAAAAGTGCATTTACGATAAAATGGAAAGTAGTTTATATTACAGATACCCCCCGATAGTATGCATAAAATGACCCGAAACCGATATACGCATATGTGTATAATGAAAAGCTACGCCTTGAGAGCCAGTTATATACAACAGTTTATTTATTTTTATACGCCACTTAACTGTTTTATTATTTTATTATGATGTGAATATTATTATGATGGAATTTCACATACCTTTTCTGCCAGAATCTTTTCAAGGTTCATATGTTTATCACACAGTTTTAGTGATATATTGATATGAATAAAGCAGTAGCGACTCGTGGGTGAAATATCTGGAATATCGGAAATAATATTCTTAATTAATTTTAAAAATATTCCGCCTACGGCGAATACCGGCGTTCACTTTCTAAAAGATAGTTGTTCACTCTTAAAGTGTTTCTGACGAATAGGTTAACAAAATAAGTAATCCAAAAATTGATCGAATTTGGAATTCTCGGATTTTTATAAGAACTCGAACATGGCTGCGCTCGGTTTCCGCCTAAATGTAACAGGTTTTATTCAACCTCGATATAAATTTGTTCAAAATTTTAAGAAATATTTACCATTAAACAAAATTTTGGTATAAAATAAAAAAAGAGTATAATATAATATAGTAAGTACCTATTTCGCACAAATAAGAAGTCGCTCGGACTTTTCGTTCTCAAATTTTTATAAAACCATTGTCGTCAGGTTGATGTGTACAAAAGTCTGATTAAACATTGTATATGTGATAAAGGTTTGTCCGAATGTATCAATATAAATTAATTTCAAATTGTAAAAAATACTACGAAAGTCATATACGAATTTAAATACATTACTATGAGATATAAAAACTGTAGTATAGATACCTATTCTATGAATCAGCTGGACAAATTTACTTAATACATAAAACATTTATACTTAATACAGACTGGTCACAAGATATTGTATAACGCATAATTTAATGAAATACAATGGGTAGGTAGGTACAAAATTTAATTCAAACAAACGAAAAAAAATAAATGATAGGAAAATATATAACTATGTCGAAAAGAAGTCACAAAAAAACATACAGGTGGACTGGATTCGAACCGGCGTACCCGTATCGAAAGTTTATTGCGGTTCCCATTAAGCTACATGATAAAGTGTTCAACATTTCTCGTATTCCATACTATTACGTAACTATAAGTTTTACTATTCAGATAACGGACGACAGATAACATATACGCGTATTCGAAACGAACGTCCCAGTCAGTCGGAGACGAACGGTAGACAAAAAACATTCAGTCGGGCGTTAAAAAGTACGGGAAATGCAAATCTGAAGTCCACAGAGTTTAAAAAGGCGTAAAAAAATCGGTAAAGCCGATTTCGGAAGTTCGGGGTGACAATACATTAATGCGAGAAAACATCGGGTGATAACGGAAATCAGCGAGTTGGGAATCACATTTTTTCTTCCCGGCTTCGAAAGGTCTGAGAAAAGACAAAAACATAAGGTGTAAAAATTTCAAAATGACCGGAAAAGAGTTTGAAAACGTTAACGGTAAAGGAACACGCGTCGAGCGTCAGAAAAAACGGACCGGGGAATTAAATTTCTATAAGAAATTTTTCTCATAGAAAAAATGGGTAATAAAAGTTTATTATTATTTCATTATTCACAAATTTTCCAAAATACTATTTACCTAGCAATTATTACTATATTTGAAGTACATTGTAGTATATTTTTCAACGATATCAATTTATCGTATTTACACTATTCAGGTAACGGAAAAAATATACACCGACTGATACTAATATTTATTATTATTTACACATTTTTGAACGAACGTCCCAGTCCGTGATAGGACGGGAACGATTGGTAGATAAATAAATGTTTAGTCAAGAGTTAAAACATCCGGGAAATACGAATCCGACGTCTGTGGCGTCGAAAAACGTCGGGAAAGCTCACAAAAGTCGATATCTGAAGTTTTGGATTATAAGACAATGGCGCGAGAAAACTTAAAGTGATAATGAACGGATGGAGAGTTCGGAAATGCGTTTTTTCTTCCTGGTATCGAATTCTAATACAAAAAGCCAAAACGCGGACGAACGAAATACACAAAAATCTCAATAGTATCAAAATGGTAATAAGAATAACAATAATAATTAGAGTAATAATAATAAATAAGAAATAGGAATACAGAGTTAGTGGGCACGTAAATAAACTGGAGAATTAAATAATAAATATTTATTTTTTTTTCATGGAAAAAAACTATATTTAAAGTTAGCATTTTATATAAAAATAATTTAATAATAGTATATTTATAAAACCAGTTTTTAGGACTTAATTTCTTTACAATAAATAAGTATCTTATAATATTTAAAAATATATATTTCTTAAATTTCATTAACTAACACTGTGACAATAACCGTAAGTTCGTTAATGCCAAATTCAAAAGGCTTTAGAATAGTATAATTTAACTGAATTCATTTATTTACAAAAAACAAAGTTATAGCCAGAGCCCAAAGTCTTAAAGAATAAAGATACCATCATGATTTAAATTAAATATATTATAACATGAAAAATAATCTAAAAGTTTACACTTTAAACGGTATATACAATGTCGTGTTCGGAATTTTGGTATCGACAAGAATATTTTTAAAGTAACTTTCAGAGTGAAATTTTAAATTGGACTACCGAAAATGGCTTTTACTTTGGTGATAATTTTCACTAAACGAAATTACAAAAACTTGAGTGAAATAAAGACAAAAAATTTTGATCATAAAGACGTATTAAAAGTTAAACTCACGAACATTAATATTTGGTACGCAGTGCGGTGTTTGATGATTAGTCTACTATGATTTAACACGATATAAAAATGTTTTATTTTGGGACTACTTCAATTTTTAGTCTATATCAACGAGAAAAGCTAATATATTAGCTAATATAACGCTAGTATTATTGTGCTAATACTCATTTATTATTTTATTCAAATGATTAATAGCTGACATTACTTATTGAATGACGTAATTGGATATGATAATCTATAAACAAATAACCAATGTGGTTTCAAAAATCGCATAAATATTGGAATTTTTTTATTTCAGTAATTAAACTATTCCACAACTATTTATATAATCAAAACAAAATTAATTCATTTTATTAGAAGAGAAAATTGAAATTTGTTCGTTGTCGGGGTCTAAAGAAAATGTTTCAAAACAATTATTTTTGTAATAATATTAAAATAATAATAATCGTAAGTTCATGCATTTACATATCAATTTTTCAAAGTAGTATTAAATGCTAGGTAACATAGGTTTCAAGATGAGAGAATTCGGTAAACGAAATTATATTTTGCATTTAAATGCATATTTCGAGGTTTTCGGCATATGTGGCATATTTTAGCATATTTGTGGTTTTATTCCATTTTATGAGAATCCTATAAAAAACAAAATTTTTTTCAAGAATACTGGCCACATTTTATAATAGGTGTAATTAATATACAAACAGTAAAATTATTAAAATTGTTTAAAAATTATAAAAACTATGATATTTTAAATATCATTTTATACAATACATAAGTACATTTTAATCTAAAAACAAGTTTAAAATAACAAATGTTAAGATGAGATTAAAATTTGCTTATAAATTCAAAAAATTAACTAATATAATTTTTTTATTCAAAAATTTTTATTACATATTTAAAGGTTTTTAATTGCATATGTGAGCATATTTTAGAGCATAGTTGTATTCATATTCAAGGATTTTACGAGCCATAATCATAATAATAAGTGATGTATAATGTTTTTAATACCACAAAAGATTGTAAAATATTTAAAGAGACAAACCTGTTATTTATTAATTTTCTAAATAATTACTATGCTATTTAGGTATACTAAACACTAAATATGACCATTTATTTTTACATTATTAATCTGAAATAAAATCGATTTTAAATACATATTTATAATTAATATACCAATTCCTATATTAAAATATATGTATAATATGCATAAATGAATAATATTAGGTATATGTAATGCATATTAAATATGCATTTCATAATACATTCTTTTTCTGTATACGAATTAACTAATAATCACGAAATAACTTAAAACTACATATAGTTTTATATATGTATGGTGCACTCAGCATTATATGTTTTATAAAATTGTTTGACTTAAATGAAAATAAAATCATGGTGGAAACCCCAGTTCTGGAAATCAGTTGGCAAACAGAAAATATTTGAAGTCTATTTTTGTTTATTTGGCCGCCCCTGGGTAAAAAAAATGTAATCTATCATAAAAAACTTTGGTAAATATTCAAAATTATTGAAAACATCCCTTTATTGGTAAATAAAATCTAAATAATTAAAACTAATATATATTGTAATGTAAGTGATAAAATTATTGTATTTAAAATTCAAAACCTAAATAAGGATACTCCAACCCCACATTTTAAGAAGTTCTGTATTGGCACAATTAAGGATATATTTATTAAAAAAAAAATCTCACTGTTGAAAAATGTATAAATATATATTTTAGAAATAATTAAAAATAAACCTGTAATACCATTAACATATGTGAAGTATTAATAAATCATTATTAATATCGATGCGAAATGTGTTTCAGGATATTTATTTGAATGAGAAACTGAGTGATTATAGCATTTAATGATCTCTATACAAATTTAAACATCGTAAAATAATCTAAATAGTAAAATATACTAAATATTTTTTGTTGGCGATTTTTGATAAAATTATTAGAAATTGAGTAATAAAATTTTTAATTTCCCGAAATTTTCCATTTTAAAAGTAATACCTTTATCAAAAATCACTCATATAAAATTTAGAACATTTCATGATTGATCTTTATATTTTTATGGAGGTTGTTTTATGTTAAAATAACTCAGTTTTCTAGAAACGTGCATTTAAAGAGCATGTTTCACACGCGAAACATGGCAAAATGACGTCCTCTTAAATACATATCATAAAATTATTGAAAATCTAAAGGTGGGTATAATATAATTTTTTAAATAAAATAAAAATATACGCCAAGCTATTTATAACAATGTCCGGCAAAGAATTTGAGCTTAGGGCAAGTTAAAACTTAAATCCCGTATTATTACCTACACCACGTACGATGACAATTTTTCAACACAATGGTCGAAATCGTAAAATCCATATACCAAGATAAGGCACGAAATAACTATAGGTTATACAGTCCATTTTATAAAAAAAAAATAAGAGATTAAATAGGTGATTTAGAATTATATTATTTAAGAGACTTAAAATTGTTTTTTTTTAAATTTTATAGACCTAGGTACTAACAATATACTTGATCTTGAAAGCTAGAAATAGAATAATATTATCTTTAAATACAACTACTTTGTATCTTTCGGCCGTCATTCAATAATTAAAAAAAAAAAAACATTGTCTTGTAGAAAAATAGATGGAATTTCATTATTTATCAGCAATTTACAATTCTTTTAAAACTAGTAGTTTGCAAACAATAGAAAAACTGGTATCATTTCATACCTACCATATACAATATAACCATATTGGATCATTCTTTATTCAAATAAATTCTACTCCTTTCTACTAAAGCTAATAGCTAAATCCTCTCAATTATGTTTCGAATTTTAAACGTAATTTGCAATCATTTGTAACCAAACTCGAAAAGTCGTTTTTTCGCTCTAGTAGTACTAGCACAGGTATAATTTATTACTGAAATAATTACATAAATATGTTGATTTTTAAAAATTCATTGTAATGAAAATAATTATAATTTTATATAACTTACCTCTTTTTTTCTGCTCATTACAAACTTATTTATGTACCTTTGATCTCTTGTAACTCAAAATATTCAAAATATTTAAGAGTATGTATAATTTTCAAGAATTTGATTAGAATCAAACTTTAGAAACTACAATTTTGGTTATACTTAAACAAAATTATAGTGGTTAAAAATAATTTCAAATTTTTTACAAAATTTTAAAATGGCAATGCCAAGATCAATTTCCTTTTCGTCTCTTTTTATAATTATCTCGTGACTTTTTATGTACCTACACCAATTGCATATAAATTTTATGGCGATTCATTTCTAATTTCTAATTTTTAAGTTTCCCATATATTCATAGATATCTTAATTTCCATGTTACTAGTCTCATATTCTTTAACTTTATCTTATCTTTTAATTAATTCATTGCGGTATTTACCGTCTGAAAATATAAATGAAGATGAATGTATCACCATCTTACCTCCAAAATTTTAGATTTTAAGGAAGACGAAAAATCTTTTAATTTAAAATTGTTTTTTCTCTAGAAACCAAAATTCTCATCACTACAAGTTATCTGCACAAAATGCATAACATAAACATTATTTCTACGTTAAAAATCGTAAATAGCTGTTAACAATAATTACTGATACAGACTTCCCTAGTCTATCTATTTTTAATCGTCAATTACGATCAGCAGGAGTTACTGAGACTTATAAATCTCACAGGGGATAAAACGATGAACATTCAGATATCTATACAATGAACTTTTACGGAGAGAAAGAAAAAGTGTGTAGGATATTTGATAAGGAATAATAAATTTGTTACATTAATAATAGAAGAAACACTAGAAAATAGCATAGATTGAGAATTTTTTTTATACTATAATGCCGTCGTATTGTGACTTTTATATTTATGAACTTAGCGTATGTATAATGTTCATGTTAATGTTATACTTTTTTTTTCTTACAACATATACATTAAATAATTTCTCTAGAGATTTCAATTGCAAAAAAAATATACACGATAAATATCTTTCCGACTAATATAAAATAATATTTTATCGTTCAAATGTAGTAAATTGGTCATTTTTACGAAGGTAGTTAATAATCATTATTGAAAAGACATCAGGAAATATGAATTATAGACCAGATTATAAATTACGAATTCAACATATATATCGAGTAAATTATCAGAAAAAAAAAGATTTTTATACTAAACTATATTTAACTTTTTTATACGTCGAATCATCTTTGTCACAAATTACATATTATGCCCGTAAATATCGAGAAAGAGAAATTAGATACAAATTTGAATTATAATGAAAATATAATAATAAAAGTTCGATATTCTAAGTTATGATTAAATAAAAAAATAATAGTCAGGAAATAATTTTTTTCTGAAATCACAATCACTAATAATCTTCTGGGTATATATCGATGTGATTCTATCTACGTTGATTGATATACTCATGTAATCTTTATTCTGAACTAATATATATTTACAAATGCAATTTTTCATTGCAATCATTTTTATTATTTTTATTTAAAAAACCGTAAAAGAATATTAATATTAAATTAATTTAATCAAATCAATTTTAAATTCATAATCAATTAATGGATAATAATATATTTGGTTCTATTTTTTAGGAAATATATCAAATCAGTATCTACGCAGTTACTATTCACTATAACGGTGGGTAGAGTGCATGATAGCATACACAGTATAATATTATGATGTACGAGTATTAATAAGATTATTACATATTTATAGAATTCCATAATAATTTAATAATTTATTATATTTTATAATACAAAGAATTATTATAAATAATTGTAAATAATTGTATTAAATATCATTTTATTAGACATTTTTTAAATAAGATGCTTATGTAATATACTATATAAAAATAATTGAACAAATAAATAATTGTCAATAAAACAGAAACTTAAATGTATTCCCAAATCATTATTAAATTAATTTACTAATAATAAACAGTTATTTCTGAGTAAATATTTACTAGTTATATCGACTATAAATCATATAAATGTTATGAAAGCTATATTAACTATTTTCATTAATTATGAGTAAATTTTAATTTGTTCATAAAAGTTATTTTTTCGGTTTCGTTTTTTGACATACCTATGAGTATTTCAATTTTATTTAATTTTTGTATTATAACGATTTTTAATACCTATTAAACTATTTTTAAACACGTCATTGAACTAATTAATATTGTAACGGTTCAAGGATATAGGTGGGATCCAGGTGGCCCGTTAAGGATCGAAAGCGATGTAGTTGTACTGTTCTTTATTAAGCTTTCTTTTCAAATTACAATTATCAAATATATAAACAAGTTCTTATTATTATAATTACAATAAGGCCGGGAGTCGCCGGGGCAGATACAAATATATATAGCCCTAGAGCCCCACGTCCGGGAGGGACGTTCCCTACAACCCTACTTATTAGAAGCGGGTTGTCCAAGCCTAAGCCCTGGGGTAGGGGAGTCTTCCGACAGGTGTCGGGAATATGCGGGGTCTTCTGTGGGGACCACAAGTGTTACAATATTATCATACAAGTTAATGTAGGAATCCCGATTGGGTTCCGAGAATATTTATATAAATTTATGCTGAAGGTATATTTACGTATACCGCTATTCACATTCGACGATGTTGCCGGGGGTCCCGGGCGATGGTCCGGGACGTGATCGAACTGAGTGGCCGAAGTTGATCCTGGGCGTAGTGTATTGGTCGCGGTTGTCCGGCGTGACCCGTTGTGGTCTGCTATGGTGCTCACTCGGTTGGTCCCCAGAGCTCCGGGGTTCGAAGGTGGGTGGTCCCTATCGATCCAACGTCCATGCCGGTCCTTGGCGAAGATCTCTCGATCGCCTTTCCAACCTTCCAATAAAATTCGGAAAGGTTGGACAAAGTTGGAAGGGTTTGATTTGGTCTCCTGGGTTGAGGGTATCCGTGGAACTCGTCTTGAGTGCCGACAATGGCTATTCCTGGTCTTCAGCCGAAGTTTCCTCCTGGGTTGGAAAGGTTGGAAGGTCGGATTTCGTCTATCCGGTGAGGGTGTCCGGAGACCTCAACCTCGGGTGCCGACATTGGCTTTTGGGTGTTTCCTTCTTGAAGGTTGGAGAGGTGGGACGGTCGTCCAACCGGTCGCTGAGTCCGCGGCCGCAGTTCTCCGGGCGGTGGCAGTGGTTGGATCCGCTGGGCAGGCCTTCGGGGACGCCGACGCCAGTTTGGTCCTGGACTCCGGTGGCCGACGTTGGTTGGATCCACAGGTACTAGACTCCGGTGGCCGACGATGGTTGGAACTAGGACGGAGACATTGACATATCTTATGAGAAGTAGCGGTCAGAAGGCATGGTAGGTATATTTTATAAGAAGTAGTGACCTGTAGGCAGTGGTTGAATTGGTGGTGGAAAAAAGTGGTTGGAGCATAAGGGAGAAGTTGTAAAAACATCAATGGTTATCTCTGAACTTCTATATATGCTGAAACGGCTGAAGCCTCTGCATACTAGGTATGCCATTGATAAACTTGTGATATCTTTCAATCATACAGTTTTAAGAATTCCACCTTACCACTGTGAACTTAAACCCCAATGAGCTAGCCTGGTCATCTGTGAAGAATTACGTTCGTATGAATAACACGACGTACAAACATATGTAAAAAAATTATTAATAGAGGACATAAACCGTGTAGATGCACAAATGTGGAAAAATTGTATTAGCCACATGAATATAGAAGAGACTAAATTACACAAAATTGACAATATTATAGACGTGGTCTTGTCTACGGAAATATCAGATGTGTCAATGACAATTACCAAAAACATTTTGTCTGAAACGGATTCAGATTCTGAATAAATTCGTTTTTAATTATTTTAATTATACAATATTTTAAATTTTTGTAAATAAATAATTTTAGTAAATATGATTTTTAACTGTTGTAAATATACATTTTTAACGTATAATAATAAGTATAATAAATAAAAAGTAAAAATACGTTGTTATATATCATTTTATTGTCATTTATGGGTAATAAATATATATAGGTAATATAATAAATATGTCCGATATAAGTATATAATAATACGTATAAATATTACCATGTTTTTATAATCATCTATATGGCGTCATTTGTCGACCGCGACATAGTACGGAAGCGGTCGATAACTGGCGACCGATCACAGAGCACCTGAATCTGGCAGAGCGGTCTGAACGTTCTGGCAGCTCAGTATGCATGCGCGAAAGTGAGCGCTCTCGATCTGAATAGAGTATAATAAGTACACTATTATAAATAATGTACATTTTGTCTGGGAGAGTTCCGGCTGAACCATATGTCTTATGCAATGGCAGCTGGACTATTTTATGTCGACTTAACAACAAAATAATTTTAGTTAACTTTTTTCCCAACAACTCTTCACCTTCATTTTCTTATTTACCTACATACATATGTATTTTAACTAATCTCAAATAATGTGTTGTAAAGTCCTAATCTGACCCACCAATACTGTTACCAAAAAATCACATGTATGCTATCTATCTCTTCAAAATTTAATGTTAATAATAATAATCAATAAATCATTTCAATATACTTCTCTTTTTATTTAATTTTATTCTCTTATAATTAATATCTATTCCCTTTAGTATGTAAGTTATATCAAATCCGTATGGTTCCGGCTGCCTTTGCCTCAGCTAGACGGTGGGTCCATGACCTGTCATAGGTTTCTGGTATCCAGCCAACCCTTCAAAAGTTTGGTTGGGTTACAAACTCAATACCGAACTAACAACAAATATGAGACGAATCCAAAATATATCACTTCCCATTTTAAAGAAATCATCCAAGACAATTTCTCCAACTTCAAGCATATTTATAATGATGCATAGAAACTCTCTCATGGAGTAAGCTTTACAATTATTCAAGAAAAAAACTACTATTCAGCATAAACTACCTCCTGAAAGCAGTATTTTTTCAGCAGAAACTACGCTATCTACGAAGCAATTATATCAACCAATACGATAGTCTTAAATAGTATATTAATCCTAAGTGAATTACTCAGCATCCTGCGAGCACTACAAAACCCCTTCTCGACTAATGAAAAAAGCCAAAATATAATTTATACTACATTAACTAAGTTAAACTCATAAAAAAAAAACTAACTCATGTGGTTACCATCACATGTTGATATAACCGGTAATGAGATCACTGATAAGTTAGTAGATGTTGCGACCAGAACAATTCCTCATCCTACAATCACTGACATACATAATGATTTTAAAGTCTTAATAAATCAAAAAATAAACATGGCATGGCAAAATCATTGGAATTCTATCGAACAATCTAACATATTAAAAAGGATTAAAAAGAAGTACAAAAAAGGAGCACATCCCTCAACACTTCAATAGGCAACAGGAGTTCACTTTAACGAGAATAAAAATTGGAAATTCATTCTTAATGATTCATTCATTCCTAAAAATTAAAGATCCTATACTCACATGCAATAAATATCTATGCGACTTAATCACTCAACATGTCATTCTAGAATGCCCTGAATTTCAAAATGTTTTAATATTAAAAAACTCCGAAGAAGCCCTTAATGAAGACAATAACACAAACATCTTGGCTTTTCTAACCAAAATCAATATTTAAATAATGTGGTGATACGGCGGGTACCACCACCAAAGAGTTACCATTTTTATATTATGTAAATGAATTATTTATTTTATTGTGATTTATATTTATGTTCCTTGTTCTTACATAATCTCATTAGTCAAGTAGTTCTATAAATAGAAATGCTCTTGCGCTAAGATGTATAATAATCTATAAAACACACGTGTATTTTTAATTTGTATATATTAGATCATATTCTATCTTTAAATGTATTATATTATATACACGGCGCTAATATCTAGGAAAGGGATTTATATGCACCAAAAACCTTCAAAATATGTATTTAAAAATATTGCAATGTGCTACAAAATATGCATTTAACATTTACAAATATACATTTCATTTAAAAAAGTAATAAAAGGTAAAAATATGCATAATAAAATTAGTGTTATTTTAATAAAAATTATATAAATCATTCACATTTCTTGTCAGATATAGTACTTTATTATACATTGGAACATTTTTACTCATAACTATAAAATATTTTTTTATAGCTGGAAATATGAACATGTAAAGTATAAGTTAAAATAAAAAATATGCACTAAAATGACAAATATGAATTAAATATGCAAAAAACCGTTAAAAAAAGTTAAAAATATGCAAAATATGAAAGATAAAATTGGTGTTGTTTTAAAAACAATGATAAAAATTGTGCTCATTTTTTATCAGAATTCAAATAGTTTATTCTAATAAATATATGCATTTACATATAAATCCGTTTCCTACTAATAACCTCAGATATTGCAGGCGAGTTTATTTTTAACATAAAAAAAAAAAATTATATTATATTATTAATTAAATATATTATTAGGTACATTGTGAAATTATTTTTACGCATCTGATATAAAGCTGATTTTTTATTATTTTTTATTTTAATCATTAAAGTTCAGATTTTGAAGCTCTATAAAACATAAAAAAACACTTATTATAAAAGAAAAAAGCACAAAAAAAAAAACCTTAAAGGGCCCCAAAGATCGTAAAAAAGCACTGAAAGTCCTAAAAAAATACTAATAATTATTTAATAAATTCATTATATAACACACTTCTTTTGAATTATTCGTTATATGTAATATATATTATATTATCAGATAATATGTCTGTTTCACATTATAAAGTTCGGAAAAATTATTTTAATAAAATATGACAAATTATAATAAAAAAAGACTTAAAATAAAAAAAATTATAACAAATAAAATATGTTTCTTATCCGGATCATATTGATGAGTTAAACATTATTAACTAAAAATTATAAGATCCATTCCTACTGATATAAAAATATTAATAACGAAAAAACAAAATACAAAAATGAAATTTAAAAGTAAAATAAGACATAAAAAAGCATTAAAAAAAATTTGCTATAATAGCAAAATAAAATTTCGTGTATTCATTCTACGTAGTGTCAAACAAATTTATAACTGATATAACATCATATTGGACCAATACAAAAAAAGGCAAAAGCTTATAAAATCCAAACTCTATTAATCATATTAATGTTAAATCGTGCGGGATAACTTAGATTATTATTTGAACCTCTGAAATAAGCAAAAACACGTCATCAGCCATATTTTTTTATACGGAGTATATTCATTATTATATTATCCAACATAAAACTTGCATATTATAATAAATTATTTAAACTCCTAATGTTTGTATATTATGTGGTTTTTTAAATAAACTTTTTTTATACAAAGTCATTCAAAATGTATCTAAAACTACTTTAATTTTCCTATTTGTGTTTATACAAACATATTTTTAAATACATTCTCTCATTTTTACTTAGTTACTTGCACACATTCACATTATTGCTTCTTGAAACTTCTGCTAACTCCCTGCTCTTGCCTGTCAATATTCCTACATTCCACATTCTTTAACCTATTCTGTGTACATGGTCATGAATCTAATCCAAAACACTTAGTTGCTTTCCCTACACCATCGACATCATAGCCGTTGGGTAGACATGCACATACAATTGATGGAACGACCACTTTAGTCGTTGCCAGGCTGATACTGGTTACCTCATCTTTTAGGATTTCTTCATACCCAATAACGTTATTTCCTCTCACTTGTTTTCCCTGCCAACTTACAAAATTTAAAAACTCACCTATATTCTTTGTAGGACTCCATTTACTTTTTGAACAAGTTATACGCCGGCTGTCAACTTAACGCAACCTCAATTATTTGCATAAGTGCAAAAGGGGAATTTGGAGACTTGACATTCCTTTCAAAAAAAAGTATTCATAGTCCCCAAAAAATATATAACAATTTGTTCATTTTTGCTTATTCACGTAAAGTTAAAATATAAAAATAATTATTTATTATACATTTTTTTTTTTCGAGAAAAATATTATTACGATATTTACTTTTTTTATTGTCGTCCCATTTTATTATTTTCAATATGTTCACCATAGACTAATGTTTCCCTCCCAAGATTTTAGAGCTAGTTGTGTCATTGATTAGTTGCTTTCTATGACAGCATTAAGTGACCGTGGATGTATTCTACTATCCTATCCTCTATGTACTAAATATTATTTTATAAATATATTTATCTCATTAAGAGCCATTTTATCAATAATTGTTTGTTAAATTACCGTTTAACTAATCTAGGTTTAAGATTAAAAGTAGATTAAATAAATAATGATTTTATCAATCACATTTAATCTAAGTTTAAGGTTTTACAAACTGAAGATTAATTAACTATCAATATGCATTAAATGAAGTAAGTCACTACGTTAATATGAACATGATGTCAACTTCAAATAGTGAATGGTTATCTATTAACAACCACATTTTTTTCGTTAAGATTATTATTTATGTGTTTTTATGATATTGTTATTTCATGTGTGATTTTTGATTGTTTATTTAATTAATAATTTATATGAATGCATCTATATAGTTCATATTTTTATTTTATTTGTGTAACTTATTATTTTTCCAAGATATGTTCAAAAGGCAAAGGAGAATGTTCCATACATTTCTTGGTAGTCAGACAAGAACACATCTTGAAGAATAAGAAAACAGATACTCTTTTGTCAAATCTTGGTCATCTGATTTATTCAAATGGTCAATATATGTTGACAATAAATAAGTTCTTCGAAGTTTGAAATTAATTTTAATTCATATAAATCAAAAAATAAATTTTATCGTCACTTATACTACTAATCATTTTTTCATCTAGAATTAATTATAAATATTATTCTTATATAATCCGACAATCGTGATAATAATAAAGTAAATAAAGTTATATTTATTATTAACTTTAAATAACAATATTAATAAGAACCTACGTAGGTACGAGAATATAATATAGTTATATCTACCTATCTAATAAAATTAATAAAATACACTATAATTTACTTGATAATATTGAATTTAAAGTTTGAAGGTTAACTGACCAAAATATCTCGGTTAACTTAATTTGTAGTTAAAGGTAAGTTAACATTTAAACCAGTGATCATAAAATCATATTTCTAGTTTAACTGAGGAATAACTTTAAACGGAATTTAAATGCTCTTAACTGTCGATTGATAAAATGGCCTTAGTTATAAATAATAATGGCAATTTAAATTTATATAATGATACTTAAATCTTAATTATAGATAAAATAGTTTAGGTTAATAATTATGCAATTTTAACAAATTATTATTATAATTAATTGTAAATATTTGTGTGGTTATTACTAAAAAATATAATAATATACATATTGTTATATGTATATATTAAATATTACAATAAGTTATAGGAACTAATTATAACTATCTATTTTTTAATTTAAAAGAAAGTAATTAATGTTAAAAAGTTAATACCTGATCAATCGTTGGTAATTATTATAAGTAAATTGTATAGATAAACACTCTTGAAATTTATAGATTTATAAAAAAATTTCTATTATGACATGTAATTTTTGGTTAACACATCTAAATACTTTTCTTGTTTATAAGTTCAAAAAATATTTTCTAAATTTTATGTTTGTTTAACTAATTCCAATACAGATGTCTGATGAATTTTTATACTGGTGCTGCACGGATACCATTTTTTTTAGAAAAAATTTGATTTAAGGGCAGAAATCAAACATTGTTTCTGTAATTAAAACTACTTTGGTGTTAAAAAAAATTTTTTTTTTTAATTATAATAGGTGGGATGACATATGTCCGACCGTGCATCATGTGCTAGATATTAAATATTGTGATAAATATTGCAGTTACAAAATAGAAATAATATTACACTTTATTACTAAAACCCTTTATTTTTTAAGAATATTTATAATAGGTATATATAATAGTAAATACACATATATATGTATAAAAAGTAATAATAGTAAAAAAAAAAACTGTTAAATTTTATTAAATACCCTACCTATTTGTAATTATTGTTAATTGTTCGGACAGAATTTGAAATAATAGAGGTTAAAAATGATTAATGAATTTGTATATAGGTGCCTACTTTTTCTAATAGTCTTACAATTCTTGTGTGTTGTGATACAAAGCAAATCAATTTTTTTTTCCCAAACACAATGGAACTTTGCATATGGAGCACAACCAATCAGTGCGAAAATCGTTCTTTTTTGTGCTGCATCTGGCACATGGTCTTCTTGTATTTTTCATGGTTGATGAGAAGCTTCTTCATGACGAATCTCATTTAGTACATATGGTTTATTTTTTTTTAATTGAACTGAAAACTGAATTAAAAATTTGAATAGTTTTTGTAATTGTATAATACACAGATATGTTTTTTTTAAACATTTCAAGACTCTACAATGATTATTTTCTAAATTACGGAGAAATAACTATATTTGATATTGACGTATATACCAACGTAATACATACAATCTCGTACCAGGGAGATTGTCGCAGGAAATTCACGACAAAAACAGAATTCGTTGTTTATGGCAATTATCAAGCGCTAAAAAGATAGCTAAACGCCAAAGTTAAATTTTTAGGAATATGCTGAAAATCAAAAAACAATATGATTAGGATCAATTTTTTAACACGTTCGATCTAAAAGACTGTTCCATATTAAAGCTAAATAAATGCCTCCTTAAGAAAAAACTGACCTCCCATCCTCTACTCAGACCAAATGGTTTAGTTTACGAAGCTCAAAATCGGGCTGAAATCATTGCTGACTCCCTTGAATAGCAATTTTCTACGCCAAACAATCCAGCTTTTTCTGAAGTAACCGACAACATCCTAAACTTTAAAAATAAAATCTCCAAAACAAACATATATACATACCCTAGCGTCATTCAAAAAATCATCTTATTGGCCAAGAAGAAAGCACCGGGCATAGACAATGTATCCAATACAGCTCTTAAATCCCTACCAAAGAATAAAATTATGACCTTCGCCAAAGTTCTCCACGGCTGTTTCAGAAACTGCTATTTCTCCACGACATGGAAACAGGTCACAATAATATATATTCCCAAACCTGGAAAAAAACCATTGTCTCTCTGTAAACTACAACCCTATTGCACTTCTATCCTGCATGTCTAAAATTTTCGAATGCGAAATTCTATCTAACCTCCAAGCCAACTTCGAGGAAGAAATAAGAGCTGAACAGTACACGTTCAGGCCAAGCCTTTCAATGATCTTACTGCTTACTCATTTAACAGACAAAATTAGTACAAATATGAAACAAAAAATCCAAACACTGGCACTGTTCAAAGACGTAAAAAAGATCTTCGATAGCATGTGGCACAAGGGCCTCATTCATAAAATGATAGTTATGGATATCCATATTCGCCTAATCAAAATTACGGAATCTTTCTTATGAACAGATCCTTTGTAACGCAAGTCGAGAATAGAAAATCGTCTCCTCGCATAGTTCGGCAGGAGTACCACAAGGCTCATGCCTTTTACCTACCCTGTTCAATATATTTATAAATTATATTCCAATCCACCAAAATACACACATTGCACAATTCGCAGACGATAATATATTTTTCTCCAACAACCAAAATTAAAATATCACTAGAGCCCAACTACAGAGGCAGATGGACCTATCCAGTGCCTGATTCTCCAAATGGAGACTTATGACTGATGGTTCTCGTCAAGTGGACTGACAGGATAAAATACCTAGGTTTCATCATTGGTCGGAAGCTGAAATTCAACAACCATGTGACCAATATAATTAAAAGATCCACTGCCATCCGTGGCGCTCTTTATTGAATTTTAAATCGGAAAAGTCCAATTCCTTTAGCCGTCAGAATCTGAATCCTAAAAATGTATATTTTCCCAATCCTGACCTACATAGGAGCAGCATAGGCTCCATTTATCAAATCAACCCATTTGCGTCAACTCAGAGCAGTCCAATCAGTGAGCCTAAGAATAATATCAGCACCCCCAAATACGTAAGAAATGACATCTTCTCAACCACATTTCTAAACTGATGGACAACATTCGCCATCAATCAAAAGCCATGTTTCTCAACAACTCCTTTTCTCCGCACTCTTATATCTACGACCTCGGAAAATGCTCGAAGAATCAAGTAATCATGAAATACTCAAGGCCTCTGTACTGAACTCTAGACCAAATATAAACATCCAAAACTACCCACAAAACTCAATCGACTAGAAAAGACGAAAGTCTGGCATAGGAATAGGCTTGACGCCACCCATACACGCAAAAGCTAAGCATACAAGCAAAGCAGACAACGACAACGATTTTTTCAGTTATGTATGCACGTCTAGTAAAAACATGGGTTTCCTGCCATATCTGACGTACCCAACAACCAGCAAACGCAATTAACTGTGAACACTACCTCGTCGAGATACTGGACCATCAGTACGACGTAAAAATTGCGACGTCGTCCTTAGACGACCGTTTACACAGCAGGCCTCTGGCCATAAGTGAGTATACGCATGGCACCGTAGTAGGACCTACCAAGAGTAGACCAAAATTATTCAAAAATTGAATGTTTTTGCCAATTCTTATTTAAACACACACAATGTTGATTACGTTTTTATCACTGGAGAATGTCTCAGTAGCTTAAGTGTCAGTACATATATTGTTAAGAAAAGTGATGGTTAGAGGTTCAAACTCTATCGCCAGAATTGAGATTTGTTGCAAAAACTACAGCACAAATACCTTACGGGAAATTAATATAATCTATATTAAATAAACGGTTCATATTGACTTCTAAAACTCAAGTACGACACTATTTTTTATGAAATGTCATAATTTTTCCCTATATTTGCCTAAAGAATAAAGGTTTTTAATCCATATGTAATCCATACATGTTTTTAACAGTGTCATTCGTATATAATACAATATCATTATTAGTTTTATTTTAATATATCTGTATATTTCATAAATATAAGTAAAAAAAATTATAGTGTCTTATAATGACAACATTAGTTGCAAAATAGGTTTTTTGGTTTTTTAGATGACGGGTCGGTAAATATAGTGATGTATTTGGTTTTTCAATATATTTAAAACTAAATTAAATACATGAGATCATTCTCAAGTTTGCACGGAAAAAAACATCATGTACCTATAACATATAATTCAGATTTTGTTATCCAAAATATAATTTTGGATTACTCATAAATTAAGGGGAAATTAATCTAGCACCTCATGGTTTGACAACCACTATATAGCTAAAAATCCCCATTCACAGCTAATTCTGCTCAATAGGATAAATAAAGATGTAATTATACTGTAAAACTAACGTGACCAAATAAAAGATATTTAAATCATAAAATGGTTAATTTTAAGTTGTTTATACCAACTAATTTAATAACAAAATTAATAGTACATTATTCTATGTAAAAAAATTTTAAAATGTTACTAAATTAATCATTTTCTTTAATATTCTAGTTGGTAAAAATAAACATATACAACATTTTACAATCCAAATTACTCTTTATTTATTTTAAATCGACAATAATATATTATAGAATTATACACATTAAACATTTTAAATGGAATTGACAAGATCAATCAACGTCTATCCAGAAGTTACCTCCTTATATATATATACAATTTTATTGTAACAATAGATATTTAGGACTTATACCAGTATCTATAAATTGACAGTAAATATTTGGGAACTTCTGGACGGGCTATAATGAACTGATTGAACATACATTTTAAATAAAAAAAACAAAATATCATTAAAATCGAATGAGTTACATTAAAAAAAATCTCGTTTTAAATTATTTCATATACTTTAAACATAATTTTAAATCATATTAATTTTATTTGATATAGTACATTTTGATTATGTTATTATAATATAAAATGTACTTTAAAAAAAAAAAAACATTCATTTATTAACAGCATAATATGAATAATACAAATCATATTTTACTATCTATGTAACTTGTTAACAGTATATAAAATTATCTTAAATTAAAAATACAATTACCTGATATTTTTGGCATTCAATTGTATATTACATTATAATCCAAGCTTACTATTGATTTATTTTTAAAAGGATAAAAAAAAATAAAATTATAAATTTCTAAATTAAAAGGATAAAAATGTATTTATAACTTGCTATATCATTTCTTTTTCGATTTTATATTTTTTTTTCTAGTCATTCTTTTCAGTTTTGTTCATCCTTAGATTTCCTTTTTACTACTCTGATCCTTTTTCCAAACTCTTGTTGGTCGAATATTGGAGCGTTTGGGTATGTTTTTCTACTTGGACTTTTAATAACAACAGAAGGGCCTAATTGACTCTGTTTTACTACTTGATCAAAACTATTTTTAATTGTTGCTGTTTGTGATTCACTTTGTTCACAGTATGAACATTTATAGGGTACTTGATAAGCTGACGGAAACACTGGTTCCAATTTGGATAACAATACTTCTTTTGAAGCTGATTGACCGCATGATGGATAAAATACTACAGGTACGAAACCAATAACGGCCCCCTCTGGAAGATTATTCAGGTCAAATGTCGGTTGTTGGTACTGTTGATTGGTAGAATTACTTGTCGGTGGAACAAAATAACATGGACAGGAGCTTGGGTTTGATACGATTGGTAATGGATAAGGAATTATATTCACAGGTGTCGACGAATCTGGCAAAACAGTACTGTATTGATTTTCATAAGTTTCGGTACTAGACGGTTCTAGAGAATTGCTACTCTTCGGTTGTAGTAAAGTTTTAGTGGACACACTATACAACGGGGTACTAAATTCCGGTTTGCTTGATGATAATATTACCAAGTTTGTTTCTTGACCATTTGGAGATACAGTTTTAGTTGGTTCATTTGTTGGACTGTTCACATATTGTGGTGTAAGAGAACTGGAATATCCAGATGAACCTGACGATGGAGTCAATAAATCGTTTTTACCTAATACTACGGCTTTTTGTTCATAATTATTTTCTGGTTGTATCGGTACTGTTAAGCGTATATCAATATTTGGCTTACTGGTGTAATCTTCAAGAGATTCAGTAGACTTGCTAACATAAACTGATGATTGCGTTGAAATTTTATTTGGTGTAGGTGTTGTAACTTGAGGTTTCTTTTCTTTCTTTTCTGTCACTGGGTAACTGAATTGTTGATTCGGATAAACAAAAGAGTTTACATTATATGGATATGGATCTGGAGCTGGGTGTAAAGGATATTCTGGTTGTACCGGGTATATTTGATTTTGACCCGGTTGCAATTCAAAGTATCCCGCATAACCGGGTTGTGGATAATTAGAATATGGTCCACTGGGAGGGGGTGGTACCGGGTACCCTGAATTCGAATACTCAGGATATACTATTGGTTGTTGTGCTCCATAGTTAGGAATATTTGGGCTTTGAGGATAGGTAGTTGGATTAACGTTTTGACTTGGATATGATGGTTGTGGGCTAGGATAAGAACCTGAAAATCCAGGAGTACCTGGGGTTCCAGGAGTACCTGGTTGTCCAGGAGTGCCTGGTTGACCTAGAATAAAAAAAAATTTATAAAATAAACTACTTTAAAATGTATTATAGTTTTACACCAACGTAATATGTATTATAATAATAATAATAATAATAATATAATATTATTATTATTATTATTATTATTATTATTATTATTATTATTATTATTATTATTATTATTATTATATAACATGTCTTATATTATAATGAATAATGTTTATGGAATAAATATTAATTTATATATTTGTATTGTAATCATTAATTGATTAAGTTGTATATAAAATGTCAGTTAAATATTATAAACAGAAATTATAATTGCTAATTTTGTTATTGTTATATTATTGACAATATAAATTTTATTTTACCTGGTGATCCAGGGTATCCTACAGAAGGATTAGGTCTTCCATAATCAACTGACGGTTGTGGTTTTTGGCCAAAAGATTGAGCTGGTAAACCTGGAAGTCCAGGTGTTCCTGGTTGACCTTAAATAAATATAATGAATAAGTTGTTAAAATTGTATTTATATTGGTAAAATATTAAGGTTTCAAAATAGTTTAAAAGTAAATTTTAAAACATTATAATAAAAATCATACAAGTATTATAGATAGTTTGTAATATTGAAATTTAGATTAGATCCATGTCTAATAATTGTTTATTAAGACGTAAGTCATAGATACATAATAGTTTTGAATTTAATTTACCTGGTGTACCAGGAGAACCTGGATATCCAGCTGGCGGTGTTGGTTTTTGATAAGATGGTCCAGCGGGAAGTCCTGGCATACCTGGAGTACCTGGTTTACCCGGTTGACCTAAAGTATAAAATACATATATAAACATCTTATAAATATGAATGCATACGATAACGTTAATTTGAAAAAATTAATGTTTCAAGTTTTTTATACAATATATAGCGTAACTTTATTTCTGAGTTTAAGATGATAATATACATTTCACCAAATATAAATATATGTAAATAATATTTAATAAAAATATATGAGTTGTACGCTTTTACCTGGGCTTCCTGGATAACCCGAATAAGATGGTTTTGACGGATATGAAGGATAAGAAGGATTACTTGGTTTGCTTGGTAAACCTGGAGTTCCTGGTTGACCTGTAATTATTATTTGAAATTTGTATGAAATTTAAAAACATAACATATTTTAAACTATTATAATAATTATATAAAAAAACACTTAATACCTACATTTTATACACACAGATACATATAATATTTTTATGAAAGTAAAAGTTTCTTATCAGTTCTTTTATTAACTATAAATTAAATGATTGAAGTGGAAATTTACAAAAATTTTGTTACCTTAACTTAGTAAGTAATTTAGGACAAGTATATTTATTTTCAAAATAAGTTATAACCTACTGCATAATACTATAATTCATAATTTGGACCTAAAAATTTATATGACAATAGTCAAAATAAATATGATGAAATTGTAAATTAGATTAGTACTCATTGTTATAATTCAAGTGTTTTATATTTATTTATATTGTCAGAATATGTTTTTTTATTTTACCAAAGAGTTATTATTGTTATTTGTATATTTGTACATATTGAAAAATATAATAATATTATATTATATAATTGCAAAGCTCTTAATCTAACATTATATCTATTATTATTATTATTATTATTTACCTGGTGATCCTGGAGTTCCTGGTTGACCTAAAACATAAAATAAATAGAAAACACAATTATTATCTTATTGATTTAAAAAATATCATGAAAATTTGTTATATTATATAAAACAGTATTATATATTATATGTAGATTGTATTAATTTTTTCAAATTTTAATACCTGGACTTCCGGGGTATGAAGTAATTGGAACTTGTGAGCTTGGTATTACAGTCTGATAATTAGGTTTTGGCGAGGAACTTGGATAGTATCCAGAACCTGGAGTTCCTGGCGTGCCTGGTTTACCTAATTTTATAAATTTTAATCGAATGTTAAGTAATTTTTCAAATTATTAATTTTATGAAATACATCTTATAATTATTTTAAAAATAAATTATATGATGTAATATATGTACCTGGCAAACCTGGTGTTCCTGGTTGTCCTAAAAATAGAGAAATATTATTAGTGTTATTAAATATTTATTTAAAAATTAACTAGTGTAATATAATGAATGTATTCTCTTGATACATTTGTAAAATTTATTATTTACCTGGAGTACCGGGATAATATGTAGAACTAGGATATGGAGTTGGATTTCCATATTGGTTACTAGAACTTGGTTTTTGATAAGTAGGTTGATAACTTGATCCTGGTAGACCTGGTGTTCCTGGTTGACCTTGAAAAAAAAACAAATTTATAAATAAAAATAGTTCAATATATTATTTATAAAATATAATGTCATTTGACGAGTTATAAATTGTTATAATTTTAGTAACATAATAATACAAGGAATACCTATTTATACTCGTGTTATAAAATATAAAAATTCACAAAATTACCTGGCAATCCTGGAGATCCAGGAGATCCTGGTTTACCTGAAAATATATTTATTGAATTATATAAATATGAATAAAATAATAGTTTTATTAAATTACTCTGTTATTTTATTTTTAATTATTATATACCTATTGAAATTCGTCTTGTTAAATAAATGTAAGGGAAAACAATTAATCGTAAAGTTTATTAATACATTTATAGTACTTATTATGCATATTGCATAAATAATAGATAGAATAACCCTAAAATTATAAAAATCTTATTTAAATTTATAAAATCTTATTTAAAACTAAATTTTTAACTTTTGATTGACGTACGAACAACGTACTTTTTGGTTATTTTTTGACAATATAGTATCAATTTTGCATTCCAAAAACAAATGATAATTAAATATATTTAGTTAATTTATGTATATAATTTTTAAACATTAAACGCATTTACCAAAACATTGTAAATTAAAAATTTTATAGTGGTTCCAAGAACAAACCACTGAAATTTGACTACTCTTTTATTTTTACATCATTATCATTTTGGAAATTAATTTATTAATGACAAGTAGTATCATATTTTAAAATTATAATAAATCTGGTGAGGTTATGTCAGAATCGTAGGATGGATACACATTAAATGCCACTAATGGATTATGTTGTATTCCATGTTGCGAAAACAATGTTAATTTTTACACCAAAATAATTTATGTGCGGTTTTGATTTTTTCAACATATTCCCGTATTTTTATAAATTTATTGTGGTTAAACAGATGTGAAATAAAATTATTTAAAAAATAAAATGGTCATTTTTTCACCAAAAATTTTGAAACATGCATTTTACATTGGGTATTCCCAAAAAAAAGTCCCCAAAAAAGTTTACGGAAAAAAAACCCAAAAAAGGTTTACCTCATTATTATACATTACATTTTTAATTATATTATGTACCTACATATTATATTTTATTTATTTATTTATATTTTTTTATTATATTATATGTTTATGCTTTTTCATTATTATATACTATTGCCTATACCATGAACACTATATAGATCACTAGTTAGTAGGTACCTAATCTTCATGATTATGACTACCTATCAGAATACTGCTTTGCTTGACTACCTTTTCAAATTTATAATATAGGATTTAAGTTTTAATAATTATAATTTTTCATATATAGGTACCTACTTATAGTAAAATGCTATACACTAAATAAATAAACATATTTTAAACACTATATACCTCTTTATGAAAATATCTTATATTTAAATATCCATGTACGATTCCCAACTAATAATGTAATGTACTCATTTTTGTGTTTTTTGATATAATTCTTGAGCCTAATATTATTGTTTTATACTTCCTTGAATTATCACTATTTCAACAGATTTTATTTAATATGATATATAATTTTATTATATTATAATTCATAATACGATAATCGTATATATAAATTATAAAAATTCAAATTAATATATTACCTATATTTATTTACATTTTTTCTGGGCTTTTATTCCGGAATTCTTTGCATTGATGTAGATAAAAATGGTAATTATAATGTATACAAATAATAGAGTATTTGTATGCCTATTATAAATGTATTTATAAAATTAATTTAATATTTTTTATTCAAAAATAATGTTATACGTGTAAATATAAAACAGGTTTGTTTAAAGAAACACATGATTGCATTTATCGTCTTATGTCTTAATTTAGGTTCAATTTAATTACCAGGTCCTAGAGGATATCCAGTCGGTGGTGTTGGTTTTGGGTAAGAAGGTGTGCCCGGTAATCCTGGAGTTCCTGGTAAACCTGGAGTACCCGGTTGGCCTTTAAAATTATTATATATTATTATTATTTTACAAATTAAATATAATTACAATTCTATATATGTGTCATATAACGAAAAACGATAAAACAGATTTTAAACTATTCTAAAGGATTTTTTTTTATAATTAACTATAAATTATGTGGTTTTTAAAATACCTGGGATGCCTGGGTATATAGATCCTGGGTATGAAGATTGTGAAGTAGGTTTTCCATATTCATATGAAGGGGATCCTGGTTTTCCTGGTTGGCCTATAATTCAATTTAATTAGCAATTTATTTAAGTTGTATCTAGTTACGGAATGTGGTGTACAGAAGAAGTACTTGAAGAGTCAAGAGTAAGATTGTATGTTGTATATAGGGCAAATATAATTAATTAATCTCACCTGGTAAACCTGGAGATCCTGGAGTTCCTGGAGTTCCTGGAGACCCAGGAGATACTGAAATTAAATTATTGTACCCATTTATAACATTCAATTCTAAAGTAATATATAGTTAATAATTTAATTAACACATTTATTTTATATTGTAAATTACCTGGAGCTACGGGATAAGTAGGTTTAGGGTAAGACAGAGAACCTGGTGTTCCTGGTTGACCTATAGTAATAAAACAACTTATTAATAACATAATCATAAATTTAATAATAAATGAATAATTACTAATAATTTTAATTATAATAAAATTCACTATAATTTAGACAATATATTATTTAAATAGATTATTTTTATTTTTATAATCTTGAATTAAAACTTAATTAATCATTATTTTATAATTTAAGTAAAATAAAGTTATACCTGGTAATCCTGGAGAACCTGGAGAACCTGGAGAACCTGGTAATCCTGGAGATCCTGTTAAATATAAATTAGGAAAATTTAATGATTTAGTTAAATGTATAACATAAATACATATATATATACATATATATATTTATAATAAGGGACCTCTAAATATACCTGGTCCGCTAGGGTATAATGGTCCTGGGTACGATGGTGGTTTTTGGTAGGAGCCGGGTAGACCTGGTGTGCCTAAATAAATTATTAACAAAATTATTTCGACGTTTTTATGAAAATAATAATAATTAAACATAGAAATCTAATGGCGTATAACAACCCATAATTATATCATGATTCTGAGTATATGTTATTCAAGACAACTTATACAGTTATATTAAATTATTATAATTAATTTATATATAAAGGGTCATCAGTAATCTAATATTAATAATATTAAAATTATATTGTTGGTACATTTAAGAACAAACACATATCAAATAAGAATTTTATTTTTCTCGACTAGTTTAAAATTTTAAATAGTTACCTACATTATAAATACATATATCAATATGTTTCTCTATATATACTTGTACACATTGCATTATCGATATAAATAGACGAATTTTAAATACCTGGAAGTCCTGGCGAGCCTGGTGATCCGGGTGTTCCTGAAAAAAAATGATTTAATTAAATTTGTGTTACAAAAATATTAAATTATAATTATCTTATATAATTTAATTTTTACCTGCACTACTTGGATAAACTGTTATTGGTTTATTATAAGAAGGAGAACCGGGTAATCCTGGAGCTCCTATAATCAAAATTATACAATTATTATAATTTTATAGTTATAAATAATATTAAAACGTGTAGATTAATAATAAATATAGAATAAGTATAAATTGTATGTTTGGGATACTAACCTGGAATTCCTGGAGTTCCTGGTAATCCTGGTGAACCTAAAATCATTAAAAAAAAATTTTTATTTAAAATATTTGATAGTAATTTATCTCAGTTACATACTATTCGAACATAGAAAATATTTATTAGATTAAACCTAATTTTGATTTCAAAATATATGGAAAAACTATGTACCGATTAATAAAAAAAATATAAAAATGAGAATTAATCATTGCTTTCTTATACTAAAAATCTATTGAGAGGATATATACATGTATGCATATATGCATCATTTTACCAAAAAACTGTTTTGCTAGAAAATTATTTCCTCAGGCTTTAGACGTATTTAAGAAACCAAATTTTTACACAATGCAGTATACAAAATTATATGTATTCTACTCTCATTATTTTTTAAAAATCTAATATCATAAAAAAAAAGTAATATTCATTTCGTGAATCCCATAGATGGTGGAGATCTTCACAGATAGCATAACATCTGTTCTATTTGGGCAATTAAGGGCCTTAAAATTGTTGTATATTATATCAAAAACTACCGTTTCTAGTTTCTTTAGATCGAAACGACATTAACTCCAATATTAGTTTTTAAGGTATATTTGTATTTTTTAGAACTTCCTTGAAATTTTGTATATTAAGAATAATAATAATAATCTATATTAAGAATATTTTTATTGCAACTATTGAAAAATGTTATAATTCACAATACAAATATTTACATGTAATTAATTAGAAATAATATTCGAAATGTTCACGGTACGATACCTCAAAAAAATAATGAGGAATCTATTAATGTTTTAAACTTTATTATTAGAGTACGAATTTCCACGTTCTGATAAAATTATAATCGTCTATTTAGTATTTTAGTGTAATATTTAATTTATTTAATTACATGTGTAGGCGGGTACGAAACTAGCTCTCCGTATAATTTTGATACGGGTCACTAACACTTATTCGTTTATGATTCACACAAACACAAAACAAGAAACAGTGAAAGAATAATAAATTATCTATATAATACTCCTTGATATACAGCAGTCGCGAGGAGTCTTATTTGAAAAAATTATAATAGTAGAACACTGAATGATTTGTCTACTATATTGTGTATATATTTTGTTTTTTAATTTTGATACATATTTATACAGCTTGAGAAAAAAAATTTCTTATAATACGGTTTGTTAAAAAATATCATGATTACACTACAATAGAAAATAGTAATCACATGGACTTATTTTCAAATTACTTGTGACCTATAATTTAAAATGTACTTAAATATTTTAAATTATTAGGTAAGGCTATTTTTCATAAAATTTCTTAATAACTGCCTATACATAAAAACTTAAAAATCGCATAATTGGCATCCTTTTAATAATATATATGTATATATGTAAATATGAATAAGCAAAATAAATACTTGTGATTATTTGTATAAATATTAAATATACGTAACGAATTTAAACTTTTATATCAATATATATATTGAAATTACTTTAAAAGTGTTATTTAATATTATTATTTTTATAGTTACCTGGCCCACTGGGATATGACGGACTTGGATAAGGTGATGGTTTTGGATAAGTTGGATATCCTGAACCGGGTTTACCTACAAAAAAAAATTCGAATAAATATAAAATGTATTTGATCATCAACGGTATTATATACTTGCTTAGTAAAATATGTGATTTATATTCCCTATTTAAGTTCAAAATTATTAACCTGGTAAACCTGGAGTTCCTGGTAATCCTGGAGAGCCTGGAGAACCTATAATTATAAACAACTTTTAGCCGTACAGTATATAATAATATGTGTATTTAATAATAAAACATCATGGTCTTTTTAATTATTAATTATTATCAATAAAATATATAATTAGTCTCATATGTGTATCAGTTATTTATATAAATTTTAGTTATATTCACAATTTTTTTTAATATTTAACATATTTTTATAATTTATTGAATGGAATGCTTAATGGGTTGTGTAGACTGTACATAATATGTATATTGTATATACCTAAATATTGTTTGTATTGTGAAAATTTTAGAAATATTTATTGATTTTTAAATAAGTTTTTTAGTCATAATAGTTACCTGGACTTCCTGGATAAGTCGATGTTGGATATACTGTGGGTTTTTGATAAGACGGTGATCCTGGTTTTCCTGGAGTTCCTGGGGTTCCTGGTTGTCCTAAATACAATACATACACGTTTAATATATTTAAATATAATATATTAACATATTTTAGTTATTATACGATAGTAACTTGATGAAAATCGAATAAATAGCGTTTATAAAGAATATATTAATAAATATTGAATAGAAGGATATTCAATTATTTCTATACAATTTACATATAAATTCCGTTATTTTATGATAACAATTGAAATATATATTAATCAATATTACCTGGAAGTCCTGGAGAACCTGGAGTTCCCGGTACGCCAATAAATCCTAAAATAAAAATTTGAATAATTATATAACTAGTAAATCTAATTAACTTATTATTTATAATTACCTGGCTTATTATATGAAGGCGATCCCGATACTGGTTTACCTATAAAATACATTTTACTTATTGGTATTATTCTTCATTAAACATATTATATCGAATTGAATTAATTCAAATTTTACCATTTATTTTAAGTTTTCATTGTATATAGACGTGATTATATTAATATATAAACCAAGAAATTTCAATAGCTAAGGAATGATATATTTTAATTTATTAAATATAATACATTTTATTATTTTATAATTTTATATTTATATATATATATATATATATATATATATATTTATATATTAATTTTATATTTATATTTTATATATTTTATATTTATTATTATATTTATTAAATAATATAATTATTTTATTTATTTTATATTTTAAGTTCATTTTATTATTGTATACGTAGGATATTGACAAAAAAAAGTACATTTTCATTGTTTATTTAAGAAATAAAAATATATCATATAACTCATGAATATTCTAAGAGTTATAAAATGATATATACCTACACATTTTGATGTTTTTTTTATGAAAATACAAAACTGTAAATTAATTAAAGTCATTAGTTCCATCATTTATATAATCGAGTTGAAAAAAATATTATAAAATGCGTATTTTGTGTACTTAATTTTATTATAATTTTACAAAAAATATTATTTTTCAATTACACGTCATACAAAGTGTATATAGTATACACTTTGTATATAAATGAAAGAACGCCTACTTTCATCTCTTCTTGAAAATTAAAAATTATATTTACTTTTTGATTTAATTATTAAGTATAAATAGCATATGTTATCCTGATTTATATACAATTCAAAAGCATAAATATGTATATAATAAATATTGTACAATTCAACGATCAATATTCTTAACATTAAGCATATTTCATTATTAAATTACCTGGTATTCCTGGAGCTCCTGGTAATCCAGGGGATCCTGGTGTACCAGGTTTTCCTGGATAGCCATAAGATCCCGGCGAATTACTTGGGTAACCAAGTGATCCAGGAGAACCCGGTGTTCCTGGTGTGCCTGGGGTTCCTGGCAATCCTGGAGAACCGGATACGCCGGGCTTTCCTGTTGAATAGATTGGGTATCCTAGTGATCCAGGAGATCCTGGTGATCCTGGTAATCCTGGAGATCCTGGAGACCCAGGAGTACCTGGATAGCCAAAAGATCCAGCTGATCCTGGAGAACCTAAAGGTCCGGGATAACCACTTGGGTATCCGAGAGATCCAGGAGATCCTGGTAACCCTGGAGTTCCCGGAGAACCTGGTAACCCTGGAGTTCCCGGAGACCCTGGAGAACCTAGTGATCCTGGATATCCAAGAGATCCCGGAGATCCAGGGTATCCAAAAGATCCTGGAGATCCTGGGGATCCTGAAGAGCCCGGTGACCCTGGTGAACCTGGATATCCACTTGGGTAATCAAGATCTCCTGGAGATCCTGGTGATCCTGAAGAACCTGGTGTTCCTGGTAATCCTGGTGATCCTGGAGAGCCCGGTGACCCTGGTGAACCTGGGTATCCACTTGGGTAATCAAGATCTCCTGGAGATCCTGGTGATCCTGAAGAACCTGGTGTTCCTGGTAATCCTGGTGATCCTAGAGAACCTGGTAATCCTGGAGAACCTTGAGAACCTGGTAATCCTGGAGAACCTGGTGATCCTGGCGAGCTTGGATACCCACTTGGGTAATCAAGATCTCCTGGTGATCCTGGTACTCCTGGTGTTCCTGGTATTCCTGGAGATCCTGGAGATCCTGAGGATCCCGGAGAGCCAGGTGAGCCTGGATATCCAAGTGATCCTGGGGATCCTGGGGAGCCTGGTGAACCTGGTGAGCCTGGGTATCCAAATGATCCTGGAGATCCTGGTGAGCCTGGTGAACCTGGTGAACCTGGGTATCCAAGTGATCCTGGAGAGCCTGGTGAGCCTGGGTATCCAAATGATCCTGGAGATCCTGGTGAGCCTGGTGAACCTGGTGAACCTGGGTATCCAAGTGATCCTGGAGATCCTGGTGAGCCTGGTGAACCTGGTGAACCTGGTGAACCTGGTGAACCTGGGTATCCAAGTGATCCTGGAGATCCTGGTGAGCCTGGTGAGCCTGGTGATCCTGAAGTTCCTGGAGATCCTATAATTTTGTATTTTTTATTTTGAGAATATCTTTATTGAATATGTATTTATTGAATTATATATTTCTTATATAAATTAATGAAATGTGGTTGTAATAAGTATTTTTATTTATATCTAAGTAACAGTCGTCTGGTAAAGTTGAAATAATATTAACTAAGTTTAATTTAATTATATATAATATAAATCATCTTGTATATATTCAGATTATTTCCTCAATAGAATATCCTATTATATATTTAATTATCACGAATTAATTAATATATAGGTTAATGTATTAATACAATCACATACCAGGTGTTCCTGTCGGACCTGGTTGTCCAACTCCAACAAAGTTAGGATAACCTGAAGACCCTGATCCACCCAATTGACTTGTATTTTCAATGGGTCGTCCACCTCCACATCCTTTAGGAAAATAAAGATCGCCCCATTTTGTTACAACTCCGTGGTGTCCATGATGCTCATGTTCCGAACCTTCTTCAGAACTTTCGCTTTCTTGATTTTCATCAGCAGGATCGTGTTTATGGTGGAATATTTCTACAGATTCACCTGGAGTAACTACTCTATATCCCCAACCATCCGAAATATAATGAGTTGCTTGTAATTTTCCTTCTGGATCTACGTATCCATAACAACCATACGTAAATCCATCGGGACCTTTATTTTCATGATGGAATTGTCCATTTGGACCTACTTCGTAACCGAATATATAGGCCACTATAAAAATTTAATTATATTAAATTTAAAATAATATAATAGTTATATAAAAATGCATTATTATTAAATACTTACTGGTATCAAAATTTTGTTCATGATATTGTGTTTTATTGCTGTCTTCGATGTTCAGAACTACTTCCAAATTATTGGGATTAGTTTGCTGAGAGAAGACAAGTTGAAAGCCCATAATTGCAAACAATGCCAAAATCATCTAAAATAAAATTATATTGCATTTTAAATTTCAATAATAAAACGTAATTTAATAATAAGTTTTTATTTTTAATCAATTTCTATAGTAACTTTTATTAGATCTTACGAAGTAAATCCTAATAATTATCCTAAATAATTGAAGTTTTGATAAATCAGAAATATCATTATTTTTGTTAAATCTACTGCATGATAAGGTTGACTCATCCTGGCTTCTTCAGCGTATAACATTATATGCTCCTAAAGTCCGTACCAGATTTTGTAAAACACTTCACATTCCAACCTCTCGATAAAATGTTTTTATCAATGATCCATTAGTTAGAGCTATGCGATCTTTAAATGATAATAATATTGATATTTGGCCTTAATTAATATTTTGATTTATTATAATAGTTTTGTTCACCATTATACTTTATTATTGTTGTAATTTTCTTTATGTATATTCATGATATTAATTATTTTATACTCATTGTTTGAAAGCCGTATGGCATTTTTGTATATATATATATGTGTCTAAATATATATAATAAAATAAAATAGATATTATATTTTACAATTTGTTTTTAATTTTTAACTATTTAAAAATATATCGTTTACATCATCAATAATATTATCCTCTAAAATAAAATTGTATGTTACATAATATTGTATGATGTGAACAGAATTATATATTAATTTACTCATCATTTAATCGTATTAAATTAACTACCTAATTATATTTATTTTAAGATAAAAATTTAAACGTTCTTAATCAATATTTAATTTTATAGTATGAAAGCCAAAATAAACATTCTGGTGGTAAGAAAATTATAGTTACTGATCACCGACTTCTGTCAAATAAACTTACAAAATATGAAATGTGCGTTTCATATAATGTTCAATTTATACTTGTCATAAAATTTTAAGAATATTGAATAAAAAATTTAATATTTTTTACCCTTTTTTTGTAACATTTTTTAATTAATGATTTATTTAATTTAATAAATTTTAAGAAAAGGCATAATTTAATTAATGCTATTATATTTAACTATCTAATAACGTTAATGTAACCAACAATAATGAAATTATGTCGAATTCAATTAATTTCATGGTGATGTTGGGTAAAAGAATGGAAGTATTCTATCGCGAAATTTCAAAATTGTTCGGCATAGCATTTTCATCTTTCAATCTGCACTCTGCAATAGTTTTATACGAGATATTTAACTTTTTTCATTTTCATTATTAATAGAAATATTTACTAATCGAATTTTTGATGATATAATAATGTTAATTAATAAAAACAAATAGATTTTGAACCTTTTATTCTAATCCAGTGACAAGTCAACATAATAATAAAAAAGATTTTTCGATAATAGCGTATTAGATATATTTAACAGACATGTTTTACCTACCATATTATTATATATTAATTCAATATATTTATTTAAGGATGTTCTTTGCCCACATAACATAGAGATACGCTAATATAAAAATGTTTGAAATTCGAAAATGTATTAAATTTATCTACTTCACAAAATATGTACCTACGTGTGTATATTTTTGCATGAATTATTACGCTACAATATCGTATTATTTCATACATTTTGCCATTTTGCCAGTGAACGTAAAAAACGTATTTTGTCGCGACTCCAAGAAAATATATAACAGTGGTCTACCGGCACATAACTGAATTCTAAAAACAATAATCGTGTTGGCATTTTTGTTCTACATTTGTACACTGTGAGAACCTACTGGTCGAATTCATCACACGAGCTAGAACAGCCGTAATCACCACTTAGATATTCAGCTCAGACTAGTGCTCATTCGCATAAAGAATTGAACTGCAATATAGGTGTGTTTTGTGTGATATTATGTTGAACGTGTAATATAATACAATATTATTTAGATAGAACGTTGAATTTTTGCTGAATTTTCATAAAACTTTTAATACACAAACGTTCTATTTAAGTATTAAAGTACAAAAAAATGTATTCAATAAGTAGTATTTTTTTTTTATTTTTTTTTGTTCAAGTATATTCTATGCATTTTGAAGAGTTTAAAAAAAATATTTATTGTAAAATTAAAATACTGAAAAAACTCGTGTTTTCCATACAATTTTGTGTATTTCTATACATCTAGAATATTATAAATTAGCATGGGAAAATAACGAGTTCTAAAAGGAACCAATATTCGTATTTTCAAAGATCGTAAACTAAATTTGTCGTTCCTTCTATTAAAATAATAAAAATTTTTCTAATAAAATATATTTTTATGTCGTCGTATTATTTCGTTATTTCAAAACAATATTACATGAAAATTATGTTTTATTTTAAAAATAGGTAATATTATTAAGATCACGTACTTACTTATATTATTATTTATACGTTAATAATATTAGATACATAATTAATATTATTCGTAAAATACTAAATGTAATAAAACATCATAAAATTAAATTTATCAAAAAAATAATTTCAAAATATCATAGATTATATTTATTTTATTAATTTTCATATTAGGTCATCGTTTTTGAAAAACCTTCATGACCCAGAATATTGAAATACATAAAACCCAATTTTGCTATGTTGTGTTTGAGTGTCACAAGGTATACTTCGAGTACAAGGTCTCCTTAATATCATACATTATATTTCAAGTTTAGGTTTTCAATGATTTTTACACAGTAATTATTATGTACTTTCAATTAAATATTCATAAAAGTATCTATATATATATATGATAAATACCTAAGTCTAGTCATTATAGGTAAGTAGTTACATTTTTATGAAAGTATTTGGTAATATTGTCTCTAAAATGTAGGAGCACTCTACAATACATTTTCTTGAATTGTTTACGTTAACACCCGTGTACTTTTATAAATGAGTAATAATAAGTAAGCCCGTATAAGATTTGCATATTAGTTAGTAAACAAACGTGTATGACAATTATTCACAGTTTATCCCTAATTTATTAACAAATAATTCATAACCTTCTCCAATAGTAGTTGTTCATTTATCACATTATATTATGCAGTATTTTGTAACATAAGAATAATACATAGGTATTAAATTTTATTGTCCTATTACATAATTTGAAAATCAACAAGTTGACGTTTGCTTAACGAAAATAATACTATAAATAAATACATTGAACCATAACAAATCATTTTTATATCACTTGAAAAACATCGTAATACAAAAATACTTACACTTATAGTTTTTAAACGTGTAATTTTTTATTAAAACCTATGAAAAATTATAATAATAGTTTTTCATATTTGCTGGAATTGTGAAACATGGAATAACTTTACTATAAATACTACACAGTTATCTGCTATTATGACGCATAGTGAATTGTCTGGTTGTGAATACTTAGGGCATTTTGTAATTAAAACCTTAGAATATAATTTAAAAAATTTCGCGAAAAACGTATATTTAATGTACCTATATGAAGTTCAATTCAATAAGCACACCAAAATCCCATGCCAAAATTCAACAGATATACGACCTCCGAAACCAAAACTATACTCGTATATCAATATTTCTTGATGCCCAGTATTCGAGTCAGTTGTCCTTGAGCTGCCGCCAATTATTATGTGCTACTAACGTTCAATGAAGCGTATAATTTTATAGGTCTACTTGTATACTTTTGGTAAGTTATTGAGAAAATTGTAGGAGAAATGTTCCTTTATTGGTTCCATCTTTATTGTTCTATGTGTAAGGTCAACTTGTTTTTTTTCGGCAATGCAATAACATGAAAAATCCAAAATATATTTATAAAATCTGTTGGTAATCTCAGCAGAACAAATTTACCTGCATAAACTTACTCTCATCAATAATGGGCGTATATACCTGCAATCGTATTTCAACTAACAGTAGATGTTTATCACAAAATGGACGAATAATTAATAAAGTAATAAACAGTTAAATAAAAATATCCATAATCATCAATATTCCGTTTGATTATAATTGATAAAATTACTGAAAATACGTCGTAATTTACGTATTATAATTATTTAAACATTAATTTCATTTTAGAGTAATCTCGATGTTAATGCAATTATACCGAACAATTTTCTTATAATTTATTGCAAATAGCATAATCAAAAATCAGTACATATTTACAGTATAAATGTTTTTGTCTTCATTTTTAATTAAATTTTTACAAAAAAAAAAAAAAATGGTTGAAGGTAGAAACGCAGATTTAAAATATTATAATTAATTTATAATTCAAATTAAACAATTAATATAATATATATTTCTAAAAGAACTTTATTATATTTTGTACATATAACGATGTCACATAAACATAGTCAACTAATGAAAAGGAAAAATTTTAAGATTTTTGAGAAAATAAATTAATTTTATATTTTATGAGTGACATAATACAAAAATATCCCCAAAATACAAAAGAATATGGGAATTTTGTTTAGTAAGTTACAATATATAGTCATATTTGATTCAACGAGATACATTTGAACAAAATAAAGTTTCAGCTGTACGTTTCGAATTGCAGAGTAGTGTACAGTATGAAAATACTGTTTTTAATACGGTTTTTTTTTTTCGAAGAGTTTAAATTAATCTAAATAATAACGATTACATTAACTACTCTTAAAAATAGAATTAAAATGTATTGGTGATATGTACGAACGGACATACAAAACAGACGGAAAATGTATTCCGAAAACATTTTGCTGTTTAAAATTGTATATAGAGAAGATGCTTCTATTCAAAAAAAACATTGGTATATTTGTCATTCGAATGATTTACAATAAATCCTTGGAATCACAAATAATGAACGTATACAACATTTGAACACATGATATACAAAATTAGTTTTCAATGTCAATAAAACCCCGATTGCCTTATATATATGTTTTTGGGATAGCATCATTTAATATAATAAATTAAGATAAACAATGATAAAAGTATTGGTTTTTTCTCGTAGCAATCGAATGAAATATTATACTCTAAACAGTCTAAATTAATTTACCTTATCATTACACGTGTCGTGCAATATTAGGTTATTATGAAAATCGTGTGTATAAATTGTCTGGAATAAAATAACTGATATACCTAACTCTGTTTTGTCTTTAAATGGTTTTTTTCGATACGATATCGTAAATAGCATAACAGATTATCGATATCATAAACAAAAACATCGTTGTATACATCATCAGCTTGTAATGTCAAGGTAAGACCAAAACACCATGAGGTATGGGTTAAAATAGTCTACGCAAAACGACGGAGGTCTTGAAACATATCAATCATTGTCTACACACCCGACAGAAGAAATCACCGTATATTAAATTATATAATAATATAGCAATTATGGGATGTGATAATCCTCAGTTCTAAAACACTTGACGCCGGTCATGGTAGTTGGATTAGATTTATAATGTTAAATACGCCGTTCTGGCAGACGGTGATGAATTTTCCTAAACATATTCCCAATTCCAAATTAATGTCACACTGGTCGAAACTGATCATATAATATCATTGGATTGAAATGTATGTTCACAATCCCATATATATATTTTTTTTTATGGGGAAAAAAAGTCAGTAGTGTCAAGGAAGACAAAATTTCGAGATTCGGTTAGGATTTTGAATTAACTAAAAAATATCGGTGGCCACCAATTTTGTTAGAAAATGTCATAAAATCTAACGACTCTGCAACTAACGATTTTATGTAGTCTATATCTAAATAGAATTAGAAATACAAAAATAACGCAAATACCAAAAAATATATATATTAGATATATAGATAGTATAGATATAAATATAAATATATATATAAAGGCTTCACTATACCAATAAAGTATGGTAAGTGTATTGTGTAATATATTTCCGTACAATTTTTATATAGTTCATGCGTACCTATACAGTATACACTCACAATTAAAAACATGGAAAAATATCGAAATAATTATTCAAAACACTGTAGGTTAATATTATTATAAATTAAATACTCGCAGTTTTCGAGTTTATATTTATTAATAAAAGTTTTATTTGTAGACGGCTATACATAATCTTTGCGTGTAAAATAATCTTCATTTAAATTTTCAATTAAAATTTTAATCGTGAAAAATTGAATACGGTGTGTATTAAAATAACGAATGGTGTGAAATTGAATTGTAATTTACCAAAGAACCTATACATATACTAGAGATTTATATAATACACACATATCGATCCCAGTAGGTACACATTATGTATTATCTTTATAATAGCATGTTTGACCAACAGCGTCTATTGTTTAGCAATACTCCATTGTATCGAATTGTTACAACTGCAACCGACTGCACAGAGTTATAATAAATAATGATACGTATTCAAAACGATTTTCAACGTATACCTGCCAATTTACGGTACCATCCAAAGGCTATATCAAGGCCATGTCCGGACTAAATAATTGCCAGTTGAGGCAAAAATAATTGAATTTGAAATAAATTAAAAACCAATATTTTGGATACGAGATTAGATTGTAAGCAAGATATTTTTGTGATGAATTTCATGTGGTTGAAAATATTATTTATAAAGATTCCATGTTATGTATTTAAAAATTGTTCATGTGGTTCAATGTTCGAAAGTTTGTATAACTTTATGAAATAATCCTATTAAAACCAATGGCTCAAAGTATAAATCATCAGTTAAAATTTAAAATCACTAAATAGTTATTTACAATGAAAATAAAATAAATTATTATTATAAATAAGTTCCATTGATAAAAATGTTTCATACTAACTAAAGTATAATAAATTAAAATTATTTAGAACATCTACTAAGGTATAATAAATTAATATTCGATAGAATGTTTCATTGGCAACGCATAAACAAGATGCAACTTTTTCTTACTCACTCGTGTTTTCATTATATAAAATATACTTTTTTATATTGTACAGATTCTTAGTATGATTTTACTTCTATAATGAAGTCCCTGAATACAATATTAAATTAATTACTTAGAATTTACTTAGAAGTAAAAGGTTATACCTATCTAATGGAAATAATATTAATCAATAACCAAAAGTTCGTCACACAGAACTTTTTACTTCTAAGTAAATCGAATCGATAATGCACTTAATAGATTAAATTTAGGATAGTATTTTTTTCAAGTCATATATGTAAAAAAAATTGTATTAAAAGAAAAACGATTTAGAAAGTTTTCGTACTAAGCGCGTGAAATTAAGAGCTTTTGGAAACATAATTGCATTATTTAGTGAAACGCATTTGTTCGAGAATGCAGATTTGCGGAAGTCGTGCACCGCTGGCCATTTCTAAAAACCCTAGTTCTCCGTCGAGCAAAGAACAATACGCGTTTTTCGTCGTTCGGAAAATATAAATTCTAGACTTTTCGGAATCCTTTATAAAAAAAAAAAAAAACCGTTTGAATGAATAAAAATGTGCGAAACTATTTTCGTTTATTTATTATAATACTAACCTACCGATTTTTTCTCTATATTTTTGATAATAATTTTACGAAAAAATCGTTGTAAAACGTGAAATCCAAATCACCTTGTACATATTTAAAATATTATTTTTAACCGTTTGTTAGAGGGGGGGGCAGTTATTATTGGTCTGAGGGGACATTGCACCTCTTGCACCTCCCCACCGTGTCTACGGCCCTGGGCCATAATACGTGTACAGTGTACACTGGCTGCCCGTCATAATAATAATAATAATAATAATAAAAATAATAATATAATATGCGTGTATATAAGAGCAATGTACGAAGAAAACCGCGTGCCCCCCCCCCTGACCGTACGGTCGAATTGCCTCCGTTTATTATAATCAAGCGATGCGTTTTTTTTTTTTTTTTTTAACAGCGTGTAAGTGTTTTCTAGGCGCCGCGCAGTCACTTTTAAGGTGAAGGCCGTCCGGTATCATCGCAGTCATCTCGCGCGTCTACCCGGTTACGTGATCGAGCCCGCGTCCTTATCCGTCATTCCGGCCCGACTGGTCTAACCGGGTATCATTACGGTTCCGAGGTGCGGATATCATTGTAACCGGCCGAGTGACGGGGTGATCCGTACCATATTATCCTGCCTGCGGTTCCTCTCCGCCGATAAGTTCCGTCGGAATTCCACTCGTATAATACAATACCCCGAAACCGATCTCCACATTGCTAAAAGTCGATATATATATATATTTTTATAATGAAATGTTCATCCAAAATCATCTCTATCGCTGTAAAACAGCACTTGTAAATATTTGTAGAACGGTATCATCAACCCTATAAAATTTAATTTGTCCGCATAGGATTAAAGTCGTACCTATATATCTAACGGAATACCATAAACTCTATACTAGATTAACACTAAACAAAATTAAAAAATAAACGATAGGTTGAGGAAAAACGTAACGATAAACGGAATAAATCCTAAAATATAATAAAATAATATTGTTATTACTTAAGGGCCATTTTAGTATTACGTTAGCACATTTTTGGAGCTTTTTACACTCTCTTCTCTTTGTAAAAACATTTAAAATCAGAATAATGACCTTTTTCCCTCTTCGACCCCTCTAAAGTATGCAAATAAAAACTTTGTTGGAGTCAGGTGATACTGATAAGCCCTCATCCATTTATTGTTAAATATTTGCAAATATGGTAGATCCCTTTCTCCTAAGTGCTGACCCTGGTGCGCACGTAATACTCGAATGGCTTTTCATAAAAAATATTAAACACAAAAACCGAAAATCATTTTAAATAAAAATTTGCTATACCTAATATATTTTTGTGTATTATATAATAATTAAGAATCAGATTTAAATGTTTTATATATATTTTATTTATTTATTTATAATATTGGCAGTTGTCAGTCACCATGATATGCTTTACAAGTCATAAATATCTTTCAAATATACATACTATTCCAATAACAGCATTTTATTCGGAAATTTTTTGTAGTTTTTGATGTTTTAGGTCATTTTTTTAAACATTTTATTTTGTTATAATTTTTTCTTTTTAGATCGTGAGTAGTGTGAGGATATGCTGTTTATTTTATTTACTTTTATATTTTTGGTTAAAAATAACTTATTCTTAACTCGAGTAGAAGTTTTGGAATAATGAAAATTTTCGATAACAAATAATCATTGGAAATTAATTATTGTTAAATAGTCAAATAAAAGTTCCGGATTTAATTTGATAATGATATTATTAAATTCGATTTTATAATTAGGTTTGATACTACTACATTTTAGTCTTTTTAGTACCACATATATATGGTAATATATAATATTTTTTTTTATTATGCTATACAAATAACAATAAAATAAACATCATGCATTTGGAACTTTATACTTTTAAAAAATATAATTTTACGAAAAATTGGTAATTATGAACATTTTGATTCTGAGGCACTGTGCCCACGATGTGCAAGTACATATTTTGGGACCAAGAAAAAATGTGATTTCGGGTCATATAGGTTCGAGTGATGACCGCGTGGGTAAACATGCACTTTCGACGAGAGCGACGGCGTTGAATAATAATATAAATCTCGAGTTGGCTCAATATTATTATTATGTTTTTCTAGGTCTAATAGGCCCGGGGCCGTTACGATATTTTGATAGAAGAATCCGCGCCCTCCAATGTAAATTCGTACACCAGCACTTCGAAGGTCAGCTAGCCGTCCGCGCATCGTATTGTCTGCCGTGTGCGAGTGAAAGTTTATTATTCGACATTCCTCTCGCAGCCACATATGGTAAATGTCTCAAACGAAAAAACGAAATAACAATCGACTCCCTATAATAATAATATGTATTATATTGTGTATAAAAAAAACCCACGTGCCAGACGAAATTATGCGAATTTTACCATTAATACATTGAATAAAAAATTTTTGCAAATTACTCTGTAATTAGATTCATACAGCATTAAGAATATTCAAGAAAACATTGTTTATAATGGTTATTATTAATGACGATCGCTGATATATTACAAATATTTGAATCAAACCGCAAACACCTAATTTACCTTAGGTCAATAAAAAAAAAAAAAAGTTAATACACGAGTAATTCAGAAAATTGGCACTAGAGAGTAAGGGTTACAACATCACACCACAGATACACCCAACACAAATAAATTGGTAAATTAAAGTCAGTCGGCACACTTAATCGGCGAAAAGACTAATAGCCTTCCGTATTTAAGCTTATTAACATTTTTGGGGAAATAAATCGTCAAAACTATTCCGATATACCCCTCCTCATATATATTACTTAGCATCAACCCTGAAGGAAAATCGACGTTCTTAACATCACTAACTTATATAGTAGGTATAGTGTGTTATTTGTTATTTGGTATATTGGAGGTTGAAGAAATACCATATACCCCACTTTCTGGAAAATCGTATCAAAGTTTTATATTGAAACAAAAATTCCAAAATTAATTTAAGTATCTATACAATTTAAAATTTGTATGTTTGTAGAAAAATACAAGTTATTTATGAAAATATTTTAAATAAATTATAGTTTAAGTACCTATCAATAAAAAAAAAATTACATCTTCTAGTAAAAAATAAGAAAAATAACATATTCAATATCAAATTTCTCCCGAAGTAAAACTGAAATTATAAGCCAACATAAAATAATTAAATCAAAATATTCTTAGTAAGTATGTCTAAATACGAAAGTACATGTACTTTGTTTTCAATCTTCTTGGCAAATGTATTTTTATTTTTTTCAACCGAGTAATTAATTTTTCATGTAAAACAAATCAGTAAATTTGAAATTTGATATTTTTAATCTGTATTCAATCGATGATGATTTTTTTTAACAGTAGGCATAATACCATTATTTTCATGTATTTTATATCTTTCATTTTATCAAAATAGTCTCACATTAAAAGTTATTATATATTCCAAAAATCATTAAAATGATAAAAAGTTCCCTGAATTTTATAAACAGTAAAATATTTTTTTTTTATATGTATTATATTGTTAAATCAAATTTTTCTATTCCTTTACAAATATCTGAGAAATTTATGAATTTCAATAAAATTTTAAAAAATTTATTTGTATACGATATTTATTGATTTTTAAGGGTGAGACGATATAAGGTTCCAAAGAAAAAACACCTATTAACTTGAATTAAGGTCTAGTAATACAATAAAGAGTAGTTAAGGGTAACTCGTGTATTTTTGATAACATTCCATATACATCCGTTTCATTTGGGAAAATATCAGTATTTAGTTTTGCTAGTAGGAAGTTTCGATCTCAATCGAAATTACATTGTTATATTATGTAAATAAAATACTAACAAAATGAAAATATTTTTGATCGATATATAAACGAAGATAATATAATCATAATATACACAAATCTTTCGATGTTTTTACGGCTTTTCGACATTTGATATTGCTACAAATATTTGGATTATATTTCATGGAAAATCAAAGTATGACTTTTTATTATGAATTATTTACACTCAACAAATAATCATGTAATTTTGCGTCCCGTAGGTGTGAGGATTATTATAAGGAGTAAACAGAAAGTGTGGGTGCGGTTACTGTTATATTATAATAGGTATATCTAGTGCTATCGCTTTCGGGTCTTTGTGGTTCAACAAATCTCGAGTATATTATAATAAATTATTCATTTTAATGAGACAAATATTGTTAAAATATTTATTGATGTAAAATGATTGATGTCTATGAAAAATAGCAAACTTTAAATCGGCTACTTTCTCTTGCCCCGGGGTAGGTTGGAAGCTTTATGTCAAGTTCGACCTACGGTATTTACATACGTTGTTTTCCGGAGGTACTGAAAAGACACAATCTCCGGAACATGGATATATATACACACATAAAGATTACATAATATTTGCCCACACATGTGAAATAATACACACAACAATGGACGAAGGCGCGAGCTCCGACAATAGATCTGGAGACGTGCTAAAGATATAATGCGATACAAGCAGCATCCAGTATATAATATATATATAAATTTATATTTTTTTTTTGTTTTATCTCTGTAATGATAATAATTAATCACTGTCGTGATACATGTGAAATTTTACACATATACCATACGACGTTTGACATATTTTTTAATATAATTTTAGAACTCCGGAAACGAATGTGAATTAAAATAATACGTGCGGAACAATTATACCGGCTATAGCTCGGATTTTTTTATTTCGTAGCAAACTATAACTATAGTATGTTCACGTCTTTTCAAAACATACTTATTCAAATATTTACGTAAATAATATGTGTAATAAGTTATAAGTATATATTATATTGTTCTTATTGATCCATCGTCAAAACTTTTCAACGTTCTATTTGTTTCTAGTAAATAATAACTTTCAGTTTGATTTGTAGATCATATTTAATATATAAATAACCATGTCTATAAATACAAGTTTTAAAAGAAGAAATTCTTTGGAATTTTATACAAAAACCATTTTGTAAATTAAATAAGAATTATATCTACTTATTATATCTATATGCTTACCTACTTAATAAAAAATACATAATTTATAATAGGTATAATATTTAAATTTTTTTAAACAAGCCGTACATATGTTATCCATGCAGTATGCCATTATTTAAATTGAAATAAAAATATGTGCATATCTTGTGCTTGTAATGTATCATTTACTATTAAAATTTTAATTATTCCAATATGTATTAGTGATAAATTTGTATTATTTTCTTTCATAACAGAATAGTTATTTGCGAAATCAAGACGATAATATTTCGAATAATACCGATTAAAATAATAAATATAAGTTGTTTAGGTCATCATTTCAGACACGATCTCGACACTATTAAAATATAGCCTATTTGGAAAACTACTCGTACTAATATTTACTAATATTACTTAATTACACATAATTGATCGCAACGTATGTTATTATTAGATATAAATTATTTTGTCTCGTAAATGATAGTACACCGTATACGTTTAAGTTCATTAAGTTCAAGTATCTACATAATATTATATCTTTGCTTTAGACCTTAATTGAATTACATTATTACGTACATTTTAAGTGTTTACACGATAACATATTTTTAAAAATACATTTAAATGCAATAAACCGTTTAGATAAAACTTAAAAGTATACGTTAACATACATAATACATTAAAATTTGATAAAATTGTATATAGTTTTAATAAGTATTGAGTAGAGTTTGTATTCTGAGATCAAAATAAAAAAATAATTTATTGCTAATAAAATTAGTGATATTTAAAATTTTGAGATTTTCATGTTTTTAAAGTCTTTTAATTAATTTAAATACTTCAGAGTACAGAAGATTTATGGCTTTGTTTAAATGTATATCATGATTTATGTATTTCAAGGTGTCACAAAAACCAAATTACGTAACCTTTTGCGGAGAGGAAAAGAATAAAATGTGTTCGTCACGATTTTCGCACTCTCACAGACTAACGGACTATCACAATAATAACAACGACAACATATTTTATAATAACTGTTAATAATGAGGTATAACTAAAAAATTGACCTGCGCCTAAATATAATATCCATTTCTGAGAATCGATATTATATAACAACAGACTATACCAAACGTAAAAGTCGAGGAAGAATACGCTTTATAAGAATATTGTTTCGAATTGAAAAAACAAATAAACCATAACTATGGTACTGCGGTATATATAGGAAGTTCAAATAAAGAAAATCCGATTACAATGAAGTGTCGAACGGTTTTACATTAAATTTATCATCTTGTTAATAATAATGGAATAAAAGTAATTCGATTTTTTTTTTCACTATATTGAGATTTTTCATTCAGACGCATATTATAATAATAATTGTCTAACAGCATGGAATGATGTCCGACCGTGAAATTAAAATCTCCATCTTACGATTCCCACACAGTGACAATATGTTTTAAATGAAAAAAAAATATACGATAATAAAGAAACAAATAAATGCGATAATATTGTGCAATAGAAGTCGTCGATTGTCGTCAATATATGTGATTAATAATAATAATATTATGATATATCAAATAATCTCGGTGTCATTTTAATAGCGAGGACATCGCCGATCGATACGATCGAAAACGATACCAGTCGCGTTATTTTTGTTACCTTTTGTGTTACCTACTACAAACTATTATATATATATATATATATACATTATATATAATAATATTATACCTCATAAAGTAATAATATAAAGAGATTAAATAACATAATGTATACTATTGTGTAAAACGAAATTAAGTAATTATCTCAAAGGGAGGAAAAATGTGATCGCCAAGGGACAAATTTGTAATACGAGTAGACCAACATTATTTCATTTAATATTGATAATATGAATATTAGTTTTGCTTTTATCACACTATGTAATAATAATGACATGTCGATAGTTCGATAGTTATGATTGATAAAAAAATATTTATTTTTTTATATATAGTCATACTAATTTTGGCCTTTTGGAATGTTTCATTTATATATTACTATATAGCCACTCCTTGAGTATAATATCTATATAATATATTGTGTACTGTTATATTTTACAGATGTAAATATATTTTTCTTTCGTATAGCTGATCGTGTATGCATAATAATGACAGCAGCATCCGCAGCTCCTAACCTTGTAGACTGGACCATGTTAATCCTGAAAAGCAGGAGTAGAAGCTGTTTGCATTTTGTTTAAGTGTGTATGTATGTATATGACTGTATATTTTGTGTCGTCTGTATATGTGTGGGTGCTGAATAATATTATCAACGCATCGGATTCGTTACGGAGGCGCTATACGGCCGGCTTCGGAGACAAGAAAATTAATAATTATTAATGCTGTGGTCTATGGTTGTAACAACCCGAAGGAGATACCATGTTATATCCGAGAAACGTTTTTCGAATCATTTTTTCATACAGATCGTATTATATTCGTTTAAAACGTTAAAACGCCAACATTTACGAAAATATGTGTAGGTATTTTACCCATGATGGATTTAAAATATGTGAATATAGTAGTTTTTTCTCTGCAGTGTATATTATATACTTACTAAGTTACTTACTATATTTCTTACTAAGTTAAAAATTATTTTAAAATACCATAAAATGTATATATATTTTTTATATCGTTATAAGAATAGGATATTGTTTGTTAAAGCGATAAAATATTCTACTTCGAAATAATACCTAATTGGAATCGAATACTACGTTATAAAATGCGACTATCGTGTTTAATCAATATATTATAAAAATAACAAGATATCATTAAAATATATTGTTAAAACGATGTACTACTTACCTATATGTAAACTTTTGTTATTTAAATGACGATGTTTGTTATTGAAACAATTACGAAAAGTGTCTGAACGGTTCAAATATATATTCATCGTTTCCCATAATATTTTATACAGTTATAATTTCCGTAATTTTCGATAAACACGTACATACTCTAAAATATTTTTTAATTAATACACGAAACGACGTAAACAGTCGTATACAACGGTAATAAATATAAATCGATGATTCCGTGTGACTGGACAAAGAATAATAATTAAAATCGTTATATTTGAAACATTTATCAATTTAGTTGCCAAAAAAGTCGTACTTTGATAATGACGTGTTTTGTTTAAAATGTTTATTAAATTTTACAAGTTTGAAGTTAAACTTTTTCATTTTGCTCGTTTAGCAATTAATTATGAAATAATGATCTTAAGAATGTTACCTTCAGTAATTGTTTGAATTGCGTGCAAGGTTTAGATTCACTAACATTCGGTATCTTCATAAACGCGTATATTATGATAAGTTTTCAATACATTCAATTCATATTCAAATATATTGACAGTTGACTAGTAAAAATATAAACGAAAATCCTAAGTATTAGAAATGATATTCTACTTTTCGCGAGCGTTCTTGTTATTTTTCTATTATGTTGTAGTTTTTTCGGCAACAAAGTACCTATGTATAATCAATATACGACAATACGTGTCTATCCGAGCGCACGGACGAAATAAATTATGGGAATTGTCAGCACCTGTCTATAATATGTTATTATCGAATTTTTGTTGATAAACTAAAAAAACATACACATATATATATATATCCAAGCTATAAGCGCTTTCAAAGGTACACTATTTTTCCAAAACTATTATTATTTTGATTTTAATTAATGTTAAAAGTCATCGACTCTCAATCCGGTTTACGTGTCGCCCACTGTAGGCGTATAAGATAATACTTATATGTTTTTTATTTATTTATTTATTTTTTTTTTTTTAGAAACAGACCCAAGGCGCATTGAAACGTATGTATCTATATGCGCATAGTATATTATTAGCATTGCTAATAATATTATAATCTACACTCGTAAAACGTTATGAAACAAGACGGTGACCGAGAAAAAACAATAGAAAGACCACCCGTCGAATTTGTCGGAATTTGTGCGTCATGTATTGGCTACTTATACTTTCCATATTGACGCACGGCTATGCGGAACGTGTCGCAATCCATCCAGGAGGGAAACAACATCGAAAAACTTTGTTTTTAACGAAAGCCCGTCACGTCGGACGCTGCGAAATAGAACGGCCGTTATTAACGATCGGCTGGGGTGAAAAATGTATATTATAAAAATCGCCCGCACGGACGTGTACCGTCCATCCCACGCACATCGCTTGAACCGTCGCCAAGTTTTATAAAAAACTGAAAACTGGTATTCTTCAAATTCAACACTTTACGTTATACGGCCGACATCACGATGCTCGGGACGTACATAGGTATATAGTTTTGAAAATCACGTTTAACTAACATTAAAAAACAAACAGCAAAAAAAAACGAATACCTACTTAACAGCAGACTCTTCCTTTTTAAAACACATTATAGATTAAAATGTGGATTTTGAAGATGCCATTAGTTTCATATAGTTTACGATATCGATTTTCCACAAATAGTGCGACGAAACCTCGTATTGTTATAAATCACATTATATATCATGGTCTTCCATTGGGAAATGGCTGGATGCGTCTAATACACTTCGTTTTTCCTTGTTTTTTTTTTTTTGTTTTTTACAAAACCCAAAACAAAACGAAACATCAATTTATCAACAGTTAACCGATTTTATAACAAACGTACATTTCCCAAAGGCCATATATAAATGAAATTTCAACAATTTTGTAAATTTTTTTTTTTACGAAAAGCGAAATGGTATATATTAAAAATAATATGTAAATACTGTCACTAATAAATAAATAAAATTATTTAATTATCATAATATGACGTAACCTATACACATTATTTAAATTATTGCCAGTCAGTTATATTGTCATTTTTATTAAAGTCGAATTCTGTCCAGTTGGCATCCTCTCGATGAATTTTAAACAACTAGTTAATATATATACTCTATTACATAACCCAGGATACTTGGACGATACTGGTGGATGATTCATCCTGGCAAATCATTCAGAGTGTGTCACTAAGTTTCCCTGTATATGTGAAATATATATACTCCTTGGGGTATACAATTCGTAATATTTTTAGGCCAAACATAATGTCTTGTATTCTTATTATATGTCCTTGACCGATTAGTTTGATTGGGTTATAATTAATATTAGCGAACAATACATTATCAACTTTAATTTACTTTAGTAGAATGGAACTAAATAGGAGGAATATGGAGTTTTTTTTCACTCTCTACCTACTGATACACAATGTTTTGTTATTATATAATAATACATTTTAACTAAATATTGGTCTCTTTTCAAACAAAGTAAAGGTGAGCTTTATATATAACTAACATTTACAATAATCACATATATATATTTAATATACCTATATGAAAAAAAATTAAAATAATTCACAGAAATGAACACCATAAAATAAACAGTTGCGTGATTTGATAACTTCAAAACGTGTATATAATAATAATAATAATAATGTATGATGCATGTAATTTTAAATATACGATAAATATTTATAACAATGGAATTTAATAATAAATTATAAAAGAAAGATTAACATTTTAATATAAGATGTAATATAAATATTTTAGAATAAGTATATAAATTAAATGTGATTTTTGTTATCTGTTTGATATACATTTATTTACATTGTTCTCATTTGCTTCAGCCTGTTTATAATTCAACTTTTAGAGTTGATCATTTTATCATTAGTGATTTAATCTTTACCTATAATAATATTATGATTAGGTACCCGATAACCACCTTATATTCTATGTGCCATGAGGATATTTAGTGCACAATAAAAAATAATAATAAATTACATAATAATAATTGTAAAGACTAATGCTTATTTAACGAAATGTATTTTGCCTATACAATTAGACACACAATTGTATAATACATAAGTAGATTCATGCTTGTATTAAATTTTGATTAAAATATAAAAACATACATTTAATAGTAATATCTATATAATTTGTAAATTACTTATCATAATATATGCGTTTATCTAAAACAATATTTGAATTTTAAATATAAAAATGTGTTCAATGTATGAAAATATAAAATATTTATTGGTGAAATGAAGAACACCAGTATTTCCAAAACATTACCATGCCGCTAATCACATAATATCTATTTTGACACCAAAATGTCAAAATTACTCGAAAACGGTTAATTGTGAAAATATGATGTATCTTCCCACTTACATATTGATCTAACTCAAATAAACTTATAATTACATACTATACGTATACCATTAAAATTAAAACCTAAGATACATTCTGGGGGCACATCCCTTATCTATTTTTCTCGAACTTCCCACGTATTATTGGGTTGATTGACCATTATTTTAAATGGCATTTTAAATTTAATGAGCGTATATGGACGGAATGTCTGTCATCGAAACGAACACCAGATGCATAGTAATTACTCATTAATATGTTCCTATACCTATGTTTCATATCCACGTCATAATAAATATTATCATAATATTGAGCTAAATCGATATTTGATACCCTGTTTATGGTATTAATGTCACGTATAAGACCGTCTAATGGTATCTAAGAGTGACACTTGATGCGGTACCCACGTTTACCCCTGACTCCTGATGCAGCCTATTTTTATGGTGTAAACAAACAACATGCTGAAAATTTTACTACGCCCAACAGACTCGAAAGCTAAAATAATCAATAAGTAATATGTAGATGTCAACTACAGCCTATGGTGATTGAAAAACGTTGCAAAAACTTCGTTTTCATTTTTACTATTCCGTGTAGTTAAATACAAAATAATAAATATTCAACAATTCCACCGTCGCAGATGTTTTATGTAAATTATAATAAAAAGTATCAATGTTCAACACGGTATATTATTATTTGACTGAAATTAATTAAATTGCATACATTAGTGCCTACAGTAACTTTAATACATAATACCTAAATATTAAATATATATTTAATACATAGATATAAGGGTAGATACGTTTTGCCCATAGAAACACGCAATATCAATTCCATATTAGTGGAATACATTCATCAAATCATTTTATGGCCGTTAGTCTTAATCATGAATACGTCACGATAAACGATATGTTATACATTAGATGAAAAGTGAACAACTAAATCTAGCGTACCAGATTTATCTGATTTGCGATTAATAAACTTTGTCATTATTACATAGATTACCATGTATCGGGGCGTACTCTCATACTCGACTACTCATACATTCGATAAAAAAATCATTATGTACCAAAATGTCACATATGACCCGGGGTGATATGCCTTGTGTAAAAAATTAAGTAGTTGCACAACACTTTGCTGGAGGGTATGTTACAATTTTTAATTGTGATCTTTGACGTCCTTATCATAATAAAGAAAAAACTTGGATATGGTTTTTGAACTTTTAACCTTGAAATTAAAAAGGGTCTTGTGAATGAGAATTAGAGATTGTATTACCTTCTAAGTCCTAACTAAATTGTATAATAAATCAATACATTTCATTCCAACGGTAATAATTTTGTTTCAAAATAAATGTATAATTTAATGTTTATTGTCTACTTATGTTTAAAATTTTGTACATGTTCGACATTTTTATCTTAAATTGTAGGTATTTCACTTAAGCTATAAAACTAAAATTCATTTTTGATTGAAATTATAGTGTTAAATAATAAAATAAAAATAATATTTATTGCTGAACATCAAACAGTTTTACAAGAACGTTTCTATTAGATGAGAAAACTCATAATACTTTATAGAAACTATATAGCTACTGTCTAATAAATTAGTAAGATTTATATTTTATAACTTGTATTATTAAAAAAAAATTAATACATTTTAAGGACTTTTAAAATTAGTTTAGGTGTTTTACATATACCTACTATAAACTATAAGATTTTTAAATATATATATTATCACTTAATAGTTAATACAAATAAATATAAATAATGTTCACGATAATAAAATTTCAAATTATTGAAGTATTTGATAAAATCCATTATTATTAATATGTAATGTACCTAGTGACCAAACCAGTTAAGGTAGGTATATCACAAGTCACAACTATTATTCAATAACATTTGTTTATTGAAAAACGTATAGTTTAAAAACTAGTATTTTTTTTCAATTTATAAATTAGTGGTTATTTATATATAAGTACCTATATAGAAATCGATTATAGCAGAATATTTAAGAAAAATCCATAGAATTCTAACAAATATATTATTAATTCGATATTTTAATACCTACATAATTATTAATTAATGAAAATTTACTATGAACTTGGGTTTCTATATTGTATAGATTAACTTAAACAGTAAACTCTCTTTTAGAATATAGTTATAGATTAAAGATATACAGATTTGATTTATTATTTTTGAGCCATATTATAAACAAAATAACAAGTTAATGCATATTGAGCAATATTAAATATTAGTTTAACGATTTACCAAATAAAACCAATAAATAGGTAATTGTTTTATTGTAGTAATTTATCTAAAAAAAAAAGGCATGAATAGCTTTAAACATTCAGACACACGAAATTATAATATTATTTATATAAGTGGACATTGTGATAATAATATAAATAATTGTGCAATATTATAGGTAATATATGATCATCAAATTTATAAGGAACTATAATTTTAAGAAGGTTACCCAGATGTCACACCTTGATTACGACCTAGATCAATGTTACATTCGTTCTCATCTTTTGATTACGACTCGATAAGTTATTACTATCGTGACATTCTTGAATAAATTATAAACGTTGATGGTACACAATTTCCCCTGTAAGTTGCAATATTTATTTATAAACATCTTATAATCATACCGTTTATAAATTGTATGTGAAATGTAATAAATTAATGCACATACATACATAATATGTATATATTGGTACCTACATTGTAATCGTGATCAGTTTTTCAATAAATTTATCATGAATCTATACGTGTATAATATAAATAATATTTCTTTGAAAATTTGTATATTTTTATGAATTATCTCTAAATTGTACCTACATAGATTAAAGAAAAATATTTTCTTATGTGATATTAAAGTTGATGAAATCGAAAAAGTACCTGTTGCATTGATGGAAAATATGTTCTAAAGTATGGTATTATATAGATTAAACCTTACATATTGAGTGTATAGAATTCGAATACATTTAAAATAACACATATTTATATCAGATACAAAAGTGAGGATTTAATATCGATTATATAAACAATATAACAGATACCTATAGTCAATATAGAACCTAAATGAGATAGATCATGTCTAATTTCGAACATCACTCATTGTTATAGAAATATATCAAATTTAGTACCTAATCACGATAATTATTTTATTTTTAGTCCGAGTAGAAATTGAAATGTATAAAAAAAAGTCTATAATGTCCAGAAAATGCCTTTTATAAAGTTATAAATGAATTAATATATAGGGATTAATTTTAAATACATAATGTTAAATATTGTAAATATAATGATAATGTATTAGTATTATATATTTTTCGTTAGATTAGTGTTATAAATTTTCCTTATTTTCCAATTTTTATAAGAAAAATGAAATACCTTATATTTAATAAATTTTAAGTGTATATTAATAATTATTAAACACTAAAAATTATTAGAAAGTTTTTACCAAATAAGCTTGTTTAATTTATAATCATAAAATTATTCTGTCAATCAAAATTATTTTTATATTTAGAGTAGTCAAGTTCATTATAACCGAAATAACTATGAGTCATCTTGAATAAACTGAGTATAATAAAATTAATTATTAAAGCCCAAATAGTTTTCTGATTTTACTAGTTTTATTTATATACGCTTATTTATAGATTAAAAAAATGGATAAATATTACATAAAAAATGTTGTTGCATATTTTTCTATATACAAGTATGTAGGTGTTGAGAAATGTATGTAATTTTATTACACATTAAAACGACTAGATACTGGTACATATTTTGTTGATTTTTCATTTAATAATATATAGTATCTATTGTTTCGACTATAATAACGCATAACTGCGTACTGCAATAAACATGTCATTTTGATAAAATAATTTTTTAATACTTTATTGTATTAAAAATAATATAACACATGATATGTTGTTCGTTATATTTCAAATAAAATATAAGTTAATCAGAATATAACGCGATAAATGTTTCATAATTTATCTAGCTAGATAGAATGGGTAAAATATTTTAGTTGTATATTTCAGATTATTAAGATAAATTATGTACTTTAATACAAAAATGTATTTTTATTTTTAGTTCATACTAAAAGTTTTCCAGTGCATACATATCATTTTAATTTTATTTAGTCTATTCAAAGTTCACGACATTTAAATACAAAGAAATCGATATAAGGTCTTTTCACTAGAGAATTAGAAAATAAGCAAGTATAATAAATATATATATATATATATTATTTCTTTTTTTTAAATTATAAAACATGAAATTGTATGATATACTGATTTTATGTGTATTATCTATTCTTGTACTAATATCTCTAAATGAACTGTTATTTTTAAAATGGCTATGTACTTTAATTAGAATGTATCTAAAATATGTATTGATGTAACAATATAAAATATTTACCAAATAATATTTTGGATTTATAAGATTATAAACATAAATGTGTAAAACTTATTTTTATTAACAACTGTAATAACTATAATAGGCAAAGATTAGCAATGTAATACAATATTATTTAATACAAATTAGTCGAATTAAAACTCATAATAGTTAACAAAATATGATTTAAATTCGTTAAGCCTAATGTTAAAATGAAAACAATTTTTAATTTAACTCGATTAAAAAAGTTAATTTTTATTTTGCATTAGGAAAATTATTATAATTTAAATCTTCAAAATCATTTAAAAATAATGTATTAAATCTGCTCATGTTTTACTTTTTTAAATATTATAAGTAACTTCACATATTTTATTAATAATTAAAAATTATAATTGAGTTATTTCGCACTCGCGAAAATAATTTTCCCACAATTTGTTAACAATTATAATTGGTTGATTATGAATATTATCTGTAAAATGTTAGGTTAATAGAATGATGATTTAATCTAGTTAGAGTTACTTATAGCCAGTGCAGTCATTTGAGGAGGGTGAGGGTGCAGGGTAGGCATTTCTCACCCTCGTTGGCAGCGGGCCAATATCCGACCGAATATGGGCCAGTGTCGAGAAATTTATGAGCCGCTGACATGATTCGTGCTAATAAGTAACTTAATTATTATAGCGTATACCGTTTAGTAATTATTACATGCATGCTGGGCATACTCGTAAAAAAAATAATAATATTAAAATAAATCAATAGACGCTATCAATAGTAGATGGTTAGAACTTAAAACTTACTTATTGATTTCAATAAATATCAGTATATTTAGAAAACAAATTAAAACCCGAGTGCTATAATAAGGGTATACACTGCTGTGATGTGTAGGTACTGTATATACTTCAATAGGTACTTCATGTACCTAAACTATATTTAGGTATCTACTTTTACCACTGGCTATTTATTTTATATGTTCATTAATGTTTTTATGTTTCCATAAATAAATATTAATATATATATTTAATTTTCGTATATCTATTCTATTGTGTCCGGCCCAAACAAGTCTTGATCAACTAGGTAGACACTTACCAGATTTATTTAGTCTCTCGCCTCGTTTTTTTTTTTTTTTTGTCAATATTGTACCCGAGAAACTAGGCTATTTGTGCAGCCTATTACAAAAATATATAATTATGTAAGATGGTGATTGGTAATTTTACTGAGATAAAATGTACTCGAGAAGAGATTGGCGAGCGTAGTGATGTGTTTTTTTTTCAGTTATTGGGCTGGTCAAAACTATTGCCCCTCCCTTTTAAAAACTGAAATAACGCCACCGATTATAGGTAATATAAAAATAGTTTACTATTAGTAAAATGACAAATTTAATCTAGTATAAAAAATATTAACTTATTAACTTATTATTTTCAACTATACCTAGTTAATGTCTACTTTAGTGTAATTTAAATTAATAAGTATGTAGGACGTAGGAAAAAGCCATCTTCGATTATTGTATAAAAAAAAGATAGAAAAAATTTGTTAACTTAATTTTAATATTATTGTGCATATGTAGTGTTTGGTCGGTATCACGATTTTTTCTCGAGTAATAAAATATACCTATGGATTTACTTGACGATTTTTAACTGGATATGGTAATTTAGATTTGATTAAAATAAGTTAAATTGCAAAGTTAAAGTCAATTTTATTTGTAGCTAATCTAAAATAGTTTAAATGTATATTACTGTATATTAACTTAACTCATTATATACGAGAGTGATTAAAAGTTGAAATTAGCTAAATATCAAAATTTCAAAAAATAAAAATACCATTTGTACCACTCGTGACCGTAATACAAAAAGTTCTTTGAGGCCAAAATCACGAAAAATAATACACTTTTAACATTGTTTTTGGTTCGCACCGACAAGGTATAAAGTGGCCGAAATACGTATTGGCACGGTGCAGTCAAAAAAAGCCATTATTGTTTTTTGTGATATTCGGTTTATAATCGTTTATAATTTAATACCATTCAAATACCAAACGGAAATATAATAATATTGTTTCAACACTTATGGACGGGGTGTTAAGGTTATTATTAAATAATTGAATGGCAAACTGAGAAATGAATAAATTGAAAAAAAATTACCCGATATCAATATTTTAGACGACATATAAATAATTAACGTACTCGACCGTGACTATCAATTAACGGGCGTTTATTTTTATTTTATTTTTCGAAAAACTTGGAATTGCATTGTACGCGTATTATTATTATTATTATTATTATTATTACGGTATACGTCTTGTACTCACGTTGGTGCGCTGTCCCAGAAACATGGTGTCGTGCAGGCGCATGACGTCCGGATCGCTCGTATGGGTTGTGGAACCCGAACGGCCGGAGCTATGTTATAATAATAATAATAGCGATATTATGTTGGCGGGTGAACGTCTACGTATGTATTACGCGCGAGACGACACGATAATGTGGACGAGAGTGAACGTGTGTGATAACAATCGCGGGTGTGCGTTGTTTGCGGACTGGTTCGTTCCGGCGTAAAGAGTGCGTACCGACGGCGTATCGGTCTTATATATGGCGAATGGCCAACCGGTCCGGGAGACTTTAACGCCGTGTGGCCAAAAAAAAAAAAAAACGAAGAAGACGGCAGAGAGAAAATCCCGAGTAGAAGAGAGAGAGAGAGGAAACGAATCGTACGATAAAAAAAAAAACCGTATTACACATTATACGTGCAGTATGTGTATAAAATATGCCGGGATCCGACGGTCAAGGTCCAAGATGCCGAGTTTGACCCCGGACGCGGATTATTTCTTATTTCGTATTTTTTTTTCTCTGTATATTCACTATAGACTGGACGGAAATCCCAGATTCCGTGGAACGTACGGGCCTGTAGTGTTATATAATTTTATGCACGCGTTTGCGCGACATCCACATATTATAATATATCCGATGCGAATGTATCATCCGTGGCCGCACACCGTAAAATAGACGTTGTTGCTGCGGCCAGTATATCCGCGGAAAACGCGCACGCGTTTATTATTCTCGTCCACGGACGACCATCCACGATAATATGTCAATATTATAATTTGTACATAATCTGTATATTACAATATATTAGTGAAAAAATTTATATATTATACAGGTATATAATTAATATAAATTCAAAAAAATATATTATAATGGTATATGAAATTCAATTTTCCTAGAGTATTTGAAAGAAATATTATAGGTGTACATCGAATGTTTTTAACGTCGTCGTTTATAACACTGAAGGCGCAAAACGAAACACCTGGTTGTTATTCGTTGTAATAAAACAATTTTTTTTTTTTTTTTTTTGTAGAAATCGGATTTTTATATTTTATTTATTATATCGTATAACCCTACTGATATTTTACAATAAACTAAATAATCGAAAATGCTGTCGAAATATAATTCCCGATTAAAAATATTTTTTTATTAAACATTGCCTAACATGAAAATAACTGCTTCACTATTACGTCCATGTATTAAATGGCATAATGAAAATCATCCTATTCGATCTTATATAGGTACATTTTTAAACCGCTCCATCATATCATTTAGCTAAGTATTTAGATTCATTTATTAAACGTAAAATAAATACAATTACAGATTACTCAATAAAATAAATACATAGAATTGTAATAATTCTATTTCTAAATTCGAAGCATTAAATATATTCAAAGGTAAACTTATACATAATAGTGACTTTAATACCGAAAAAATTAATGAAATTATTCATTCCGTTAATAATATAATTCATCAAAATTATTTCGAATATGATAAAAACGTATATTTCACAAAATGATGATTTCGTAATAATAAAGTATATAAACAATTCATAAATGCTTATTTCAGATATGTTGGTAACAATTCCATAATATTCAAAGGTACAAATAGACAAGCAGAAATTATCGTTAAACATTTAAACAAAATTAATAAAAAAAATCCAAACTACACTTGAAACACAAATAGATAATATAATTTACTTTAAAAATCTTATAATAAATATCACTAACAACAATTTTAATTTCAATATATAAAGAAAACCTACTCATACTGATACAATAGTTCCAAATGTTTCTATCCATTTTCAAAAAAAAAATTCCATTTTAACTCCAAAATATAGACTCGAACGTGTTCCCCTAAATAAATCTAACTATGAAAATGAATTCAGTATAATTTGTGAAACAGGAATTAAAAGTAATTTTGATACAATCTCGATCAAGACAATTGACAAGACAATTAAAATAAAATTAAATATCCTTATTAATATATTACTTAGTAATAATAGTTAGATTGCTAATATTTTATATAACAATAGGTAGAAATTATATTAAAATCACCTTTAAAACTAATAATAATTCAATTAAAACCATAAATAATAAATCCTAAAAAATGTAAAAATAAATGTTCTATCAATTATGATAACTATTGCGTTTATAAGCTCAAATGTAGCTGCAATGCATTTTGCATGGGAAAAACTAGTATAATTATAAAAGTCAATATGTAGAATATATTTTAGAAATACAATTGAAAAATATTTTTTCTCCTAAATCTAATTTGCTGAGCACGTTTTAAAATTTAATCATAGTCTAAATTTCAATGTATAATTACTAATTTATAATGAAGTATAAAATAATAGATTTAATAATATTTTAAATATAAACACAGATTTTAAAGATAATGATATTTAACAATACATTTTAGACAACTATTCATAATTTTGCAACAGCTATTTAATATATCTGTCACTAGTCGTCATTTAGTAATTTCTTTATTATTATTTATAATATATTATGTAGTATGTTTATTAATTTTAATATTTTTTGGAATTCCGTTGTAAACTTCCTTAAACAATATTTTTCTACTATTATTTATAATATGTAAATCAGTTTTTAAATACATATAATACATTTAATATGATTTTTATTATAAATAATGAGTAGTACCATGTATTTTACAATATCTCATTAATTTATCATTATTGTTTACAAATCTCATATATACTTTAGTTGCATTATGAACAAAGTGCTTCTACACAATGTCCCAATAACGTATTTGGTATATTATCGGATTTCGCGATATAACTATTCAATTCAATTTTAGGGGAGTATACATATTCATATTATGGGTATTAGTTTTAATGCATACAATAGGATAGTAAAAAATGTTTAGAGAAATTTTCATAAAAATATATGGTAATAAAATATTCTTAGTTGAGCTTATACCACAGATTATATACGGAATAATTACCATATAAATCGTATAATCTGTGTTTATTTTTTTACTTTGTAAGAAAAAAGAGATAGCAAATTTTTTTAGAGATATTTTCCTTATATTAGATAATTTTACATTTATCCTTTAAAATAAATCATATCGTATACCAATTTACTATTTCGTTTTTATGATATACATAAACATTTGTAGAGCTTATGAAAAAAGTTTTTTCAGGGGTTTTACCGAAAATTGAATAAAATTTAATGGTATATAAAAGTCCATAAAAAATGAATATCAAGAAAATCGGGGGTGCATTATGACAGTCTCATATATAATACACGAGTGTAATATGACACCGTCTGTAACGAGTGTATCCAGTGTAAATTCATAAAATAAATGGAAAAGTAAAAAATCTGTTAAAAATCCTTTCATGCTAAACTAGAAATAATCAATTAAAATAAGTAAAAAAAAAAAAACATAAGTAGAAGTAAATTAAAAAAATATCAAAATCAATTAATTTTTTATTTTTCCGAAAAAACCCTATAAGTACCTACCTATTTTTTTTTTCATTTTAATTTCTTAAAATTTTTCAATATATTCGGAAGATCTTGGAAAAAAAACCTCGTTTTTCCAAAATGTTCTTAATTTTTTTCCGAAACAAAAGAAACCCATATTTTTATTTGTGCACTATAATATTAACTATCTCATAGTAAATTTAATTTAATTATAATTATTACCACCTATATGTATTAAATAGGTAATTATTATTAAAATATATTTTTTTAAAACTGCAAATGGAATAAAAAATTAATAATAACAATAATGATTGTGTAATATCAACATTATATCGAACCGGTTACAATATTTTTACGGGTCTAATGTGCAAGCCAGACAGAAAATTTACCCGTTGAATACCATACGTCATATAGTATCCGAAACCGTATGTACCTTTATTCAAAATTTAAACATTAATTTGTTAAATTTATCGAATCTGTAACTTAATAATCTATAGCACAAAAATGAAGTACCTAACATACATTTTACAATATTAATAAAATGTACGTACCAAGTTTTTTTTATGAATGGTTTTAATTTTATAATGAGCATACATTTTTAATTTACCTACTTAAAATAATATATTTGTTTGCATATTTGAATAAAAATTATATAAACCGTTTGACAAATCATATTTTATAATATACCTAACTGTTCATAGACTATTATGCAGCATAGGCGTATTAAATAGTATAAAATGTAAATATATTTAAATTTTTAAAAACTATTTTATAAGATTTTTAGTATTTTAAATAAAAAAAATATATATAACAGTAAAAAGTTGAACTCCCTGCATGCTGATTCTCAATCGAAATACGTACATTATTCATGACAATAATAGAATTCGTGACATTTTTCTATAAGTACGTAAAATTTTGTCCAATATATTATTCAAATTATTCATTTTATTTTATATTTTGGAATTTTAGTATGAAAATAATTAGGTACAACTATTTTATGAAATGAGTACATTTAATTTTTGAGCATTTTTATTTAAACAGATATAATAAGAAAAAAAAATTCATTTTTATGTTATTTATAAGCGTACCTACTCATAGTATTAAGATGTGTGTGAATGTAAAGATACCTACATAATATTTTATTAAATATTTATGAATATTATTACTTTTAAAATTTATATTATCATACAGTAGTACCTATTATAGAATTGTGTTAATTATCCTAACATATGAAAATACCTGTGCGTTTAGAACACGTAAAAAATAACTACCATAAATACGACTATATGTTCATAACTTATAAGACACACATCCTGACAGAATTATGTCGTGCATTGTATTTTAATAACTTGTTGGAATAGAATGCATTTAGAATACATTATAATAAAAAACGTTTGTAAACATATAATTACACGATTATAAATTAACCAATTCATAATTTATTATTTCCAAAAATATATATAACCATAGTATCATATAACTATGATACTAAGATGTGTACTCAGGCCCGGTAGGCCCTGTGAGTTACCGAGATCAACTTTAAAATTAAGTAATCTAAGACAAATATATAAGAGCACTAAGTGAAATTTTGAAGCTGATACTCTATAGTAAGATTTAATTTGTTTTTAAAAAGGACCAAAAACTTTTATTTAGGCCGGTAAAAATTATAAAACTTAGTTGGCCGGTTGCTTCCCTAAACGGCGTTGTGTATACTGTAGCTATAATTATTTTTAGTAATAATACATATTGTGTCTATTAATGGTTTTTTTGATTAATATTATATTGATTTCGACAATTGAATAAATAATTATTAAAAAAATATGTGTTAAATGTATAAGTACAAAAAATAAATTAATATTTAAGCAAAACATTTCTAAATAATATTTAAAATGATCTACATACGATGATTGTACGATTTTTATTATACAATTTACGAACTAATTATGGCTTAATATTAGTTTTTTTAATTTTCAGAGCATTTATCCCGGTCTATTTAATGATATAATAATATATATATACCTATTTTTTAATGACAATGCGCATTGAAACCAGTATTCTCTATCAACTTATTTTAGTTATTGATTTCAAGTATTCTTTTTTTAGACCTATGCCTATTATAATTTGTTTATTTGTAAAATACCTTAATCGAATGGTATTTAAAACTTCTCATAAAAATGTGTTACTTCAAAATATTTAATTTTTACTTTTATATTAGATACCTACTCTACCTACTTTATAAATTATTAGTTCAACTTAAATTATGAACTAATATTTATTATCTATAAATAAACATTTAGTTATTTAAATATTAATTTAATGTTATTATTAAAATATGTGTTATTTTATAATTTCATATATTTCAATAATACTGGCTTAATTCGAGTTGAATGTCTTGATCTTAATCCACATTATTACCATTTTAATAATTAGTTATTCCACTCTGAATCGACTATTTTATTTATTTAGTGAGCAACATATCAGTGTATAGGTATATAGAAGTATAGTCGTGTGATCTATAATTCATATGTCACCATTATTACATTCGCTGACATTCTTTATTATGAAACTATGTACGATTTATTGTTTAATATTCCATAATTTTTCTATTTGATTTATTAAATCAAAGCAAAAGCGATTGATCATTTCACCAATAAGCTATATAGTTTATTTTGGTACAGTTATAATATTCATATATTATGATTAAATAGGTAATTGTTTCAACAATGTAATATGGTTTCAAAGGTTAAAACAGTCACAACGTATGAGGTCACTATTAAAATAGTTATTAGAGAATGAAAATAGAATAATGCTCATATTAAATTATAGCAGTTGTTTGAAATCATTTTGGAAGGAAACAAATATTTTTCTACACCTAATCCTTTTCTTCTTAGACTTAACATTATCATTAAAAATATTATGCATCTATGAGAACCAAACTTAATTTTCGAACGGCCTCTAAAATAATAAAAATAATATTATTGTTATTTTTAATAAGTGTTCGTTCAAGGGCGGAGGGAAATGAAACCACCGTTGATTTGTAGATTTCACTTGAGATTCGTGAATTGAATACGATCGAATCGTTTATACAACATCATCGTCTGTAGTAATATTAATTAATAGGTACATACACCAAGATGTTTATCAAATTAATTTATGCTCCTTCATTTATTGGGTACATCTGTAGAAAATTAGAAATACATTTTTCTCCCTCTAATTTTTTTAATATGAAATGCGTACCAGTGCAGTAATATGTAAAAATCACTATGGTCTTGCAACAATGATACATTCACATTACGATTTGAATTCACTATAAAAACGTTTTATCAATATCTATAGTAACTACTAACTTTTAAACAGTAGATATACGTTTATATTGTTCTTATAGTTATCGTGGAATTTCAATTAAAAGTTCGACTGAAGTTGCAAGTAACAATTAAAACCTATATCAATTTTAATTCTGCAGCAAATTCGAATATTTTCATCATTATATTGTTATATAATTAATTAAATATATTTTATTTTTTATGGATACAATTTTTGAAAACCAACACAAATCAAGAATTATTTTTTAATTTTACTTTATCAATATTACAATAAATAAATATATATATATATATATATATACCTATATACCATTTTTAATACGAAAATATCGTTATGTATCACAAAAAATCACATTACATCTCAACTTATCAGGTGTAGTTGTCCATATAACTATAATTTTTTTTATAATATGTGCTTACTAACCATATTGTAATGTAACAACAGTACAACACGTACGTAATGTCGTAAAATTAGAAGAGAGTTCTTATAGCAATGTATAAGCACCTATATGATGACGCAACTAAAACAATTTAACTTTATGCTATTATGAGATTATATTATATTATATCAGAATATTATATTCACGATAAAAATACAATTAAAAATAAAAGATAATTTTTTTCCTTTAAAATTTTAAATACTACCTATAATGTACTAAATAATATACAGTACATTTAAAACATTTCCATTTAGTACATTTTCTCGAATTCCACTAACTTACCTTATAAATAACATTTTAGTTTTGATTATTAAGATTATTTCTTCTAAAGTTATATTAAATACATTCTTAAATTTTTTAAATAAACCCATTTAATGCATAGCATATAGGTAGGCACTGATATTGAATAACACTGTAGATAATTTGTAAATTAAAATTTTGATAATATTTGTGTACGATACAATATGGTATAGTGAAGTACATACAATACTTTTTGATATATCTATTACATTTTAGAAATAAATTTAAATTTGTATACTACTGGATTATTATTTTTATGATGTTTAATAATATATTTTATTTAGAAATATAAAAAACTCAATAAATATATCAATATGAATTAATATTATATTTGATTTATTTTCTATAATACTATAACTATAGGTATACAATTTTAAAAGTGTAATATTGATGAATGCAACAATCTTTACCGTGTCTTATTCATATCATGTTCTAATGTATAAAACAATTATATTGTTTAATTATGATTAAAAAGGAGTATAGTAATCGGCGTATTTACAACTATCTTTTTTTCTGGTGGGGGGTATGTAATCAAAGTTGAAATTATTTTACATTTTATAGACATGTTTATTATATTATTAAATATCAAAATGTGAAAACTCGGAAATTTAACACCAAAAAATATATATATATATATATTAAAATCAGAAAGCTATATGATTTATTTGAGATCAAAGTTTAAAATCATGATGTGATTTAACTGTAGGTATATAGTATGATTATAAACATGATTAAGAGGAAACCAATACCGACAATTTTTTATTGAAAACTCGCATTAGAAATTTCCATTTTTATCAACTTATAAACATGTTAGAAATACAAAACAAAAAACAAATTAAAGCTCACAACATAATCTAGCGATTAATAGAGTACATTTTTCAGATTTTTATGCGTTTTATGAGCTGTTCAAATATTTTTTTTTTTTAACAAATTATGAAATGTGTAAAAATGCATATACTTTTCAAAAATTGGCTCCATCAGTCGCTAGAGAATTTTATTCTTTATAATTTGCTTTTATTTTATCTTTCTACAATATTCTAAAATTGATAAAAATGAAAAATGCTTAAACATGTTTTTTTTAAGAAATATCACGATTACACGGTAATTAAAAATGGTACTGAACCAGGTCTATTTTTAAACTACTTTAAAATATATTTAAATATTTTTAATATGTTTGATTTTAGTTTGTCTTATAATTTATAAAAATTACCTATACAAAACTCCTATAAAAAATAGGGTATGTGGAGCCCACTTAAGCAGCAGTGTTTCGGTCAAAAGAATATTTAGCATAAATTGCACTACTATAACATTAAAAATAATATCAATATAACTGACAAACATTTTAAACAAATTATATTTCTGAAATGTATTAGTCAATTGGTCATACAATTATATTAATAATACATTTCAGAAACATAATTTCTTCAAAATATGTGAGTAAATATTTTGTATTTTTATCATTATATTCCTATATTAATAAAAAATATATATATAAATATATTTTTAAGTATTTGAAAATTATTTCAAATACTTTTTAATGTATTTGAGTATCACTCTAAATGTTTTTTTCAACAATATTTTTTTTACTTACTCAAATACTTTTTAAAAGTATTATTTACAACTCTGGGTGTAATTATAATTACATAAACTTATACAAAGTTTCACCACTACAATGTATTATTTTCAATAAATTATAGTGTATAATTCACAGTTATGGTTTAAGGTCCACAAATTGATTAATATGTATGTATCAGTTGGCGCCGCTAGGGAAAACGAAATAAATATACCACTTTACATTTAATTAAATATATATATATATATTCTTTTTTTGTAATTTAAGGTATTAATAACATATTTTTATAAATTAAATACTAATAGTCAAAAAACAAATTCTAATAAATGTAGATAATAATAATAAGTATGCAAGTAGACGAGTATAGTATATTATAGGATAAAATCAACTTTTCTATTTTTACTGAAATTAATTCTTAGTGATTATTAATTAAACTTAATATGATTTATATATTTATTTGTTAAACACATAGTGTACAAGATTGATAAACCTACCTCAAACATTATATTTTTTAAGTATGTTTTGATTCTTTTAAGTTGAGAAAAACCGTTCTGTCTGACAAAGTTGCAAAAATTTGTATTCACTTAAATATGTTCGGGTAGAAGTCATTGCATATCATAAGACCTTCCATAGCATTTTTAGGTTTTATGGGAAGTGCATTTTTTTCGGATCAAAAATTTTAACTTCGAATGTAATACGTCTTTATTCTGATCAAAAATATCTATTTCATAAAGTTTAGCTAACTCATAAAAATCTTTAGTATTTGAAGTAGATATTTCAGAGAATAATGTGTAAAATCCAGAGAGTGTTGTTTATGTTTAATAAATCGAAACTTTATTTCAGATATAAAGATATCCAAAAAAAGGTAAATAAAAAAAAAATTAAATATAAATATTCCGAAATATTCTTCTAGTGAATTAGCTTGGTAATTTATTCGGTATTTTTAGTTTTTTTAATTCTTGGTAGATTAATTTGAATATCTAACTTTATTGCTAATCTATATGAGTCTTAGAAAATATTATCAAACTATTTTCAGCTGAGTTCCGAAGATTATTTAATTCATGTAGTGTATCTTTTGCCCAACAAACTAATTTCTTAAAATCCAAATTGGTATTTTTAAAATTTTTATTCAACTGTCAAGACGTGTCAACACATTTACTAACATTATTTATTAAATCATGATAAATTAAAATTTGTTATTAAAACGATTTGAAATAATCGTAAAAAAGTAGCCTCAGCCTCTGGTGGGGACTCTGTGCCCCTCCCCCCAGTAAATATGCCACTGATAGTGATTGTCATCAGTAGGTAGGTAATATAATTTATAACTGATTGAAATAATTGACCAATATATTACTTGATTAGTTGATTTTATGTAATTTTTAATAGATTGATAAATTATTTTGATTCTCAATCCAGTTAACTATTCTCACATTTTTTTAATTATCTATCTTTACGATAATATACGAAAAGATATATATATATATATATATAATATTTAAAGTATTAATATGTTATTATAAACACTTAAAAACTTTATACCAAATAAAATGTTGTCTCTAAATTTTATGTGAACAAAACACACATATATTTTATAGTGTAGGTATAAAAATGCATTAAATTATTAAATTGTGCGTAATTTTCAAATTTAAATAATATCGAAATAATACCTTTTTGAAGAGTAATAATCAGTATTATCTTCTAATATACTATGTAGTTTCTAATAAAAAATGTTTCTAGTCCTTAAACACGGATAATAAGAAAGCATTGGATTTCTGCAAAATGGAAACTTTTGTTTGTGTAAAATTAAATGTATGCTTATTATATTGTACTAATAACAATAAAGCTAAAATAATAAGATACAAGCAAATCCCAGTTATATTTATTTATTTATTTCTTTTTTTATATTTCTTTATAAATTTCAAACTTTTAAATGAAATATTATTATTAGTAGATATACCGACATAATATACATATTTGAAACCATAGCTTTTTTATATGTAAATTTAATATACGGTAAATATAAATTTAAAATAATGAGAAAAACATATAAAACTAATAATGCAATGAACTTCAAAGTCCAAATTTATTTACTAAAATATTAGTATATATTACTGTATATCATTTTTCAACGCAAAATAAATGTTTTCTGTCATAAAATAATTTTCGATATATTTTATATATATATATATATATATATTATATATTTAAAAAATGTTTAATACAAAGTTTATTAAACATATTAGGTACTTATTATTTTTCCATTTTCGTTGGATCATTTTTATAATACATACATTATCCATAAAAAATTATTTAAAACTCACAACATTCAATTTTTAATAGTATCTACCAAAAATATGTCAGTAATTTAATGAATTATTAGTTGATATTTTTAAATATCATTAAAGAAAATGAATTTTCAATGATATCGATTATCTTCACAATCACGATACACAAATTAAATATTTGATACACAAAACAGAATTTTATTAAGAGTTGTTTACAATTAAAAGAAATCATAATATAAAATATTCAAATCAGTGACTTAAGAATGATTTTCATTAAGCATCTATATATAGTTAATCCTAATTTTATGTCTGCAGTTTTCGTAAATTTTAACTAATAAATATTAACAATCTATGTAATATAATATTTAAATATAGTTGCATTTGATTTTGATACTATTTATTGGTATTATATAGTAACTAATGATAAAACTATACAATAAAATAATAATACATTTATACGTTCTGTAAATTAACTAATTTTATGTTTATATTGTTTACATTGATTGCTGTGTCTTTGTTATATCTTTTCTTATTTTTATTATTTTGACTAAATCTTTTTATTAGCCGCTTTCGTGTAAAACACCGGTCTTAGTCGATAATCGCCTATGTCTAGTGTGATTATTTCTGTATCGATGAAACGATAAGATTTGAATCGTTGGGAGGTCTATACACTCTGCCAACATGTACCTATTTCATGGTGAGTCGTAAAATGTCATGTTTAACAGACGACAGGGGGATCACCGTGGGTCACTAAGAAGTCATACGTTACGAGAGTTCCCTTATTTAATGTGTAATTGTGAAAGTAAAATAACAAAAAAAAAACTGACCTACGTGGTTTCTAAACTAGCGTAAGTCATTTACTCAAAATTTTACTCAAAATACAAATGTATATGCACAAAAACTGTAATATGACTGTAATGCTGACGATAATAAAGGTAACCAAAAGCCAATATGACCAATATTTTTGCAATGGAACAAATTAATATTTAATTATTACTTTCTTTAAGTTTTTCATAAAAATGTATTTTGTACCAAATTTAATTACCAATTAACAATTGATATAAATATTTACATGTAATTAATGTTGTTTTAAACTAATTTTACCTATAAGTTATAAATAGTTGTTATTATACTAGTTATTATACTATATTGAATAATTTAGTAGAGAACAATTTTATTATATTTAAGAACTTTTAAATCCTATTATATTCTTATTCTTAGTTAAATAAATATATTTAAAAAAGCGCAATTTGTATATGAAATGTTCGCCTATATTATGTATTTGGCTTTCACCATTCTGACATCACATTTAGATATTTAGGTATAGTTTAAATCACAATTATTTTGAATAATATAATAGATATATAATACGTTTATGACGTATATAATATATTATATATTATACAAAATATTGATTTGATGATTTAATGATAAAAACATTTAGTCACTGTATAAGAGTAATATATATATATATATATATATATATATATATATATATATATATATATATATAT
>JAIPRL010000069.1:66579-136922 GCA_025469235.1 Pemphigus obesinymphae | reverse complement strand
CAGACGTTTATTACAGCTTTTGAAATTTTAATTTTGAAAATCGAAGTTCAACCCAACATGTAAAAAGTTCTCCTCTTTTATATATGAAAAATAATAATTGAAATCCGACTATTCTACGAGGCGTGATCGTTTTTATTGTGAGGCTTGTTTTTGCATACAAAATAATAGTACCGGCACCGGGCCCCTTAATATGATACTGAATTTTTATCTATATTATAATAATATAATATACACCAATAATAAAATAATAAAGAAATATAGAAATGTGCACGTGTCACGAACAAAATAAATACACGTTTTTATTCAATATTGTTCCGCATATAATTATGACGGTTGGTTGTCAACGTCGCCCCGTCGCCGACCGCTGTTCGATACTCGATAACCGCACAGACGAATAATATTAGGTAGGTACCTACCTTTTTCTAACCAATTTTTTTTAATCTAACCTTTTAAACTTTGATTACCTCGTAGACAGTGTTTTCATAACAGTGGAAAACAATTTTTACTTTCGATAATAATATTTTGAAAATGCATTACAGTATAAATATAAATAATTGTTAATATTTAAATCAATTTCTAACTATAGTTAAGTAATAAGTAATTTGTTGAAATTTTAGAGGGGGGGGGGTCATTGCCCCGTCACCACTACACACGAGCCGCCACTGAATACGATTTCACCCATTTTTCTACAAAAATACTGATTAATAGATCCGAATATGAGCTTCAATTTCAAATGTTCGACATTTTTCCAAGACATATTCTATACCTTACTAGTGGAACGCGTAAATGCACACTTGTGCACTATTTACTTAAAATAAAATTACGACGCAAAAAAAGAACGGAAAAAAAATTCAAAGTTATCCTCATAAACAGAGTATATATAGGTACCTATATATAATGGTTATTATATTATTGTATAGTAAAAAAAAAAAAAATTATTAAAATACCTATATAGGTACTATGTGAAAATTTAAAGTTTCTGGAATACATCATTTTCGAAAGATTAGACATGACAATTATAAATCATTTTTCATTTATTTTTTTAATTCGATTTACGCATTAATAATTTGTGTTTGTTTTTGTTATAAAAATTTTAAATGCTGTGTCTAGAGACCCGGACGTCCGTGTTATCAATGCGTACCCGAACGTAACCCATACTTAAAACCATATTTACCATACTATACCTATATAGGTATTAATATTTTCCAACAATAAAAAAAGTCATTTAAATCTGTATATTTCGTCGACCGGTTCAATTATTCAAAATAATTCCCCTCTCCCCTCAAGTAATTTCGTATAAATTGCGAAAGTATATACAAGTACTTTATACAACACCCACGCGGCCACGCAGCACTAAATTTGGGAGCACACGTACCTACTAATTATTTTTACATTATACGAATTACATTATAATATAACATACTGGCACAGAATATTCTGTGACACTAGGCCATAGAATAAGAATATAACAACTAGTACCTACTAGGCGTCCAAATTTATAATTTATAAACCTTGAGGCGTCCGGACCATGAATTTAAATATTATATCTAAAATCGTGGTCCGGACATATTTTGGGTGCGTTCACTTTGGACGCTTAGACGCTTACAGCACTCACGCTTACGAACCGTTCGCTTTAGGTTTAAACGCTTATAATCGCTTTGCTTACGTGTTCAAACCGAACGCGGTGTGAGCGCTTAGAACGTGTTATCAAAGATAATATTGATAACAAGACAAGAAATTATTGTTTACATTTGTGTTCATATTCGTATCCCCATTAAATAATGTATTTTTATAATAATTATTTCCTCTGCTTAATAATAATAAAATAAAATATACATAGTTAGTACATATTATAAAAAAAAAACAATATATAAAAAGAAAATATGCCTCGAATATTAAAAAAATGTTTATGAAGAGGTACCTATAACAATGAGTTTTAAAATTTTTTTAAATTTAAAACTGAAAATAGCCTTCAATACATAGTAACTCTTTAAAGTACCGAGTATACCTTAATATACCTTATAATATTAATAATTAAATAAATAAAAATTTTACAAATATGTGAAACAACACAAATTTACGAATCCAGTAAAAAAATGGTGTAGTATGGAAAAATGCTATAAAATATAGGGATACTGTACTTATACCACATGGAAAAATTAATAAAATTAATTGTTATTTTTTTTTCGATAATAACACGGACGTTCGGGTCATAGATAATCATAGATATTAAAAACATGGATAGGACATGACATCTCTAATTGAGGCCACTATGTTTTTGCGGTCCTGAACTGATAAGAAATTGAGACCGTTTGTTTACAATACTGGATATTATATGTTTAAATTATAGAATACATTTATTTTAAATTCCGAGATTCGTTGTAACTATTTTAGATTCCGAGCATAGCGAGGAAGCTTATGGTTTTACAATGTTTATTTTTATTTTTATTTTTTTTTTTCTGTAAACACTTTTTCTACCAGAAGAAGTGCTTCGATCTTTACACTCATACCCGGTTTCCGGTAGCAAATTGCATTTAGTTGGTACTTTTGAGAGGTCATTTTTCGATTTTCATAAAAGTTTTTTAATGCGTAAGCAAAAACTACCAAAAAATTACGAAAAATACGATTTCGTAAAATCGAGAATTTAATTTCGTCGTAATTTCGAAAATAATGACTTGAAAATCTTGAAATTTTTATCAAATATTTTGTTTAGTAATATATTTACGTTAATTAAGTTTTTTTTAATTTTGGTCTATTTATAGACACTTTTAGTTTTCGAGGTTTTTAAAACCTAAAAGGAGTAATTTTCGGTTTTAAGTTCTGAAAATTTTATACAGCGTTAAATATACGTTACTCTAACTAAATTCAAAAAATTTTAAAAATTCTATGTCACAATTTTTTTTTATAGTTATTTTAATTTTTTCTGCAAAATTATCAATTATGAGGTATTTAAGCCCAAATAGTTGGTAAAATGAGATTTTAAGACCTGGGCAAAATTTGTGATTTTCAATGATGAATAACACGACTAAAAAATAAAATTAAAATAACAGCCTCGATCGATCCCTAGAAAAAAAATGATATGAGTTATGTATATACTACACCGAAGCTACGCTCAGAATCGTTTTATTGAATGCAATGATTGATCATTGCTTTCAAATTCAATACATCCCCCAAAAGTACCCTGCCCAGTAGCGAAGTGCTTCCACAACTTACTGACCGGCTTTTTTTTATTTTATTAACAAACTATAATTATTATATAAGATATTTTAATAAATATGGTACTGTCTTGTGTTATATGCCGTAAACGGGCTAACAATAATCCAAATTTGACATTCCACAAGTAAGTAATAAATATTTTCAATTTGATCACACGAAATAAAATGGTTTTTTTTATTAAACAAATATAATTTCAGATTTCCTATTGATCCAATTAAAATGTTAAGATGGAAAGTTTTGAAAATCAACGTAGTTGCCAATTGGCACAGAGTGTGTTCTGAACACTTCGAGCGAAGTAGTTTTTATAAAAAAAATTACAAAACACTTCAAAAAAATGCTGTTCCAATACCATACATATAGAATATTTTTTTTTTAATAAAATGAATAATTATGATTATAGTACATACTTTAAATTATTGAAATCAAATTATAATTTATAAGCAAATATAGTTAGTTTGAAATTTTAATAATTAAACTTTTATGTTATTTAGGAAAGAGTGTTTTGACAATGTTTCACACATATCTTTGTCAGAGAATATATGTACTTCTACTGTTTTGAACGTTTCAAGTTCAACAGATGACTCACCGTTACATATACTAATTCTGAAATATCTGAAATAAGATGTAGTCACTATATGTAAGGTGACTGAACAAATATTTAGACAGTATACAAGTCAGATTTTTAAAAATAATCCACAGATTTTTTTTATTGCTAAAATTAAAACTGAATTGTACAAAAGCCATAATGTATTTATTAATGCAAGTTGTAATTATGACCCATGGTTCCAAAATGATCACAAAAATATAATGATTAACTTAATAATACTAAAATATTTGAACATACGAATGTACCATGAGTTCAAACTAAGAAATTTGAACAAACAAAAAACTAGATCAAAGTTAACCAAACTAATTCACTTCAATCATGATTAATAATTATTAAAATTATGTTATAACTGGATGTTAGTATAAAAATAAGATGTTATTATTCTTTGTATAATTAAGACTTGCGTTTTGTTTTGTGGTTACAATTTGTTTTATTTTTAAGTTTGAAAAGTATTTACTAATTCCTGTTTATTTGTTTATTTTTCATTTTTAGTTTTTACCATTTTCAGTTAAATTTAAAATAATAATAATAAAAAATACAATTAAAAATTAAATTATTTTGTTTTTTTGTACTACATTGATAGCATTGATATCACTTATCACATTGTAAACAAACGGCCTCAATTTCGTAATTGACGACCGTTGATAAGACGTTATGTCCTATCCATTTTTTAATATCTATGTAGATAATAAAGATCTTTATTATCTATGGTTCGGGTAGGGACTGGGTATGCATTGATAACGCGGACATCCGTGTACGCATAAAAAACACGGACATCCGTGTACGTTTAAAAAAACACGGACGTCCGGGTCTCTAGACACAGCGAATTTTAAACATTCAAATTTCGAATGAATAATCATTTAAAATAATTCATATCGTGGTAATCAAAATCGGTCAAATACACTGATAAACACACGCCAAAAATCTATTCACATCCTCTTTGGAATCGGCTCCATCACATGGACACCAGTCAGTGCACATGTAAGTACATAACCTAACAAGATAACATATCACTGTTCACTTATTCCAAAATATTATTTAAATTTTTAAATTTTTTTGAATAAAATGTTAAAATTATTTTAATTTAATTTTGTGACTTGGCACATATTTCATCGATTTGATAGTATCTAGTACCTACCGTTCCTGTTTACCAAGATGGGTAAGAAAAGTAAAATTGGAAAACAGCGTAAAGATAAGTTCTACCATTTAGCTAAGGAAACTGGTAAGTGATGCGAGGTGTTCATTAAAAATCTGTGAATAATGATTACTTTTAAACACCGTGTGACTCAATAATAGGATTCAGATCTCGTGCCGCTTTCAAGTTACTCCAATTGAACAGAAAGTTTGATTTCCTGCAGAATGCCCGTGTACTCATTGATCTTTGTGCAGCCCCAGGAGGATGGATGCAAGTGGCCAAACAAAATATGCCGGTTTCCAGCATTGTTATCGGTATCGATATGTATCCCATAAAGCCAGTACCGGGTTGTATATGTTTAACTCAAGATATTACCACCCCACAATGTCAGTCGGCTCTTGGTAAAGAGCTCCAGACATATAAGGCAGACGTTGTTCTGAATGATGGAGCTCCCAATGTCGGTCAGTGCTTCTTATTTACGACAAATTTCTATTTGTTTTTATTAAATTATAACTCTGTTCAGGTCAAAATTGGATTTATGATGCATATTCTCAATCTTGTCTCACTTTGAGCGCATTAAAGTTATGCTGTCATAATCTTAGAGAAGGCGGATGGTTCATCACCAAAGTTTTCCGGTCGAAAGATTACAATGCTCTTATGTGGGTTTTTAAACAGCTTTTCAAAAAAGTACACGCTACTAAACCTCAAGCATCACGTAGCGAGTCTGCTGAAATATTCGTTGTTTGCCAGTATTACTTAAAACCAGCTAAACTAGATATGCGTTTTTTCAATGCAAACTATGTTTTCAAAGACTTGGAAGTCAAGCCACAAGTAATTAGTTATTATACTTAAAAAATATATGTTATTTTATATTATAATATAAAATTAAACTTCAGGTTAAATTAGATTCAGAAAGTAAAACTTCAAAGAAACCAAAAGCTGAAGGTTATCCAGATAATACAACTATATTATTTAAACAATTGCCAGTTTCAACATATATGACTTGTAAAAACCCAGCAATAGCATTACAAGATGCATATGAGGTAAGTTATGATGATTTATGGAAATAATAATATAGTTAAATCATTTTTAACTTCCTAGTAGACATGCACATGTAACATAAGACATGTATACTCTGTACCAAATAAGTCTAATCTCAGGAAAAAATTGTGCATAGTGGTGACAGTAATTTTATATTTACTTATATCTAAGTAGTAACTAAAAAGGATTAGAACAAAAACTGTAACGGATGACTGTTGACAACCTCCAATTCAGCAGTAAATGTAGCTGGTATAATCTGAATGAAAGTTGGTTACCATCTGCGGTTAAACTTATCTAGGATACAGTATAATCTCTAAACATTAACACGAATAATAATTGTTAGTCCCTACTTCCTATAGGCAGGGATAGACAAAATACTTTTAAAATTGTATTTAAATACAAAGTACACAAATTTCCAATGAAAAAAATACAAGATACAAAAGACATTTATTCTCAATGAGTAAATACAAGATGCAAAATTCATTTAATTTTGTATAAGTAAATACTAAATACAAAATACAATTGAACAAAAATATATATTTTTTTTTATTAAAAATAAAATAAAAATGTATTACCTACTCGTTAATTAATAAATAAATGTATACCTATATATATTAATTACAATATTTAACTTAGGATTGAAAAAATAGATATAATTAAATAATATAGTAACTTCATTTTTATTGTTTCATAAAAAATAAATTTTATCATAAATTGTATATTATTCTTCTTCTTTGTGTATGACCTCTAGGACCATCCAGCCTTCTATCCATCTCAGTCATTTGCTCGCGCTTTCTAATCTGCTCCTTCTTCTAGCTTTTCCACATCATTCTTCACTACATCTTCCCACCTCATACTCGGTTTTCCAAATGGGTCTTTTTTCTTTTGAGTTTTTCTCTAGTAGGTACTGTACCGAATAATGAACTTTTAGTTTCTCCAAGCGTTCCCTTCCCATTGTGTCTCTTATTTCTGATTGCTTCCACGATGTTCAGTTTTTGATATAGTGATTCTAATTACTCGTTTTTCCTTATCCTCCAGTCATTGGTTACACTACTTTTCTTAGGATTTTCATTTCAAATACGAGGAATCTGCTCTCATCGGTTTTCCGAATTATCTAAGACTGCTCCGCATATATCAATTGTTCTTATCAAAGTAGTGTATAGTTGTTCCTTGGTATTCTGCAATTACACTTTCAGCTATCTCTTTTATCCTTGATAGAATATAGTTAGTGAATATTTTATATGCTATATTTAAAAATGCTATTCCTCTGTAGTTTTTGTATTCCTTTCTACCTCCCTTCTTATGTATGGGACATTTCTGTTTCCCATACTTTGGTAATTATTTCTCATATTCTTCAAATTAGTTCTCCATTCTTTAATAATTCTGCTACGTTCCCTTCCTCTCCAGGTGATTTGTGACTCTTTAACTTTGTATTTGATACCTGATTTCCTTTAAAGACAGACTTAGTCATATCTAATAATTTCTGGTATTCCGACTGGGAGAGAAAACTTCACTTAGCTTTTTCACAATCGCTTCTTCACATATTTTATTGAATCCTGGCTTAGATGTCAACTTCATTGTATCAAGGACCTCCACAAATGCATCACTTACAATTTCCTTGAGTTGTTCCCGTGCTTCATTTACAGTTTCATTATTACCTTGCTTTTCTTTTAGGATATTGTCTCTTTCACTTATCCTTTTTGCACTAAATTTATCGACTTTATAGATTATTTTATTTCACCAATAAAGAAATAGGTATATTATCTATAAAATCAATTATATTTAATCCAAATATGAAAGGCAATATAAGATAACAAGTAAATGTTTTGATGTATAAAATATTTTACTACAGTCTATGGCCAACAAAAGAATTTTTAGATAACAATTATAATTAAGAGGATGCTATATAAAATATTTTTAAATATATTTATTTGGGCTGTTGTATTTTACTTAAAAATAACACTAACTTTTGCGCTCTCTGTCTAACCATCTAAAAATATAGGAAATTTACATTCAGCATTATTATTACTTTTTCAATTTTAGTAAATTTACCTATTACCAAATTTATAGATTAATTCTTTATCTATACCATAGAGTTGTCCTTTTTTGAAATTTTAATTTTATATATATAACTTATTTTTAAATATTATATTTATTATTTATAATTTAAATAGATTGTAAAATTATATTTTAGGTAAATTTACTCTAATATATAAGAATGTTGAACATAAATTTCCCATATTTTCAGTTGGTTAGACGGAGATAGCAAATGATGGTGTAGCATTCTCTTAAGTAAAGTAACAGTTCAAACAGATATATTTAAAAATATTAGATGTATTTAAAAGTAATAACTAGTTGTTACTAATAAACTTTTTTTGAATTCTCTCAGCACATATTCATTTTTTTGATATATATTTTTATTTTTATAAGAGCATTAAATTTTTTAATTTTAATTATATTTGATATTTATTGTTAGCTCTAAGAAGTTCATTTTACTATCTAGTTGTGTTTCAAATGTAAATTGGATTTTTGTATTAATTTTATTTAAATTGTTAACCATAACTTCTGCCTATCTATTTGTACCCTTGAATAGAATAAAAGTGACATATCTAAAATAAGTTTTTATGTATTGTTTACATACTCTGTGGTTAATATGTAAATTGATTCGTAATTTTATATATATAATTCTGATTTAATAATAAAACTATATAATATAATAATAACTTATATTATATAAACAAAATAATATGTATGTAAATTCTGTATTAGAAGAAAGAAGTATTTATCACTCATTTATAATAAAGTAAAACATAATAGTTTTAATAATATTTAAAATATTCGAACAGATTTTAAAGATTCATATTTATCAGTACATATTAGATAACAATATATAATTTTAACAGCTATTGTAATAGGTATATCTATGTTAGTAGTCGATAATTTAATACTTTGTTTCATATTATTAGTATACATTCTATTAGTAGTTTATATTCTATATATTATGGTTTTCTGTTTATTAATTTTCATATTCTTTTTTGTATTCCCTTTTTTCCCATTATTCATTTGTAATCTGATGATAACTTACGGCCGAAACCAGTGTTACTTATAATCTTTTTTGAACACTGGGAAAATGTGCCCAGAATATTTTATTTTTATAAGAGTATTTAATTTAATTAATTTTTTTATTTTAAATGTATATATTATATGTTTAACTTTATAATTTTTTTTTGTTTTTAATTTAAGCAATATATTATTTTGTAACTATTAATTACATCATAAATTGTTTATTATCTTTTGTTAGATAGTTTTAGATGATTCCAATATTGCAAACCACCCAAGTACAACAAACGAAATAAAGGAATGTTGCAAAGATATTAAAGTATTAGGCCGTAAAGATATTAGATCATTAATGAATTGGTGGAAAGTATTCCAAGAGAAAGAAGAAAAAGTTGAATCCGATGATGAAAACAAAGAAAATGATATCGAACTTTCAGAAGATGAAAAGGAATTGGATGAAGTTGACAAAGAAATAAGACTGTTGCAGGTAACTAATATTATTAACTTTATTATAACATAATAATACATATTATGATTTTCACTGTACAGGATGAAGAAAGACGAGAATTAAAACGCAAGAAGAAGAAGACCAATAAAGAGAGAACAAAGTTACAAACTAAAATGAATTTGAAAATGGTGCATAAAGATGATTTAGGGCCGACTGAAGAACGTGAAACTGGTGTGTTTCAATTATCTAATATAAAAACAAAAAAAGCATTAGACTCTGTAATCGATCAGGAGCCAGATGTAATAGAGTCTGAAGACTCTGACATTGAAATCAAACCTAAAAAAGCAAAATATGATCCAGACAAGACTTACCTTGACAAATCTGGAATGTAATAATGAAAATCTGGCATTCATTTATTTTTATTTTTTTATATTATTAATATTTATTTTTTATAGGTACTACCGTTCAGATGAAAGTGCATCAGAACAAGAATCATCAGATGAAGTTGATAGTGATACTGAAGGATTAGGTATGATTGTTGGTTTTAATAAAAAATGCAATTAATAAATAACAATATTTTTATTATTAGGTTTTAAAGATAAAAATCTTTCATCAAAAGCATTACCCAAGAAAAAAGTAACATTTTCTGATCCAAATGAAAACCATCCTCTAATTACTGATCTCGATTATCGAGACGTAAAAGATAAACGAACATCAAAAGCTGAACTTTGGTTTGACAAGGTAAATATCAATGTTATGTGTAAAAATTATAAATAACTCAATAATTATTATTGTGTATAGGATGTGTTTAAAGATATAGAAAAAGAAGAAGATGAAGATTATGAATTAGAAAAAATGGCCGCTGTAATTAAGTCTAAAGGTGGTAAAATGTACAGAAACAACTTAGATGACGATGACGGTGATGATGATGATGATGATGATGATAATAATACTAAAAAATTAAATGATAACAAACCCAATAAAAATATAAAAGCTAACCAGAAAAAGGAATATGATGATGAAACTACAGACTCTGATTCTAACTCTGATTCTGAGTATGAATTGAGCGAGGCTGAAGATCAAAGTGATGCTATTCCAATAAATGAATGGGATGATAAACCTGTACTTACAGCAGCTGGTAAGAAAAATAACTGAACACTGATATACGATAATGTAACATTAATAGACCACTGTATTTTTTATCAGTAAAAATATTTATTTTCCACTCATTTTATACATATTTTTAATAAATTTTACCAATATATTATTTAGTACAAATAATTATGAACAATTATTGAAAATTAGTAATAATAAAATATAGTAGATACATAAAAAGTGAAAGACGTAATTCAATATTCAAAAAGTTACTACATTTTTATCTTAATTAACACTATACTTGTATAATATGGCTATATAGAATTGTAGATTATTGTGTAGTTGTGCTATTTTAATATAATACAATCATCAACATAACTAGAGGCTTAGCAGCCCACCTAGAACTAATTTAAGCCATCCCAAAATTAAGTGTTTAACTGAAATTATATCACCAGAAACCTAATTTTGAAATATTAAAAGTAATGTTTTTGAATAGGGAAAAAAAAGAAGAAAAGAAATGCTAGAGTTTTGGATGATGATGGTCTCGCTTTAGGTACAATGATGGCTTCATCAAAAAAAATGAAAAGAGATATTATTGATAATGCCTGGAATAGATTTGCATTTAACGATGAGGATCTTCCAGATTGGTTTGTAGATGATGAGGCAAAACACATGCGCAAACATGTACCAGTGCCTAAAGTATGTTCAAAAATATTTTATAAACTACATATATTAATTGTATGGTATTTAATTATATTCAGGATCTTGTGGACGAATTTGGTAAAAAACACGAAGAAATAAATATCCGACCTATTAAAAAAGTTGGTGAAGCTAAGGCCAGGAAGAAGAAGCGTGCACTGCGTAAAATGGAAAAAGCAAAGAAGAAGTTGGAAGGTGTTGTGGACAATGTGGATGTTACAGAAGCTGAAAAAGCTCGACAAGTCAGACAGTAAGACGTGCTGTATAGTAGATCACTTACTAGTGGTACAATTTATTTTACAATAATTTTTATTTAGGATATACAAGAAATTGAAACAGCCTAAACAAGAAATTAAATATGTTGTATCCAAAAAGCACACAGCTGCCAAGAGAGCGAAACGTCCAGCGGGTGTTAAAGGTCCATACAAAGTAGTCGATGGAAGAATGAAAAAAGACATGCGCGCTAAAATGCGTATGGACAAGAAGAAGTCAAATAAAAAAGGTGCTAGAGCTAAACCATTAACTAAGACACGGCGAGGTCATAGATAGAATGTGTAAAAGATCAATTGTTTTATTATAATGTAAAACTATTTTTGTTTTTTTGTGATTATTATAATTTAGTAAACTATTTGTATTGATTCACAAACATGTATTATATATTTTTCTCATACCTAGCCTCTACTCCCATATAAATTATTAACATAATTTTCAAATATCATGGTAATCGTGGCTTAATGGTAAATGTAATGTAAAAATATATTTTTGATTTTAATCAGGAAAAATAAAATAATATTGAAAATACGGTACCTAGTGAATTGTTTCTAATAAAAAACAAATTCTTAAGATTGATAACCGCCACCAACTAAGATCTTAGTTTATATCAACTACCATCAATGGACAAATGCCGAAAACTATTAATAAATTTTCTGCAAAAATAAATTCCGATTCTGCTGATTACTAGTTACTAAATAGGCCTTAAGGAGCCTCGAAAAAATGTATCAAATTGGCAATTCTACAAGGGTCAATCCATTTGAATGAAATCATCCAAATAAAATATGATATATTGCTCAACTTTTTTTTATTTTCTTAATTTTTTTTATCAGTTAATCTCCAATCCTAGGCGAATTCAAAACTATAGTAACAAAAAAATTTTAAGCTCATACTTTTTTTTGGTAGTCATTTTATGTTTGCTTCATAATCGGTTTTTCAGCCGAAAACAAGTATTGTATAAATGTATCTAACTTCTGTTAATTGTATAGATTTCAAGACTAAATATAAATCAAAATTATCAGAATAGTGAGCTCTATATGTTCTGTTCTTACAATAATATTACCTAAGTAGTGAGGAAAGTGAATAAAAATATTCACAATTATAAATTGACAATTAACCTTTTAATGGGAGTTTTAGTGTTACTAAAAATCATATTTTGGCAATATTTAATGTTGAATATCTCAAAAGGGACCGAGTCAAAAATTATGAAATTAACACAATACCTCTTTATGACATAAATATATGATAAAAATTGGGTGACTGATTCCAGAGTTATAGTGCATCAAATTTTATCAAAAATTGCGTAATTAGGCACACACCATTAACACTAATTAATGGTAAAAATCCACATTGCCACTTAAAATACAAAATGTCATTGAAACTAAGTGTGTTATATAGTGGCGTAGGAGAAGGGGTGGCATAGGGTACCGTTGCCCCCCCCACGTATAAAACAGTTATACTCTTGTCCCTTCGGATAAAATAAAGAATCATCAATGTAAACATGCATAATTAATTTGTAGCATATAATAATAAATAATACCCAAAGGTTACATTTTTGTAATTTATCAATTATTATCATTCTCCTATAATATGTATTTGAATTATAATTTTTTTTTATATCATATATACTGTATTCATATTTTCCACTTACTTATAGCGCTCTTTATAATTTTCAATATAATATTAGTAAGAACCAAAAAGCGTTCTCAAAATAATTCTATAAATCATTCAATCTTATAGGATAACAAAATAATAATAATTAGGTATCCTAAATAGGACAGAAAAATTGTCGTGCATTTTTCAACATCTAAAAATAATTATACCTTTACGAGTTTTTAATTGTCACATCTGAGTCAGTCGTGGACTTTGTTTACTTCTGATGAAAATATGAAAAAGTACATTATTTTTATTTTATGCTTGATTTATTTTTATTCTGTTTTTAAAATAAAATATATTGTATAAGTATCAAACTTTATCAAACAAATAAGACTAATTATATTAAATAATTTATTCCATTAAAGTATTAAATAAATATACGTTACATTAATGATATTATGTTGTTTCAAAGATGTAGGTCAGTGGCGCACACGAAGAGGTACAGGGGTGTCAGTCATATAATATTGGGTAGTGGATGGTAGACTAATATTATTCCAACATTTTGTTTGCAAACTATAAGAATAACTATTATGAATATTATTTAGGTATGAAAATTGTTTGGGTATATTTAATAGGTGGTAGGTATGTTTACATACATAGGAGTTAACACTCCTTGCAGACAATGAGTGTAGGTCACTGATGTAGGTACTAGGTACCATCAAGATTAGTTATTATTTGTACAGGTGTCATCAATCATCAAGTATGTACATAGATATTTGTTTATATATTATTATTTTTACATCATAAGTATATAATATAAACATAAACATTTTAAGTAAATGATATGAACACTATGCAATATAATATAATTATATTATATATAAGTTTATAAAGAAAATATTTTTATGTTTAATTGGTTTCACACTTCCATAGGTACTTTTATATATTTAAATATATTAGTGAGTTTTGACGTACATATTACATAGGTACTAAAAATATATACATATATATAGGCCTTAAATGTTTGTCCCCCAAAGTTAAAAATAGTTCCTACGACACTGGTGTTACACAAAAAAAAGTCGTACATGTATACGTTTCAAGTTAGTATATGACAAATTTATAATTACCTCAAAGTAGTTTGTTGGTCAAAGTTGGTAGTTCTGTGGGGGTAATCTTCTTCACAACTTTACTTACTGGGACGATGTCTTTTTTAGATATCTGGAAAGCAATTTTTTAGCCGGGTGGATGAAAAAAGTGAACTAATAGATCGTTATTTTGATCGCTCTTATCTTTGACTATGCCCAGCCTCCACTGATTTTCATAAATGCATGCAACATAGTGGTGGAAGTACAATGCAAATCGCCATTCCACTAATAAAATTAAATGTAATAGGTACCTATCTAACGGAATTTATCAAAGTCGCATCATTATCATTGATTTCACCATCCTTTTAGGCTTTAGCCATAAATGGATAGGTAATGAAGATTATTTATTTTCTATACGCTACCAATGTGATTTAATAAGATAAACTAGGTATTCAACATTTTATACAGTTAGTTTTATTTAAAACCTATATGCAATAAGACAAAAAACATTAGTTTTCGTAATTTCCAAAGAAAATTGACATGTGTACAAGCGTCCTAAGGTGAGTTCAAAAATATACAATCGATACAACAGTTGTCGACAGAATTTCAAGTTGAAATAACTCTAAATGGACAAATGTGTTTCTGCTGGTCATTTTCACCTTAAAAGTAATAAGGAATGGCTCTCCAATGGAAATGGTCATTCTTTATTTTGTATATATTATATTAGGTTATTTCATATTTGTACAATATTTTTTTTATATTACAGTATAAAATACGTTTAAATCGATACTGCAATATTTGTCTATACATTTTTAAGAGAACACCACAAATTGATACAATCTTAACAATGGTGGACATTAACAAGTTAATTTAATTTTTAACTTGGATTTTTATATTTGATTTTTTTAACTTAACTTATTTTTGGTTATATTAATTTTTAATTAAAACTCAGTTAAGTTAATTTTGAAATAATTGATACATTTTGATTTCATATGTTCTATTGTCAAAATGGTTAAATAAAAATAAAGTTGTTTTTGTTGTTTTTTTTATAATATAATTATTATTTATTTCCCAAAAATATAAATAACACAAGAATACCTATATATTGTATAGTAATCTCCCCGTATTAATATATTAGGTTTCCCATCAATTAACTTTAACTTTTACTCTTTTTTTCTATTAACTTAACTCAATCGAGTTAAAAAAAATCATCAACTTGCCAAGCATTTGTTTTTAATGATCAACTACATTAAAACGTATACCCTATAATAACCAAATGTAGTTATTGTTATAAATTCTGAGTATTAACCCTAAAATTACGATCACTAAAGTATCTTACCTAATATATGCTTCAGATTTCAGAATTTAATTAATTGATCGGTAGGTAACATACAAAATAAAGTATTAAAAGTTGTAATAATATATTTTTGATTTAAACTTATTTTTTTGGGCAACAGTATCATACACCACAATATTTGTGTGCCTGCTGGGGTTCAACAATAAGACATACAGCCGATTACAGTTGTCCACCATAGATGAGTATTTGGGGAAATTTGTAAAAGCCGTAACCAGTGGCGTGTTTACAGTGGGGTCTAGGAGTACCCCCCCCCCCTCAGAACCAAAAAATATTGAATTATTATCAAAATTTGATAACTATATTATTATTACCACAGACTAAGATAGTACAGACTGGAAACGACGGATTAATATGTGCGGACAAAATTGTTATGGTAAATATCAAAGTGAAAGAATCTATGCTATTAAGATACTGCTTAGTTTACAGTTTTGACGAAATATACATAAGCAGACTACATGCTATGCTATGCTATGTATGTGTAGTATGGCATATGTTCGCTATAATCGTATGATAGATTATCACTTAGATTCCCCCACTTGTTAATTTACGGTAACAAAAACTAATTGCACCACTATAACCCACCTTCCATGTCGTTTCCAGTCCATACTATCTTGGTTCAAATTATTACTAGGCCGTGGTTCTTAGGTACTTATCATTTATTACCATACTAACGAATAATAAACTAAATTTTCAATCAAAACTTAAAAGTAGGTATACCAAATTAATGTTTTTATATTATATTATACAAATTTCATGAACTAAATTAGAAAAAAAAGTATGACTAGAAATATATGCTGTATGTTAAAATAGTTATTCTGTCACTCATTTTTATTCATACTTAATTATCACATTTTTTCATGAAATACAAAATATCAAAATTAAGGGCATTTAATGCTAAAAATTTGGAAAAGTTCAAAATTCAAATAATATTTTGAATAAGTATTATTTATAATAATGCACAGATGATGGAACCCCCTTCCCTTTTCTAACAGTGTAAAAACAGTCCTTTGTCCCTAAAGATAGTAAAATTTACAGTAGATACATAAATCATTGGTTTTCAATATTTTTTGGACTCCCCCCCCCCCAGAAAAAAGTTGAAAATACGCCACTGGCCATAATATATTTTCTCCCTCGTCCTTAATTGATGTCCACACAAAGTTAGAACAAGATAACTCAAATATTCCATAATTGTTCGCCATCGCAAGCAACAATATTTCAAAAGATATTGCTGCAATGAAACACATATTTGGTATTCATCTAGTATACTGATATGAAATACAATAAACCAAATTTTGAATAGAACGAAAGAATCATTATTTTATGTCGTTATAGAAACGATAATTTTGTTATGTATATATACAAACATTTTATTAGTAAAAAAAAAAAAAAAAAGAATAAATACAATTTTGGTTTTTTAATTTTTTTTTTTATTTTATTAAAATATAAGTAAATATACAACAATCAGACGTTTATATGATACCAATTTTGTTCGCGACATCTAATGCATCATAATCTCGAGCTAATCGTACGTATGCCTTCTTTTTACCATCAGGCCTAAAATAAAATAAAGAAAATTTTAACAAGGGTCAAAAATAAATTTTATATCAATATAATTGTTTTAACCATATTTATATATTATTCATAATATATAGTAGAATCAAGAAATTTTTTTATGAAAATTATCAGAACAATTTTTCAATCATTTATTACATGTAATATATGATATTCTCAAATTCATCATTTCACAAAAACAATACTTATACATTATTATAAACTAAAAATATCAAAATCCTTTTTAGAGATATAAGGCTTGGTAAATGTTAATTTTACCATACTTAAAATTGAATGACCATCATTTTAAATATTTTTACTAGTGAATAACTTTTACCTAGTCTAATAAAACCTATTGAATAATAATAAAATTAATATTTTAATGTTCTTTTCATGGGAATAATTTTAGGAATAGGTAGTAAATATTATAAGACTTGGAAGATTTGTTAATGTTAAAAATATTAATTACTAAATAATATGGTCTCAAGTGGCTATGTAATAACATGCAAGTTTACAAAGTACATATACACATTTTTTATAGGTAAATTCCACATCTTTTATTCTCTCGATAAAATATTATTTAAATTGTATTTTTAAATCAATAAAATTATTATCAGACAGAAATATGTCAATCATATAAAAATATCTGAGAGATTCTCAATAAGTCATCATATAATACATTTTTATTATAGTATAAAACGTAAATTGATACCTATATTTAGGAACTATCAGAATAATTTTTCTATCATTTATTAAAAGTAATATATGATATTCTCAAAATCATCATTTTATTTACATATAAACACTATGAATTTGTAATATATAGGTAACACTTTTTCATAACTATTTTGGTTTAAAATACTATTTAATTATTAATCCATAATTATTGTAACAATTTAAAATCAGACAAAAATATGTCAATCACATAATTTTACATATCTGAGAGATTCTCAATAAGTCATCACATGATGATAAACATCATACTAGGTAGGTATTTAAAAACAAAATAATAACTTTGATATAGACAATTATTTACAATACAATAAATAATAACATACAATTTTATAATTGAGCACTAATGTGCACCCTAGGTATTATATTATTATGTTTTAATTTTATAATTAATTATTACATACCTACTATAATTTATTATATATAGGTATTTATACTTCTAGAAATTATCAGTATGAATATAAATATCAATCATAATATTAAATTTATAACTCCGAGAGATTCTCATAAAATCATCACACAACTTCTAAAAGTAAAATTGTAAAAATTAAGATATAATTGTTTTTTATTTTACCTGATCAAAGTGTTGACTTTAGCCACATTGATATCGTACATCTTTTTAACTGCAGCTTTTACATGGTGTTTATTGGCACGTAAGTGTACAATGAAGACTAAGGTGTTATTATCTTCAATCTTTTTCATAGCAGATTCAGTGGTTAAGGGGAATTTGATTATATTGAAAGCGTCCATCCTAATAGTTCACACACATTAATTACCTATATACCCAATATATATTTATTTAAAATACTAATGGTTACTACATTACCTATTCCTCTTGGGAACAGACTTCCTTGGGTATTTTGGGTTCCTTGGTGGTTGGAAAGTCTTGGGACGCCGGAAGTGGACGGAATACCTGATCTTCCGTATTCTAGTTCCATGAGGTCCTTTTAAAGTCTAAAAATGTTTTAAATAAAATTATATTTACCTATTGCAATGAATATTTTGAAAATATAAAGCTTACTCTAATTTTAGATTTTAAAGCCTTCTTCACAGCATCACGTTTCGATCCTTTGGCTCCTTTAATACCCTTCTTGTCATCCTTGGCACTATCTGCCTTCTTTTCCTTCCTAAGCTTAGCAGCAGCAGCAGCTGCAGCACCCTTGATCAGTTTCTTAGCTGCGGCAGATTTTCCTTTAGTTGTTTTTTTGGTCTTATCAGCAGCTTTTGTATCTTTCTTATCTCCGGCTTTAGGTTTAGCTGCAGTCTTAGGTTTATCTTTCTTGGGTGCAGTTTTCTTAGCTGCTTTTGGGGCAGCTGGGTCAACTGCTGCCTTCTTGGCAGCTGGGTCAACTGCTGCCTTCTTAGCAGCTGGAGCAGTTTTAGGTGCATCTGCAGCCTTCTTCTTTGCTGCTTCTTTCTTAGGCTTTTCTGGTTCTTTTTTGGATTTACTATCTCCTTTGCTAGCAGTAGATTTTTTAGGAGCAGGTCCAGACTTTTCTGCTGTTTCTGTAGATGGTCTTTTGATACCTTTATCTGCAGATTTTCCTTGTTTGGATTGATCAACTTTCTTCGAACCTTCAACCTTTGGTTTAGATTCATCCTTCTTTTTATCGGCGGATTTCTTTTCAGCGGGAGCTGGTGCGGCTTTCTTGTCTGCTGGTTTCTTTTCAGCTGGAGCTTTCTTGTCCCCAGCAGTTTTTTTTTCTGGGGCAGCCTTCTTTTCCGGGGCAGGCTTCTTTTCTGGGGCAGCCTTCTTTTCTGGGGCTGCCTTCTTTTCTGGGGCCGTCTTCTTTTCAGGGGCTACCTTCTTTTCGGGAACCGCTTTCTTTTCGGGAACAGGTTTCTTATCTGCAGATTTCTTATCAGCGGACTTTTTGGTATCTAGTAATGGAGCTGGTGCAGGTTGCTTCTTTTCTGGTTTCTTTTCAGATGAAGCAGCTGCAGGCTTCTTCTCACTACCCGATGGTTTTTTATCTCCACCACTACCTGATGCAGCAGGCTTAGCTAAAATTAAAAGTAAATAATACAATTATTAGGTACCTACTCAATATAGGTAGAAACATATATTCGATTCATAGTTTCTAAAATATATTAAAATTGTACCTATACCTACCTAAATAATTAAATATCAGGAATGAATTACATTAAATATCTATAATAAAATGTTCATAACCTAGAGAAGTAATATCAAGTTATGACCATATAAATTGTACATGCACATTTATGAAATTATTTGTTTTTAAATTGTTAAATATCTACCTACCCATATTAGATATTAATGCCTAGAATTAAATGGGATGATAGAATCTAAATTACATAAAATGAGAATTGTACCTACTTATTTACTATTTATCCAAGTGTGTAAAATAAATAAAAAGTTATTAAGGAAGCTAAAATAAACATCTACCCATTTTCTATTTTCTAAGTAAATTTCATTGTAAAATGTTTAGTTTCTGCAATAACTAGCACTATGATGTTCTCTGTCGTCAATTAAAACGGCAATACACATTTTCATACTATATTGTTCGAGCTCACCTCATTCAAAAAGTTGTTTATTGAAAATTAAGATTATAAAACTAGGTAGATACCTATTATATTTTATTTGAACATACCCTTAATGATCATACTAAGTATGTTATATACAATATAAGATTGAGCATCTACTGTAGTCGCCTATAGAAACAAAAATTATACATACCAAAAATTGTATTTATTTAATACTCATTAAAACCATTTTATTTTTTTATTTTTATCTAAAAATCTAATAGGTACCGCTCGGTATTCAAAATAATTTAGCAATTATACCCAGATATAATCATGCTTACCGTGTATAATATCAATATGCAATCAAAAAATTGAACGGAAATCAACATATTCGAGCATGTAGGTACCTATTTAGAAAATAATACAAACAGAAGATTTCTCGAACAGTATAAATTATATACCTACCTAATATACGAATACAAAAAGACACTACCTATGTAAATATAAAATAATGAGATTTAGGTACCTACGTATACAATATCTGTTTTAGTTTAAAAGAACACATTGATCCTACCATAATAATACACTTATCCCAAAATGCGTTTGGTTATATCCGCGTATACCTAATAGAGAAAGAATCAAAGTAAAAGCTAAAAAGCCATGTGGTTGTATAGTGACAGCACAAGAGCGATTGTCGAATTTTCATGAAATACATTTTGTACAGTTTATCGCTTAAAATTTATGAAAATATAATAAAATAATTAATAGTTACCCTTTTTATCGCCTTTTGGTGGCATTTTAAGAAAAGGCGATGTACGAGATGAATGTAGAATTCACTAAAAAGAGGTAAGAGGAACACTACTTTTTCAGTCAAGGAAAGAAAATAGTATGATTTGTTTATAACCTCAATTGACGACGACGCGATGGATATATCAAGGAGAAAAGAAACGAAAAAGTCCACATTTCAACAACAACAGTAATTAAATAAAAATAAATTATATTAATTAATTTAATTATAACAAAAATATTTATTTTAAAAAATTTCAATAAATATATTTTGTGTTAACTAATAAATGTCGTCAAAATCCTGAATTGCAATTAATTTTATAACCCCTTTGGAGATTTTCTTATCGTTAAACCTATTATCTGAATGTTAAATGACGATAAGGCATTTTAATTAAAAACAACATTTTTTGAATAGTTTTACAAAACATCGTCCTACTCAATGAAATAAATAATAATTATTTTCACGCTCAATTGGGCACTAAGTATAGAATATATTTAGTCGTAAATGTATATAGTCGAATGTTACAAAATCAACGGTGAATATATCCAAAGAATAAAATATCGCATTTTGTTTTATAAACTTTATCGAAAAAGTCATTTCAATTTTAGTGAAAGCTGAGCACTATGTATTCATCAAAAACAGGTTTTTGCGTTCTACATTTATTTTTGTTATGTGTATCAATTTTGGGCGATGAAAAAGGAACTTCGTATCAAATACAAGAACAGAGTGAGTAGTTCGATGAGTTTTAATCCAGACAGCAATATTAGATCACATTAAGGCTTTGTACAAAATCTTATAGGTAGTATACTTGAGTATCACCTTAATATCATGAAAAAAATTAATATGTGAGGATTTAATAATACAATGAAGTCTGATTTGTTAATATTAAAAAACTTCTTGCTATGAATGTGTTTTCTATGAAAACATAATATAAGTATTATTTAAATATTTTATTGTGTTGTACTTTATGCAGTACACTTATTAAATAGGTACCTAGTTAAAAGTATATTAGCATTTACAATATCTGTAGGTATATGTTTTAAATTATATTAGGTAGGTACCCATATAGCTTTGCTTATTTTTAATAATAATAAATTTATTTTATTTTCAGATGTCCCGATGCCAGTTAATGTTATTAATTTAAAAGATACTGTTTCTGAAAAGAATCACAAGTTAGTAATGTATACAATAACAAACAGTCATGCATGTTTGTTGTTCTTATAAACTAATAGTAGTTATGTATCAACTATCAAATGTACCTAGTATTAAAATATATTTGTTTCTCAATTCAACATAATATGTCATAATAAGAATAATTATAAATAAATGCTTTTAGAGTTAATAAGAAAATTGACATTATTATTATGTATATAAAAAACATACAATTATAAAATTGTAGGTATATTATGTAATTAAAAAAAGTAAATAAAATTATTTTAAGAAGTTTTAAAACATATTGTTTATTACTACGTTAATTATGTTATAAAAAATATAAAACAAGTTATATACTTATCTACAACTTACATACATTATATTTTATGATTTATTTTCATACGTTCAAAAGTTATTTACATTTATTATTTGTAAAGAAATTATTTATTTTATTATTGAATTTAATAAATAAAATTTTGTGATTACAGGTGGAATGGTAGATATTTACCTGATCGTTTAAATGCAGAGAACTATGGTAGTATTTCAGGAATTGTTGAAGATAATGAAGATTTTTCTGTTTATAATATACCAAAACCAAAGAAGATTATGGTAACAATGGGATCTATGGATATTAATTCTACATGTGATGATGGAAAGGTTTTATAATTTATTTTAACTTATATACCTACTATGTTTATAAAAATTTTTTAGACACAGGCGAAACAATTAAAGTTATGATTATAATGGATTTGTTTAGACTTTAGTTAAATAATTTCATTTATTAGCAAAACTATGTAAATTTCAACATACAATTGAATAGAACAAAATAACTTAATTATTATTTTAATGAAGTTAATAAATTTACATTAACTATCATTTCTTAATTTCAATAGACTAATGAGAGTATAGTATAATTTTAATTAGGTTTATAATTTTGCCTGTGTTTGATAAATATAGTAGCAGGCACGAAAAAAGCCCATGCAACCCCTTGTGCATACCCACCATTAAATTATAGATACTCAGCATTTTATTGGACACTGGTCGCTACTGTTAGCACAGTACTAGCCATCAAGTACAATATAAATATGTATACACAATTCCTGATTACCACTTTCGACAAATAATGTTAATTCTATTGCTCCTTTTTCGTGTCCGCATCTAAAAATATATAAATAATAATGTTGAATTTTATTTTAGACAAATTTGACTAGAGATTGGGATGGATCTCCTTACAATTATACATGCATGCTAAGTGATAATTTACCAGTACTCTCTGATGTTAAACCAATATTGGACAGAGATCTTGTTCCTAAATATTATGTGGTAAATATTATTACAAATATCTTATTAGTTTTTAACCATATTATATACTAATATAGTCATTAAAACATTATTATTATTAGGTATTATATATTATATAATGATATTTCTAATCAAGAAACCATTAGTTAAAACCGACATTAAAATATTTCTAAATTATACCTCAAATGATAGTATTAAGTTTTGAAAATTCATAATCACAGCAAAATAAATACATTTATAGTTAATTAGGCATATTTACTTATATTTACACACTCAAAAATAAATTTTTTAAGCTAATAGAACTACCTACTAATGGTTGTATTATAGTATATATATATTTATAATATAATAAATAATTATTAATATTGAGTATAAATCAAATAGTTAATACATTAAAAACACATTTTATTTTGTTAATTTTTGATAAAATAAAATACCTATGTTTATTATACTATTACACTAGGTATCAAAAAAAAACCCCTTTTCTGTTGCGTCCTTGGCCTGGCCCAATTTCACTAAGCCCTTGCTACGGCTCTGCCTACCCTATCAAGATTTTAAGAATAGTAGGTATTTATTAACATACAACAGTCCTGAAGGAAGACTGATCAAATTGCCTATCCAAAACGTCTAAAACCGCTAAAATATCTTTGTGTGTAATTCAACTATTTTTACGAGTTCCATCAGTACGATCGAACAAATTTTCCTATGTAAATTCTGAAAACATATTCGGAAGCGTTTCAAAATTGTCTTTGTAACCGTCACTTCATATTTTTAAAAAATTAGTTTTAAAGTACAATTTTTTATAGACTAAGTTTGAATTTTTCTCTCATTAATTACAAAATATTAAAAATTAATATTGTAAATCTGAAAAAGCTGTTACAAAGAAGACTTCATTAGAAATTTAAATCAGTTTACAAAATCAAAATCGGACAACGCAATTGAACGTACGATGGAACTAGTAAGAGATGTTTTGAGTAAAAATTTACCAAGCGACAAAGTCCCCTTAAGAGGATGCCACACGACTGTTTTTAAGGGGTTTTTGTATAGACAATTTTTATGAATTTTTTTAGAAAAATTAAAACTATTTATATAATATATTATGGCTATTAGGGCAAGTTAAATTATTTTATTATTTATCATAAATGATTTATTATATATTATTGACATGTTTTTTATCGAAATTAATGTGTGTTTTGATTTTTTTTTAGTATTATTTCAACTAACTATATTCTAATGAAAATTCATTATTCATAACTAAAGTTCATTTTTTAAAAAATATCTTTAACATTGCTATCTTAACTAAAAATGTATTTTCAGATATATTGCATTTTTGTATATTTCAATATTTTTTTTATTTTTTATGAAAATATTTAATAAAAATTTAATGGTGTTTTTTATTTTTTGGATTATAAATTTTTTTTTAAGGGCATTATCCTAGGTTTTTTTACATTATGAACATTCAGACCCTACTCATAATTTATTTTTATAGGTATTTAATATTTGTCCATACAATTTAGTAAACTTAGCCCAGAATCAGTCTGTTGAATTGGTTAATAAGGAGATAGATGTTATTTGTTTTATAATATTTCTATTACATATAGTTATGACTTATGAGGGACATTTTTGATTTGGTTACTAGGGAGATAGATATTATTTGTTTTTTTTTCTACACATAAGTAGGTACTAGGTAAACAAATTGTTTTATTGTTTAAAATACGTTTCGAAACTGGGAATTCAGCACACTCACAGAGTGGGCTTTCCAAACTTGTTTTTTTAATCTGTTTATAATAATAATAACAATATCTATAATAATCATCTGTGTAGGCCTGAGATCACCCATCCAAAACAATTGCCTACCAAATATACAGTGTATATTAATAACTAAGAATAAATTATTCGTTTAATTATCTCCTTTAATTACTTTTTAGTTTAAAATAATCAAGAAATGAGAAATTTAACAATTCAATCGTGAAAATAATAAATTATAGAGATTTTTTTTAGTTTCCTACAAAAATCATCCAAGTTAATGAACAAAAGAGTATTTATAAAATAAAAAAATAAATAAGTAATTATTTATTAACCATAATTTTAAAATATAAAAAAAAATAATCAAATCATTTTTCTTTAGAAAATTAAGCTAAAAATTATAAAATGGTAAAGATGACATTTTATAATTATATCAAACATTTTTTATAATAAAAACTAATTTTAAAATGACTAAAATTAAATTTTAAACAAATATTATAAAATTACTGTTATAAATGAAGTTCAAAATATAACTTCAAAACTAAAAAGATAAGTTTTAAAAAAAAATTTATAAAATTTAAAAAAAAAATCGCAAAAATTAACTGCATCAGCCGGGAATCGAACCCGGGCCGCCCGCGTGGCAGGCGAGCATTCTACCACTGAACCACTGATGCCTCATGTTATTGGTTGAAAAATTGTATCTATTTAAAACACCTATAGTATTTGTTTCAATAATACATGAAAGGTATAAAATCACATAAAACACAAGAATGCATTAATGCAGAAACACTATATATCACTGACATTTATTTTGCACAGGATAAATATTTTACAAAAAAGTTAAATTCGGGAATGTAAAAATCGGTAGGTGAGGTAGGTATTTATGATAAATAGGTAGGTATTCAAATGACAATAAATACCTAACCGATGGTGGTTTTTTTTTCTTACTTTTTTGGAATAGTATAATAGCTAGAAATTAGTTTTCAGCGTAGTTAACTCGAAACACGACAAATAGAAGGCCAAAAGAAAATAAAACACACTAACAATAATTTCTCCTCCCTTTTGTTTTGCTATAACCCCCAATCTCGTGATTCAACTATGACAAATATCATAGGTAATTTTAGGGTTGGGTGGGTAGGTACTAGGTACTAACTTACATTTAATACGTCCCTACATTGTATATGTATTTATAAAGTAAAACTGTATTAGTTTGTACCAATTAATAGTGCAGGAAAACCGTGGGTGGGTGGTTATAGTCTTTATATTATTAAATTGTCATGGGCATTTAAACTGACATCGGCGCCACTGAGTGGCGTAGCTATAAGTTGAATCGCCCTGGTGCAAATCAAATTTTTGCGTCACCTAAAATAAGCAAGGACAAAAAAAAAGGAGGTAATTTATATACATTTTCCTAGAAATCGAGAAATCTACTTTAAAAACCACAAATAAGGGGAAAAAAAGAAAAAGGAAAAAAGATCATTTGTATAATAACTACGCACCCCCTAGAGTTACAGGGGGTGGAGAGATGATAAAATGTTGGCTCCCCTGGTCGCGAAATTTCAAAACGTGTCATCGTCGGCGCATTTAACATTTCCCCCGTCATCACTGCTTCCATTATGAATCCGACCATAATATCATCATGATATTATTATGTTATTATCACATTATAGAACGAATAAGTCCGATCGAATTCACATATTCAGAGTAGGTTTTTAATTATATATTTTAATACACTCATATTATATTATAATGGTATTTTTCAAAATTGTTATTAAATATAATTTATGTAGGTATGTTGTATGAAACCCGTTACTCTCGGGTAAGGTTCGAGTTCTTATAAAAATCTGAGAATAGTAATTTCGATACATTTTTGAATTACTTATCTACTTTGTCAACCTATAACAGAAACACTTTATGTATGAAAGACTATCTTCTAGAAAGCGAACCTCAAATTCCGCCGCAGGCGAAATATTTTTAAAATAAATTAATTAATATTATTATTTCTCAAAAAACTTCGGTCACCAACTTATTTCGGATCTTAATAAAAAAAACACAATATGAGGTACCTATATGAATTACACTAAAAAGTAATTCGACTTATTTGTGGTGTTTCACTCAAAAAAAGATACACTCACAAGGTGTCACACCCAAATGGGGGTACAAATTCAAGGTTTTACACTCAAAACTCACTTAAAAGGAGTTGAAACTTACAAGGAGTTGCATCCGGCGGTAGGTGTTGCACTTAAGCTACCTAGTATAATATAATATAATATAAGAGTGATAACATAATAATATTATGATGATAATGTCGGATTCATAATGGAAGGAGTGTGAACGGGGGAAATTTTAAATGCGCCGACGGTGACACGTTTTAAAATTTCGTCCCCGGGCCGGCAACTGTCCCAACGGTAACTACGCCATCGTGCTATAACCACATACATATTATAATATTATGAATACAGATGACTGACTCTCAGCCCGCAAACAATATAAGTAGATCGACGAATACCGTTTTCCGATACACTCCACAATTATCCGTTTAGTTACATACAACCAGTGGCGGATTTGAGGTGGAAGGGCGATCGCCCCCCCCCTCCCCTTGGGCAGTGCTTTTTTGTATTTCTGCATTTACAGAATGTAACCGAAAATTTGGAAAAATACATCAATGCTATTTGTTAGATAAAGACGGTAATATTCATAGAGTTACTCTATATGGTAATATTAGGCGTGTTTTGGCGATGCAGTTTTGAGCAACCTGCAGGTTGCTAAAATTGTTTATTCAAATTGTCACTTGGTTGCTATATCGCCAAAACAGTGTTTACTGTTTACTAGTTGTATAACTCTATGGGCATAAATATATTATGATTATAATATTATGAGATCATAGATAAGTATCAGTGAGATTACAAGATTATGACTTATGAGTAACCGAATTCAGTTAACGAAGATTTTAAATGGTTGCTGAATCCAGCAACCTGGTTGTCACAAAATGCATTCAGTTATCAAACAATTGCATCGAACAATCTCGCCAAAACAGATTGTTTGCTGAACGAACAACCGGGTCGCTCAAAACTGCATCGCCAAAACACGCCTATTATTCTTAATCTACAAATATAATAAACGCTGTGTCTAGACGCCCGAGTGCCCGACCATGGTCGGGTGTACATTTATACGCATCCGACCACGAACATTTGATTGGGTAGCGCATGCGCGTTGAAATAATTTGGACGGTCGGTGGAGATCTCATCATTATATTATTATAGAGGGTCGGGTAAAAATGGTGGATTTATTTGGTTTTAATGATTTTAATATGGTGGTAATATACATTTATTGATACAACTTTTTCATGATAATCAATGACACAAGTCAAAAATAGTCAAATAGGCAATGCCTAATACCCAAAACAAAACACAAATTACTTTTTTTAATTAATTATTTTTCTCGACCGTTTTATGACAATCAATACAATACCAATAATGTTTTTGTTTAATCTTTACATTTAACCCAACACAGTGTATGTCATACCATATTAAACAAGAATCGAATAAAAACACTTCTCCAATTTCGTGGTTACGTACTGGGCATATCGATATTGTAATTTTTTTACTTGGCCTTTATTACTTTTAAAATGGCTTGCCAAGCGTCTTTTGAACAGTAAAGTTTTATAGTACGCTGTGTCTAGAGACCCGGAAGTCCGTGTATTTTTTGCGTATACAGACGTCCGTGTTATCAATGCAGATCCGGACGCAAAATACTTGTATCACAGAATATTCTGTGCTTGGTGCTATAAAACATTTGAAAAAATACTTTTTACTTTTTTACTATTTTTTTATAGTACCTACCTATGTTACATAACGTAACTCGTGACAGAGTTTTTTCATGATGTAACTCGTACACTGTAAAAATAATTAGTATGTGTGCTCCCAAAATATTATAACCGCCCATGCCTCCATCATTTGAGCACCGAATTACCCATCTAAAACTTATTTTACAGACATTTTAAAATTGATTCAATCATCATTGAGAAACATATAATATACTCGTTTTATACCAGTGGCGCTAAACGTCATGTCTAGCCGGTTCAATTGAATCGGTGAAATTTAGGGCTGGGTGGGTCTTGTATAAAGTCTTGTATACTTTCGTAATTTATACGAAAGAATTTTTTTTTTTTTTTATGGGGGGGGGATTGTATTATTTTGGATAGTTGAACCGGTTGACAAGATATACCTACTTCGGCGCCGCTGTATTAAGGTCCATTCACACATGTCCGGGCCGAATTTTTTGATATCCATGGTCGGGCGTCTAGACACAGTGTGTAATAATTAAATGTCAATGAGTGTTTCTCCCCCCCCCCCATGACCACCGTATCCGTCCGCATCGCCCGTTTATTCTACGACCGTTTTCTCGATCCCAACGGATGAAAACACAAAATTAGGACCTTGGGAGCGCGCGGATTGTGGTCGGTCTTCGATGAGCTGCCACCGCGGCCGTCGTATTTTCTCATCAAAGTTCTTATCTTTTCTTTTCGTACCGACCTCGAACTAAAATAATATTCTGTGCTTCCCGTCTACCGGTTCGCCGATTTTAATTGATAGTTTAATTGATATTCTGCGCCTCTATGGTATTATTATAATAAATTGATTTATTTTTGATATTTACTATAAGTATATCACTCACATTTCGTTTATATTGCAAAATAAACAAATTTATTATTTTAAAATGAAGCGTAAAGAAATAACAGGACCTCTAGATTTGTTTTTTAGAAAAATTAAATAAATATAATACTAGGTACCTATATTTATTGTTTATAATTTTGAATTTACCAATGATGTACAAATTTAATATATTATGGTCAACCAACATTTTCTAAACTACAATGTTTAATTAATTATACATTTAAATAAATATATATAATATAAGAGGTAAATTAAAGTATTGAATTAAACACTTTATTATATTCTGTTAGTTTGGATATGTACAAAACGATATTATGCAGGTACAATCTTGAAATAACATTTATAGTTTAAATATATATATTTATATAATTTAATTATATCTGTAGAATGCATACTAAACTATAATTAATTATTGGTAGATTAAAAGATGGCCTACATTTAGGTACCTTTGTAGGCAGTTTATTATTATATTTTGTCAACCGACTCAATAATTATCCACATACAGTGCCAATGCCTGACCAACTAACCAAAGCGTTAACTTTTAAAACAACGACTTGCGGGCAGAGGCGTTTCGAAGATATATTTTTCTTTTTTTTTTGGGTGGGGGAGTGTTTTTATAATTTGTCGACTATTCCGAAATATTTTTTCAAAAACGGGTAAATAAAAAAAAAAAGTCATCAACCAGCCACGATAAATGAGAAAAGGCTGAAAATTTGCTGAATACGTCAATTTTTCAACCAAATATTAGAGATTTTCCGACTGACAGAAAACCATTGGTGGATGAACACCCTCCCTCCCGTTCGTAACGCCCCTACTTGCACGATATGACTATGCCTAAAAATTCGTCGCTGGAAGGTACATTATTTGAATATAGTATAATAAGATAATACACTTAGTTTTGTTTTAATCGTAGTTTACACCATATAATATATGGGTATAGGCCATAATAAGGACATATGGTATATCGATGTATAATTTTAAATTAAAAATAATAATTTAACCCAAATTTACTCATGACAAAAAAATAAAGGGATTGCGTGATTAAAAATTCCATAATTAAAAAGTAAGAATCATCTGCAGTAACATATATTATAACATCTGTATAATATTTTTCTCGCCTTTTATTTTCCCACGCAATAATATTGATATTATAATAAGATATTTTCTTTCTTGTATTATATTTTCTTGATATGTTTGTTCCTGTGTATTATTTTCCTACGTAATATGATTCCAATATAATACTTTTCCTGTGTTATATTTATATACCTAGCTCTACAGTAGGCATTAGTTACTTTTGTTTTAATAATTAAATAAGATGATGGGTTTTAATTTTTACTTGATTAATCAATATTATTATTTTTTTATTAATAGGCTAATCATGTGTGTATGAAAGAAACAATAGTATACAATCACGATATTCCATCATTGTGAGTACACAAATCTTTAAATTATATTTTAAAAAAAATACATTTTTTTAATTTTAGCGATAAATATATAAATTACAATAATATGCAAATTTTCCCCAAAACTAAATAAACAAAAATAAAATATCGGGTTCAGTAGGGTGTGAAAGTATACCTACTTTGTGTATCAGACATATTGATAAATGAGTAAAAAATAACAAAAAAATTTAAGAAAAAGGATAAAAACACGGCTTTATTCAAATCGAATATTGTTTTTCTTTGTAATTTTAATAACAGTCTTAAAGTCTTGATTTTTTAATATAAAATGTATTTTTAACAATTTTTAATTATGAGGTTTTTGTGTCGTAAAAAAGTTAATTTTTAGGTCTTAAGACTAAGACTTGAAAATTAAATTCAAGCTTAAATGTATTTTATTCTAACAGTATTCAAAAAATATGTATTTGAACTCTGAAATCACTTGACTAGATCATTTCGTTTATTTTTCGTAGACATATTTTTACTACTGAAAACAGTTGCCATAATATGATGCCAGATATATAATCATTTATTGTGTATATCTGTGACTGAAAATTATTGGTGTGTCATCCTCTAACGTAAATATTTTTTTAAATATTTTTTTCACAAATTTGGCAATTTATTATAACAATTATCAATATTGAAGTTTTTAAGTCATTTATGGGTTAATTGTAGGTCCTAAAATCTGAAAATTTAATACAAGGTTAAACGTATTTTATTTTAACTACCATGTGCAAAAAATATTAAAAATTATGCAAAAAATCTCAAAAATCAGTTGTTACAATTTTTTTTTAATAGACATTATAAGTTTTTCGAGATCATTTATTATTTTGGTAGGAAATGTATCAAAACTATATTGTTTAAATACTGACAGTAATACTTATATACATCGAAGTTTTGCTTCATGAAAAAATGTGATTTATTGCCAAATGCAATATGTTTACCACCTTTTTTCACCCCTACTAATTGGCTTTTTTTTTAATTATTTTTTTTTTTTTTTTTGGGGGGGGCATCTTACCTTAAATATTTTTTCAGGACTTCTTGAAATCAGTATCAGTAGTGTTTATTATATATAGGCACTACCGAATCAGCAAGGATATTTTATAAAAATTTTCTTTTAATAAATATTGAAAATCGAACATTTTATAAAAAAAAAAAAAATTGATTTTGATTTAGAACATATTAGTTAGGAACATAAACATACAATTACTATTTCATATAATCATTCAAAAATGATTATAACATAGGCTTATATAGGTATATCAGTGCAATATTGTTTTAATTTTATTTTTATATTATATTTTTAGTGGTTCACATCGTCCAGCTTGGGCCAGATATGGTGAATATAAATTTTTACCAAAACAACGATGGTTACACAATTTAGAGGTATGTACTATTGTTTAAAAATGTTCTATAGTTATATTATATTTTATATTTTTCAGCATGGATCAGTTGTAATGTTATACCATCCATGCACACATCCAGTTTTGGTCCAACGTATGCGAACAGTTTTGAAGGGATGTCTTTTCAGACATATTATTACTCCGTACAATTTGGTGCCTAAAGACAGGGTTTGTATAATAGTTACAGACTATAATTAGAACTATTATTATTTAATTGTATACCTATATATTTAATTAATTTTTGTCTTCAGCCTATTGTCTTAGTCACTTGGGGTAACAGACTGTATATGAATGATGTGGACACAAAACTAGCTGTAGAATATATAAAGAAGTATGCTAATCACGCTAAAGAAACTACAGCCAGGGATGGACAATATGATCATTTGTTAATTGAAGCTGCAGAAGTTATTTCTCCTGATGATATTAGCATTTGTCCAACTCCACATAAACGTAAAAATAGAATATAATTTACGTTTTATTGATTCCAATACTATACCTAAAGTAACTTCTTACTTAAATTGTTTATATGATTATCTTAAGTAATATATTATAATTAATTATTTTATAATATTCTACAATTTAATATTATAAAAAATAAAATAAAATAAATTGTAATTTGTATTTAGGTATAGTATTTAACATTGTATCTCAAAGGATCAAAGAGTTATAACAAAAACAATTTTTAGTTTTAAATCTTTATATTATATTTAATTAATGTATGTTAAAATTATATATATTTTTATTTTATTTTTTAGTTTATTTTATTATACCACAGAATTATATTTCTGAAAACAATGTCTATTATTAAAGTATCAAACTGAAATTTTGAATAATTGTAAAGTATTAAATTAATTACTAGTATAAAATCTGCTAAAAATAATATTTTAACAATTTATTATCTATGTCACGGTTTAGTTATTAATATTTTTCAAATAAACCAATGCAGTATCAACTTTTACATTTTCAAATTTGATTCAAATTAAATACATAGATGAAACATAAAAAATAATAAAACAGAATAGTCTCAACATTGTTTAAATATAAGACTTAAAAATATACTTTCTTACCTGTTTTATATAGTAAAGATATAAATAGTAATGAATAGAAACTTAAAATATGAACTATTGCTAAAAAATTTAGTCATAATAATTATGACACAAATTATGATACAAGTTATTTGTACATGTTTAATTTGAAATTTTCCACTTAACAATATTTACATATTACAAATATAAATTAATTTAGAATTCAATGGTAGGATTCTGTTCTGTATATTTGAATTTTCATTTTTGAACGAGTATATTAATTTTGTATAAAAATAAATAAGATTTTGTGGTGAATGAGTAAATGCTCATGGTGTCTTGAGAAAGTTCTTACAATAGCTTAATTAAAATTTAAATATCAAAAAAATATTTTGTTTAAAAACCATTATCTAATAATTAATCAATTAATTATTGTGGAATGTAAAACTGTGTATTTAAACTTTGTAAATATTATTCAACTATCTGAGTTTTAAAATAATTCCAAACCGCATCATTCCTAGTATGGAATATTATTTATTATATATTACTTATACAAATACTCAATTTATATATATAATATATAAATTACTATCAATGGTAAAATTACATACCTATCAAATATGAAATAATATTCACTACTATTGTAAAACCAATAGCTTCCTCAATCAATTCAGAATCTAAAACAATAAAAATGATACTGGCATGGAAGTAAAAGAGATTTTATAAATCATTTTTAATATTGTACCTATTTAAACCTTTTTCAATTATTGTTAGGTATTTCGTAAAAAAAACCCTTAAAATTACCTATATGGAATAGAAATGGACTCCCTGATATACCTACCCATATAATATTGTTGTGTAATCTAGATATTTATTTTTAAAAAAAACATGTTTATTGCTTACGCAAATCAAATGCTGTGTACCTTTAAAATAACTAAAAAACAAAATCGTACCCCCGTTTGAAAGATGAGATATTAAACTATATTTTATTGGAACTCGATTTTTAATTAATAATAAAGTATAGCAAAAAGTAGTATTTGGTAAATATTAAATTGTATAAAATATAAAAAATAAAACCATATTTTGCAAACCTAATTTCAACCAAATATCGAGAAATTTTTCATCTTTTAAACGGTGTTTAATATTTATTAAATATTAAACAATTATTGAAACAATGTTTCAATGTTTATTGCAGACTTAGTAGCGTTTGAATTATGAAAGTGTTAATTTCGCTACGAACATTTGCTACCTGTTAGTGTAGCCGTAGCGTAGCGTCTACTTAAAACCAATAGGACGTATACCTGATTACGTACATGATTTCCAATAAACATTTTAACTTCTCTACTGCAGTCTATATAGATCGTTAAAACTTCTCGGTTCAATTTAGTAGAAGCAGTATTAGGTACTGTATAACAGTGGCGCCGAAGTCCATGTTGAAGTATGGCCACGGCCCGACCACATTTTTCAAAAATGTGGCCTCGACGCCTCATGACAACATATGTTATAAATTATAATGTAGGTATAAATATTTACCGAAAATAGTTTCCTATCAATATTTCTAGGAGCCCTAGGAGATACCTACAGCTTACAGGGTTAATACTCGGTTGTGAGTTGCTTTGTAAACACAACATAATAAATAGTATGAAATGACTATGTATAGGTATAAGATAATTAGTTGGTACTGAAATTCCTGCACGGATCCTATTTTTTTTTTTTTGGCCCGGTCTGGCCTCGACCCGCCTGAGAACTTTCCCATCTTCTCTCCCAACTTTTCCCTGGACCTGAGTATTTTACCTTAAAATCCCACATGAAACAAAATGGGTCCCATTCCCCCATCAAAACCAAAAGGACTATATTTCATATATACGTATAAAGTCGATACTAACTTATGCAGGTCCAGCATGGGCTCCACGTCCACTCGATCCAAAGTCAGATTTGAAAACTATAGAACCTATCCAAAATATCGCTCTACGTAGGTACTATCACAGGCTCCCCGCCGTACGTCACAAACGTAAATCTTCGTATATCACAAAGACTGCCAGCCATCCGAGATTTCATTCTCAACGACTCCAAACGCATATTCTACAAAAACTAAACATCGAAATTCGACCACATTCGAAATCTCGGCTGTTCCGTTTCTCCCTTCTCCGATAAAAACTTCACGCGGGCCAATCGAATGGTCCAAACTTTAAATTCAAACCCAGTTTTTTGTTCTATAACACAGTCAGCTTTGCACAATATATTGAAAAACTGTTAGAAATTCGACTCAACCAAACAATGTGCTTAGAATAATTGAGCAAAAACCAGTTTAATTTTATATTTATTTGTCGGAAATTTGAATCAAAAAAGTCATTCGCTCTATTGAGCATTGCCTAATTTTTAGAGTTTATAATGAATGAAATTCTGAGTTTGAAACTATAATTCCTGCCACATGCTCTAACTTGGTAAATGGCATTTTTTTTTATAAAAATCGGCGCAGTAACACCTGCAGAGGCGCATTAAGGTTCAATGTACGGGAGGGCAAATATAATTTACTACCCCTAAATTTAGTCTACAGACTAAAATTCTTTAAATATAATTCAATGGCACACACACGAGAAGAAAATTACGGGGAGAGTATTTTGGAATTTAGTAGTTGATAAATTATAAATTGGGGTAGAAAAAAGTTAATGACTTTTTTTTTGCTTATTTACATTTCAAATATGTATTTTGCAAATGCACCCTTTGACCCCCTTTATGCAACCCTGAGTAACACTCAAATTATAATTAAGCAACTTAAAAATAATGCTTTGGAGGATATGTTCCCGATCATCCCCATTACGTTAGGCACTGTATCAAACTACTTATCCCTTTTATCAAGCTAAATTTTATATAGATTATTAGTTACTATTGTCAAAATAATAAAACAAAGTATATTAGAACCCACGGCCCGTGATAAATTTTAATGAGGTCTTTAAAACCATCAATTATATATATATATATATTAGGGAAGTATTTCGACGAAAAAAGTAATTTGATGACCTTTTTTTTTATTTCTCAAAAATGTATCTGGTCTATGATAATTTTTACTTTCTTAATGGTGTTTCCAAAAAGTTGGACGCCCATGATTTAGGATAACCACTCTGCAGTTGTAATTTTTAAAGCAAAATTTAAAATTTAATGAACCATTCCAATAATTTTACTTTTAGTAATAAATAATATAATATTGTTTATATAAAGCATTATTATATGAATTATGACACATAAAATCTTAATTTATCAGTAAAATGTCTTTTGACGAGAAAGACATTATATCAATTATATTACCATATACGTGCAGTATGACATAGGTAATTTACAGGAAATTGATGAAAATAAAATAAATCTTTGGATTCACGATCAATCGCCTTAAATTTGATTATTCAATTTATTTAGATATTTTACATTAATTATAACAAATTAAAAATATGGATATAGGTACATAAAAGCAAATACCTACTATAGATTCTATAAATCTATAGTATTTGATAAAAATAAAAATACAATTTATTGTACAATTAAAACATGATTTCATTTTTTTAATTAATAAATTGCTTAGAAAATAATATATAATTGTCATACGCAAATGCAGCATATTGTATACATATAGATATATGTACTTATTATAATGTGTAGAAATTTGTGATTAAATTATACCTAATGCAATTGTCTCATATAATGAATTTATGACTAAACAAAAAAACAACATAATACGAGTTCTATTGTAATTATATTATTTTGGTTTATAGTCATGATTATAATGATAAAAATATTTTGTTTTATACCTAACTATGATCAGTGATCACTAATAAGTATTTGCGCATCTACTGCATCCTCTCTGAATAATGCTCGAGTTATATATTTTATTGTTCCATTTTTAAGCCCTGATTAAATTTTAAAGGTTTCAAAAATCTATTTTCTAAATAAATTATTTCAACAAATACCTACTCTAGACACTGGATTATGCAACCGGTGGAAAATAATGAATTCTTATATACATAATATTATGTTTAAACAATTTATTAATTTTATGTTGAGAAGTGAAAATTAAAAAGATGATAATATTTACTATTTATATACAGCTAGAACGAATGTATATCACTTATAATATAATATTAAGCCGTACAATGTATTATATTATACACATAATACTATAATATTTTATCAAAATAACTTATTAAAATAATTGCAATTAATTGTTATATTATTATTGTTATATTCAATTACAATTATTATAATTGTCATCATCTAACGTCGTTGTAGTTATATACTCGTATATTATAGTGTCTCCATAGTGGGAGTCAAATAAAGTTGTAACTGTTTTAGAACTCGTGTAGTCGTGTATCGTTTAGTTCCGATTTTGTTGGCGCCGAGTGTGCAGTGTCACAATGGTCTTATAAGTGTAATTCTGTATTATTCAAAATGTTTGTGCTATACTAAAAACACAATAGTGAATTGTTTTTATTATATTTTTTAACTATGATTAAAGATAGACTAAAGGAGTTACAAGCTGTAAGTAGTATTTTTTTTAAAATGTTTATAACGATTATAAAAAAGTTACTAAAAATACCTGTATACTACAAATACACCTACAATTAAAATATAATATATCTATTTTAAAAATATATACTGACTACATATATAATTTATACCTATTAGTTAGGTATGTAAATAATTCGTTTCAAAATATTACAAACGTCAAACATTAGGCATTTTAGACTGTAAGTATAACATTATATAGGAATAGATATACAAGGTATACCTACATATCATATACTTTAATAATAGGTACAATTTATCACAACTTTATTCCTTTTCGTTACCTATTTGATTTATTTAGATAGGTTATAACTATTATAATATATTATAGGTAGATATAATATATAAATTGAATGTATCGAAACCGTTCAAAAATGTCATTTTTTGTTGTTATTGATTATTCTTAACGATAATTGGGAAATAGTTCAATAAAATAATATTATAATTATTACCTTTACTATGTAGATGAAGAAAACAACAAATTATATAGGTAGGTTATATTAACATATTGATTTTTTTTGGGTAATTGTTTATATTAAAACTACCTACATTAATGTACACGTCATGTAAACAATAAAATTATCTTTTAAATCAAGTAGGTATATATCAATCAATGATTTTGGTGTAATTTTGAATCCCTTAATTATAATATATTGCAGAAAAGATTCGATTCGCGCACGTGTATCTGCAGATATGTCTTCATCGTTGGTTTTTTTTTTTTTTTTTTGTTCAAAATATATACCTATTAAAATTACAGGTTCATTATTTTAATTGCTTATTGTATATTATATATACAATTAATATCAGTAACAAAGTATAACCTTGGATTTCAAATATCTGATTCAGACATTGACACATATATATTATGTATTTAATCATGACTTAATTGCACTTGTCTTATCAACTGAAATACGTTGGAAATCCTTTAGCTTTGTCGTTTTATTATATATTATAGGTATATCTAGGCGTGGACATTAGATATTATAATATTATATATAGGTAGGCATATACGCGCGGAGAGGTATATCGCGTGTTATATAAATGATATACGTGAAAAAAAAAATCGGACGCACGTTTTTAAGAGCATTGCGTATACAAGTCGGAAATAAATCATTTTGAGGATAATATAATATAATACATATTATAATATATTGTATAGCGTATACCGCGGTTGTCTTTTTACCGATTTTTCAGTTGATTAACTATGTAAATGTCCGTTTTTGACAGACCAAACAATACAACATATATATTATAATATATAGGTACGCATCTTCGCGTACACCGCAGTTTTGTGTATATACAGAGTGGTGCACTCTGTCGTACCTCGTATACTCGGTTCTTAAGAAGACGCTATACCCGCATTTTCTGTCTCCGTCCATCTAATTGGCAATATAGAGCAAAATTATACAACGCGAAATTGAAATTACGGTATTTTGGTTAGATTTAGAGCTTAAACACCAAAATATTATCAAATTTAACGAAAAGAATAATTTCGAGTGAATCTCGTGGGCTTTTTGTAAAATATTGTCAGAAAAAAAAGTTACGGCATTTTTAGTTTTTGATATTTTTAAATAGCTTATTAACTTTTTCGTCAGACGGATATTTTACAAAATGCCCATGAGGTTCACTCGAAAATATTCCTCGCTTCAAATTCTGTAACAACTGTTTATACTCTAAATTTAACCTAAACGGCAAAATTTCAATTCTGCGTAGTGTGATTTTACTATATTATCTGTGATTAGATAGACAGAGACAACAAATGCGAGTGTAACATCCTCTTAAGGTTTATGTATTATTATTACACAGGTAGTAGAGTATATACAAAATATTATCGTAACGCTCGCGTGTCGTACTCGCGTGCGCACGATGGACGGACCGACGACGCACGTTTCTCTCTCGTCGTCGTTATACCGCGGTCGTCCGGAAAGAATATTAGGTATATACCGGGCGGTATATATACCTCTATACGTCCTGCTCCGGGTCTCGGACACGGTTACAATAATAATATAACGTTATTAAGACGTGGGACATACATACGAGCTGCTCATTAGAATATAATTTTGGAGTTTATCTATATATTATTATATTTGTATACTAAACACACACACACACATATAGGTATATAAATTATAACGTATAATAAAGATAATAATAAGTATATGTAAAAGTACGATGTTTATACACGAGTGTAACTTTACATTGACTATAAATAAAAATTGCGAATTTTTACGTATAAATTACCTATATAATACGTTATATATTTTATACTACATAATATGTATATATAGGCACCTAATTTACCTATATATATATATATATATATATATATGTTATCAAACACATATATATATTATATATACATACACACAATTGGTTTATTGTTATATGCCAACTGTAGAGTATATATATATATCTATCTGCTGCAGTTGAAAATGGCACCAATTAATTTTCCCTAAACACCGTATATATATTATATGCAATATGCGCGACTTCAAGGCCTGTTGTACATATATTATAGTATATAGGTGTAGTTCGGTGGTGCGGAACCTGCACGAGGAACATTATTTTTTTTATTGTGTTCGTATTTATAATAATAATTCGTATATTTTAGCGAATGAAAAGGCCCCTCCGTATTTGTCAGACAAAATAATAGGCATAGGTACTGGGAGAAAAAAAAACCGATTAACCTATCTATTTTATATAATGTATACTAATATATTATACGCAAATATATGGGTAAGTGTTATTATTAAATAAATATAAAATTTAATTAAATAAATTAAAGTAAATTATGTTTTATAGGCCGGAAAAAGAAAAACATTTTTGGTAGAAGTACCTACTGCTGGTATCTATAATATAAAACACGGAAAATAAATTTACCTAAAAAAATAATATAGGCATTTACACATCAAGAAAAAAAAAATAAATACATTCCCGGGTTTGCTCGGAATCTAATATACGTAATATATTTCGATTTCAATAACGTGAACCTCGAATAATATAAAAATAAACATTAAAATATACCCATTATTCATAATGAATCTGCATGTATCTAATATATATTATATAGGTATAATGAAAATTGTTACATATATACCTACTTGTAACACGCGGAGAATGAGACATACCTATAGGTGCCTGATTATTTTATAAAACTAGAATATTTAATAAAATATAAACAATTAAATACTATAGGTACTTGTATATACTTACGTATTGACTATATACAAAACCAGTATATAATATGAAATGATGTATAGGTACTTACATATAAGACAGTTAAAATTAAAATTGTTTTCTTATAAAAATTGATTATTCATTTTGAAATGTATACTGAAATTATCATGATATACAATATTACAATATGTGCGATGGATACTTTTTAAATATAATAATAATTACCATAATATACCATATTTTACCATGTCCATACGGCATGCATCAAAATACATCTTTATTAAATCTCGTTAAAATATAAATAATAAAATAAAACACTAACATAACAATATACCTACCTTAGTTTCGAAAAAAATTCGTTAATTACATTTACACGTTTATTTATAATGTAATATAGCTGTAGGTATATAGATATAAAGATTCCTATATATTATAATATAACTTGTTTTAGTTATTATACCTACTTCTATTAGCATAACTCGGTGAATATATATAGATAAACTTAGGTATAATATAATGAAATAAAATACATATTATGTATTTTATTATAACTTCAAAATTGAATATTATAAACTGCGATGTAAAATATATATATATATATTAGAATTTCGTTGTTATTAATTAAAAAATTAAAATTCATCAATAATATATAGGTAATATATACAGGTAGGTAGGTAGGTATGTATAATATATTTATATATACGATTATTTTCATAACTTAAGAGGATATCTACTACCAATGATTTTCAGTAGTAAAAACATGTATACCAAAAACAAACAAAATTAGGTACCTTTTACAGTGATTTTAGAGTTCAAACACTTGAAATTTATAGAAAACAATATTTTGGAGACAATCTCATAAGGATTTTATAAAATTTTAATTAATAAAAAATTACAACGGTTTAAAAACTAAAAAAAAAGATTTTTCTACATTCGATATTGTAATATATAATAAGAGAAAGATAAAAAACTTTATGAGATATGTATCCAAAATGTTATCTTTTAAATATTTTATAATAGATGTTTTAACTGTAAAACCATTTGAAAAGCCTTTTTGTTTGTTTTTGGTAAACTTATTTTTGAACGAATGTCGTGATTACACAACAATAGAATGTGGGTACGGATATGGAACTATTTTTAAATTACTTTTAAAATATATTTAAATATTTTTTTTAATTTTTATGAAATTTCATAGACAACTGCCTATACAGAACCCTTTAAAAATGGCCACGCTGACATTTCTTGATAATATACACATGTAATAATGAATATGATTAAATTGATACAAATTATATTCAAATACAAAACGTATAATAAGTTTAAATTTAAAGATTGTATACGTTTGTCGTTAAAACCCACTTTGTCTATATAATGTGCCATTGCGACTCAGAGACTAACAATAAATATTAAAATTATTGTTAATTTAATCACAATTTCATAAAATGTTTGGTAACTGTATATTTGTACAGTATGACCTTTTCGTATTTTAAAATTGTATGTTGATTTTTTCCCCGATTAAAATTGTTTTGAAATTATATATAGTTAATAACACATCCATACATAATAATATAATGCTATCTATATAATAATTAATTTTATTAACTCGTGTGTGTGGATATTAAAATGGTTATTCGAATATTTTAATTGTTATAGAATATATTATGCCTATATTATTATTTCCAATTTTAAATTCTGAACGAAGCGAGGAATTTATTGGTTTCATAATGATGTGTTTTTTATTTATTTTTTTATGACTGTATACATTTTTTCGGATAGAATCGGTCGAATTGGAATTTTAGAGTAAAGACCTTTTTGATAGCAAATTCGTTTTAGTTGATACTTAAAAGATGTCATTTTTCGATTTTCCCAGTAGTTTTAGTAGTTTTGTTATGAGTAAAGGAAAATTAATTTTTATAACAGAAAATGGAATAATGGAAAAATAAAATGAAAACATTTATTTTGATTTTTTAATAATATTGTTCAAAACTTCGCTCAGAATCGAATAAATGATTTATCTTTGCTTTCAAATTTAAAATAATAATACACACTATTGTATCTTGTAGTCCAAGGGCAAATTTCCACCATCTATTTCTAGATTGCTTTTTATAACTTTTTTTTTAATATTGTGAGTATATATACGATTTTGATGGCTCTAGGAAGTTCTTCCAGAAGTTTTCCAAGAAATTATAGAAGTATATTATATTCGTTTCATAATAATATCATTTTTTCATGTTCCTATATATGTATATACTTTCTCAAATATAAGTTTTTGGGTAAAGCTTTCTGATCAAAAATTATAATAATATCCTTTAGGTATTGACATAAGGGTAGTTTGGTACTTTAGAGAGGTAATTTTGAATTTTTCCAATAGGTATAATCAAGTCAAATTAGCATTTCAGTACCGAAAAATACCTAGTGGTTTTTTTAAACGTAAAAGAAAACTATACTGAAAATGACCAAAAATTGATTTAAATACAAATAATAATAATGTCAGAAACTTAAAATATACACCAAATATTTACTAAACGCTTCAATATATCTATCGATACATTAACGTATAGACAAGATAAACATTTCAAAACGTTTTTACCACTTTTGAGTATCGTGTAAAAGAGGGTGTTGAATGTTTTCGGAAATAAAATCTTCAGTTTTAAATAAATAATTTTTTTAAATTGTTTTTCAGAATATTATGATTGAGACGCGACTAAAATATAAAATGAGAATTTCAAGTTCAAAAGAATTATATATTTTTTTAAAAATGTTTAATTTGTATTTCTATTTACTCTATGATGGGGCGAATTTCTCATCCTATGACATAATATATTATATTACTATATATAAATTTGTTTTTAACACAAATTCTCTAAATAATTAAATAACAAAATTTAACTCTTTTTTTTTATAATCTTAAAACATTAAATTAACAATATTATTATTATTTTTTTTTTTTTGTTATAATTATTCAGCATTTTTATTGCTGATATACAAATAATAAATAATGTTTTTTTAATATAATAAAAAAAATTTCGTAAAAAAACACACCATTCCTATTTACTCCATATTTTGCGTATAAAGACAATTGTTTGCTGTATGAATATTAATTTGTAAATATATTTATATACTTGGAGGGGGAGGGGGTGTTTCATACATTTTTTTGTAAAATATTTTTATAGGATTTACTACAGTCGCCCCCCTAAACAAAATTTACCTCCACTGCATGTATGTGTATTTATCTTCTTCCTTTCTTTATTATTCTTCTTTTTATTATTTTTGGTAATATACTATATTTCATTGTAATTATGTTATTTTATAAATATTATCATTAATATAATTAGTAAATCTGTAGGTATTTTGAACCTAACCTGTTACGATATAAAATAAATATAAATATAAAATAAAAAATAAATATAGGTATAATGCATATCAGTAGGTACCTATGCATACCTATATTAGGTATATGTATAGGTGTTAAATTTATATATACCTACATAATTTATAAATAAAAAAGTTCATAACTTTAATGTGGAATGAAAGTTGACAAAAATGTTTAAAAAAAAGCCAATCAGTAGGGGGTGGAACTCAATGGAAGTACTTCGCTCGTTGGGTAGGATACTGGTAGTGAATATATTGAACTTTAAAGCAATGATAATGGTTATTTTATTCGATAAAACAATTCTGAGTGAATCTTCGGTGTATATAAGATGAATATTACTATTAGCATTTATATATAAAGTACCAACTAGAACGAATTTCCTATTGAAAACCTCTATACCAGAAACTTCTTAGTTTACTTCTTTTGACCGAAAAAGTGTATACAATATACATAGGTACATAAAAAAATGAAAACAACACACATCATTGTGAAACCAATACATGCATAGCTACGCTCGGAATCTAAAATCTAAAATATTTGTTTCTATTTTAATTTTTCTAATTTTGACAGCTCTCAAACTATATATATTTTATTTAAAAATTGCACTTCATTTTAGCTATCCTGTAGTAACGTACGTCTACCTTATATTTTATATATACTTTACCTATGAATTTAAACTTCCATATTTCTCATAGATTTTCAATTCATTTTTGTATAGATCTTTGAAAAAATTATTTTAGCGGTAGGTAATATCTATCTATCCCACAAACCCAATATTGAAAACAATTAACAAAAATGATCTTCTTATATAATCTTTACAGTTTTAGGGTTAAATGTACAATTATTTTATTGCATATTTTTAGCCTTTCAAAATATCCAAAATAAATATCTGTATAGTATATATTTTATTATATTAAAGCATACGGTTATATTGTTTGTTATTTGATAGATCGTTGAAGATGTGCTTCCAAATCATGTCAACAGAATGGATTCCCGAAATAACATGAGAGGAGTAGACAACGTAGCTCTGGACATTCAAGACTCTGAGTATGGTTACATGGAACATTTCTTCAACCAGGTTATATAGATTTTAAATAAATACCATATATGTATATTGTTTATAATAATACGTAATTAATTCTCGAGTTCAGTGAATATAAAGTTTATTTATTCAAAAACTAGTAATTTAATATACTGGATTAATGGTTAGGTCTTATAGGTATATACTATATTGTCGTATGCGTTTTTACACGCGTATATAGTTGCCAGTTATATTAGTTAATATATACTTTATAATAGTTTTAGAAAGTTTATCAAACCTATTATGAAATATAATGATGGGTCGATTTTGCGTGTGTATATATATATATATAGGTGCTGGGTACATAATAATAATAATAATGGTTAAGTGGACGATATGATTATTGTTTTTTGGCCATTGAGTATTAATTTTATTTTATATTTAACATTGTTCATTGTATATTATAATATTATAATATGTTGTCAATATTATATAAACTCGTCAAATATGATTTCATTATAAATAATGTTTGTTTAATTAATTTTTTTATTAATATGTACCAACTCGATGTATAATATTTGCAGATTGAACAGTCTCGACAGAAAATCAAACAAATCAGAGAACACGTTGTGTTGATGAGGACATTACATGGAAAGTTACTACTTCTACCAAGGCAAGATGAAAGTATGATATACTATCGTGTGTTTGTATAGTAATATATAGTTATCTGCACGTCCAATGTACAATGTTATAGTATGTTAAAAAATATACCTATAATATTTTATTCACTTATTGTATTGTTTGCAGTTATGAAACGAGACATAGATATGAAAACAGAACATGTGAAAAAAATAGGCAAACAAGTCAGCACTACGTTAAAAGGTTGTAGAAACATTAATAACTATACTAAATATATAATTGCATATTATGTTGATTAGTATGGTTGAAAATTAGTAACAATTTCATACTGTTCAAAACAAATTTTATCAGATTTTAATTTCTTTTCGATATTATGAACCTGTTCAAACATAGGTAATATTCCGGGTAATAATATATATATTATTATAATGGTCTCTCATATATTTTAATAAATATTCTATCGAAATGACACTGCAATAAACGTACAATAATGTTCTTTTAATGTGTACACCATGCATGCAATCTATAGACGAGGTAATATCCTCAATAAAAAAATATAAAAAAAAATCGTAAATGGTAATCTGTAGGCTGTCCAGAACGGATTCTCGCAGTACATCAAGGTCTCGGACACCAGTGGACTTCGGAAATGTCATATAAACAACAAAAATTGTTCTTTAACGCCAAGGCCCTTCATTTTCGATTCGTTAAAGCTATCCGCAATGACTACATAGATACTATATATGTATTATTATGACACTTACACACGTGTACTCGGTCTATTGCAAGTAACGCGGGCGTAGGAGTAGATAACGGAAAAATAGTTAAAATTATATATTTCTAAATATTACGTTTACGCACATAAAAAAATTGTGTTAATTTCTCTAAAACATGTCATGACTTCGACAATTCTATATATGACTAAATATATATATATATAATGAATAATAATTAATAAAATTGTCAGAAACCTATATAATATATATATCAATTATAATAAATAAAAAATTCATAAAAAAATCACCGATAAACAGTGGTAAAAATAATCGTTATCTCATATATTCCGAATTTTAGAAGATTAAATATATACCTATATTATAATAATAATATCAATCTAAACCTATAATGTTGGATAAAAAAAATTATAGTAATTTATTGTAATTTTATGTGCGATTTGGGTGAAACGATATATACCTGTCGGCAATATTACAATGAATAAACAGAAAAATACAAAATTATAATCTAAATAAGTAAATTGCTTTGTATAATCATCAGCGAAAAATAAATAAATAAATAGAAATTCTCGCTGAAGTTAATATTTTATCATATGTGCAGTATTTATTATTTTTTTTTCTTGATGCAATTCGACTTTATAGACCAATATTATATTCGTGTTTAAAACGTTACAAATTGGTTTTGGGCCATACAATTTATATAAGTACCTAACTATACCTTTATAATATTCTATATATCGTTTAATTTGTCCAAAACGAGAAAAAAATCTGTACCTAGTTTCGTCGAGGCGTTTAAATTAATAATCGGTTTACAATTATTATTGCGTGTTGCAGGTTTAGAAAAACAGATTACCCAAGAAGAAGACGAATCTTCCAACGACAACGAACAAGTGAGCGCGGCTCTGCGGATACGAAAAACACAACACGCTACTACCATTCACATGTTAGTTGAAGCGCTGGCCGAATTCAACGCCGAACAAATCGATTACAAGGAAAAGTGTGAGGAACGCATGCAAAAAGTCGTGTCCATAGGTAAGGCCATAGATGTGACATTGTTTTAAAAATGTCTTTTTTTTCATATGATTTTTTTCTATAATAAACATAGTATTTATCGTATACCTATATTATAATATGTAAATAAATGTATTTCAGCCAGAGCTGAAATATCTAATGACCAGTTCGACGAACTTGTCAGCCAGGGAAACTATTCAGCCGTATTCAATGGAAACGTAAGAATAATCGTTAACTTTATGGGTGGAATAATATACATATAAGTATAATATAATATATTATATAAATAGTGAGCTACCATTTCAAAAGATTTATACTTCATGTATTTGTAACATTTAAAAAGAGCGATTTTAAGGTTTTCGACAGGTACCTACCTAGTGATATCACATTTAGTAGTTATTTTAATTTTGTCGTTCTTCAATATAGTAGCTTAACAATTATGATTTAAAATAACAAATATTGTATGAAAAGAGAATTAAATAAAGAAGCTAATTAACCTAAAACAAGAAAAATATATGAGAAATTACTGGAAACGGAGATATGAGGAAGTAAGAAGAATATTGAAAAATAAAACATTAGAGTGTCGGATGCCCAAAAATTTGAAATAGAACTATTATTGTGATAATAATAATTAATATTATTATAGTATAATATAATACAATAGGTACCTATTGTATTATATTTTTTCATGTTATTGATTCTTGTAGATTCATAATATTTGATCGAAGTAAGTATCAAACATATAATATAATATAGTCAGTTTTATTTAATTAAATTTATTAGGCGTTTACCAATAAATACTATATATTTAATTGAATTATTTTTATAGACATTTAATTGAACTCGTTAACAAATTAATATCCTATTCCTATACACGTGGTATTTTTTTTTTTTTATCTAAACTATAAATTTGATAATTATTCTTTGATAACACTAGATTTTATTCTAAAATATGTAGTCGGTTTAAGCTTTAAAATAATTTCATCTGTGATATGATGATTTCATGCAGATGAAAAATGTATGTTAAGCGTTTGCGCATGTTTGGCATTAATACATATTAATATACTATTATATTCAAAAATTCGTCGAGTTATTAAAAACTAAAATTAAATTTGTCAAAATCGTTGTTCAAAGGTAGGAGGTTCGTTTTTTTAAAACTTAATTAAACAATTATAATTTTTAATACTCTCCAAATAATTGATAAAAACTTTTATATTTTTGAAAAAAAATTCGAGGGACCGGATCCGGAATGTCCTGACTTTCTTTGCAAGTTACAGCAGCCCCTAAAATTATGTGTAGTACGAAATTAGCAAGTATATTAATTAAATTAGCCAATTCTACATTTCTACTTATGATAATGTTGATGAGAAAAATAAATAAATGGATTAAATGTGTAGTACGATAATCAGAATATTTCGTGGGGCTGGGTTACAGCATACGAATATACCTTATATACAGTATAGTGTTATTATATAATAACGGTGTGTAATTTTAGATCATTGCCGAAACACTGGAAGCCAGGAGTACGCTGCAGGAAGTCCAGGATAGGCACATGGAGCTGATAAAACTTGAAAAAAGCATTCAGGAACTTCGCGACATGTTTGTCGAAATGGCAATTCTAGTCGAAAAGCAAGTACGATGACTGCAAAATACACTAAATCTATATAATATATATACATATAGTCATATATAATAAAATATAATGTAGATATTCTTACATACGAATTTTAGCCTTCTATTCATTCTATACACCTATGTAATAACTAGGTAGGTACTTAATATGTAGGTAAGTATATAATTATGTGATTATGTTGCTCATTGATATTAGGTATCCTCGATAATATCATATTATGTTGTTTACAACAGTAATATACGAATACATTTCTGTTATCAATAATTATTATCATGCTATTTATTATCTGAAAATTTCAAACATGTATGATGTATTTATGTAAAAAAATGCAGTTCACATAGCGTAAACTTACTTCTATTATTTTTTGTATTGTATCTTCAATACCAACTAGTTTCTGTGGTGTACCTACCCAATACTCATACATCACAGTTTTATTCTAAATTAGAAAACGAAGTTAAACGCTTAATTAAAACAAATCCATTAATTATTATAATTTACAACTGAATTTATAGATTGATAGATCGATTAAGTTTTTATTGTTTACAGTGGTTACTGGCTATATAATTTGGGTGGGGAACATCTCCATTCCTATTCGTCCTTGTTCTCATCACTCTCCCCGTCGAAATTTCGTTTGGTAGATAGGTATACCTACCATACCTTTACCTATACTTATTTTTTGATCCATTGCCACTCTCATATTTTTAATAATTATTTTAGTACACGATATGACACTATAATATAATGTAGTCCTCGTGAAAGTCGATTAAAACCTTTTATAATATGGATTTCACGTAGAGACGAATTTTAAAAATGCATTTAAATCTATTCATGCATGATTGGTCACTATGCATTTCATCATAAGAATTAAGAAAACTCCCATAAAATCACTTTGTTGTGTGAATATTAATTTATTGTGCGTAAATACATTAATAAATTAATTATAGTTATAACTTATACACTGATAATTTTGCTATTGATTTTTTGCGGATTTTTGGTATTAATAATAATCTACAGTATTCAAGACATATTTATAGATACATTAATCATTAATTATGTAATTTCCTATAATATAAAATATTTTAAATTTCAATTGCGAACAAAATAATGCTTATTTTTTCAAATATTCTTTTATTATACATTAATAGGTACCTAATAAGTAATAAGTATAGGTAATACCATTGATATAATATATAATCAATGGTAATACTAAAATAACGTAGGTATTAGGTAGGATATAAGTATATTATAAGTTATAAAAACAATGACTAATTAATAACCTACTCGTTTTGTATGTATTTTTTTAATGGATATTTGTATTCCATTTAACTGATTATTTTGAATAGGTTGTACCTATTATTCTTCAATTTATATACCTACCTTATACATATATAAAAAAAAATTAATGTTGTTTAAACTCGTTAATCAATAAAACATTATAATAGAATATAAAGAATTAAGGAAAACACAATTCTGAGAGATATTTTTTATCATACATTATTTTTTGTTATTACTACAAGTTTCAAGTTTCAGCAAAATATGATAACTGATATCAATCGTCAGATAGTAAATATAAAAATATTTATAAAATACCATAGACATATAAATATATCTTTATATGTCTATGTAAAATACATATTTATATCATATTACTATCAGCATTGTTTTTTCTTTAAATTACCTACATTATGTATATAATTGTATACATTTTAAATCTACATACCTAGGTACCTACTTATTAATTCGTGTTTAGAAAACTTTTTTGTGGATTTAATTTTATATTTCGATGATTTTAGGGTGATATAATTAATAGTATAGAACAACATGTCTTGAGGGCTGGAGAAGCTGCCGAGAATGCCAAAATAGAAACTAGAAAAGCAGTTATATACAGCAGCAAGGCAAGATTGGTATGAAAAAAATATTATTTTAACAATAAAGTATACATATTATATTATATACTATAATATATTATTTTATCTTGCTAAACAAAAAATTTACATGATGATTATAGATAATTGACTTTTCAAATTGTTGGATTTTGTTACAGAAAAAAATCATTTTTATGATGATATGCATATGCGTAGTTTTATGCGTGGTGGCGTGGTTGTACACGAGTTTTTTTGGAAACGACTCCACCACTGAAAACTGACATTTTTTACGACTTTTTTTTTATGTAACTTTTAAGTAAAATTTCTGTGATATTTGTGCAACTATATTAATTATATAAATAGATATTATGTTATAATATTATATTCTACCTATTACCTATTTATTATAGTAACAATATAGACTAAAATAATTAAGTTGAATGTTAATGATTAGGTACCTATATATTTATAAATGTTTTAATATTGTAAAAAAATATTCATTTTAATAAAAGGATGAACGAATAAATATATTTTTTGCATTTGAACAATTTATCGATAGTATAGGTATTTGCAGGATAGGGTCACGTGTATGACAACTTATATGTATATGATACATAATATATAATCAATGATAGAAATATGTGTGAATGTACCTATAGTTATATAATTTATGCGGTATCTATATCGATAACCCTTGAGTTGGATAAGTTGGCTATAAATAATTATATGTATATAGGTATATATATATATATATATTAACAAGAATTTATTGACTGACTTGGTAGTCAATAATAATTAATAATATTTCAAATATTAAATTATATTACATATATTATTAAGTTTATAGCATACGTAGTGATATACGTATGTATAACGTATAATGCATATGTGTAAAATTCATGTCTTAGTTATTTTATACCCATATATTATTTCGAAACGTAACTTTACTTTTTATTATACGAAAAATCGCTATACCTACTCATAGATACGATTTAGTAAATTTTCTAATAACGTACTTGATAAAATTGATGATAATTCATTCAAATTCTTCTGATACTCATCATTTTACACACTATGTGCTGCATTTGCATGATTTTAAAAATCCCACATATTCGCTATTTAAGGGGTTATATATAGGCAATTTAAACAAATTTTTGGAAAATTGAAAATAAAATAGACATATTTTTTAACTAATATTAATATTTAATTATAATAAAGTCATTAATTTTTTTTAGATACTTTTTATGGAATAAAATATTAAATTAATATTATAATAAATTGTATCCTTTTTGCCCCTTCCAAACACACTATAGTCACTACCTATAAATATATACAATATATAATTATAATATAGATTTGGACTATGTGATGGTTTTATTATTATATAATATATATTATAGTACTATACTATATCTCGTGTTTTAAAACGAAATTAACAAATTAATATATTGAAATATAGTATAGGTAAGTAATAAAATAATAAGTAATAATATTATATTATAGGCACATGTTTGATAATATACATTATTAATTTATGTTTATATACATAATAATAATTGTATGCACTTGATTCAAAAAATAATACGTAGGTATCTATAGGTATTTTACCTATATGTATCTACTTTTATTATAATGTATATCTGTCTTGTATCTTTCGTATAAAACACAGTATAGTGGTGTATGAATTATGATGTCTAATAATATAACCACAAGGACAATAAAAAATTTGAATATATAGATACGCAACTATAGTTCGATACGCCACTAAAATGATATAATATAATTTTGAATACTCCTTATAGATACCTACGTTACACACAAAATATCATTGCTAAAATATTTTCTGCCTGTGAAATTGTTTCTTAAATAGCTGAACTCAACTGTATCGATTTATATAACGAGAGTGTATAGGACTACGCTATGTCCTCGTTTTTAAGGGATTCTATATATGCAATTTTTTAGACATTTGAAGTAAATTAAAAATCTAACAATTTAAAAATATTTAGATACATTTTTAAAGTAATTAAAAAAAATAATACCGTATTAGTACCACTTTTATTATTACGTAATCACAATATTTAAAAAACACGATTATATGCAACGGGCTTATAAAATAATTTTATAATTAAAATACCTAGGTATTATAAAATCGATATGAAGAAAAACTAGAGTAAACTTATTGATTTCTGTTTTCTGATTTACTAATAAAAAAAAAAGTTATTGTGGTTTAAAAAAAGTAAAAAAATTACCTTTTGTAAACTTAAATACAATTTTTAAAATTAATAAATTAAAGAAACCGAAAAAAAGTTCACTCCAAAATATTACAGTCTCTTATAGATTTTATAATTAATGTTTGAACTCATTTTCAACATTTTTTATTTGACAAATTTTAATAAAAGAAAATTTGTTATTATTTTACTTATTTGTGTTCCTTTTATAGTTCTGTCTGCCCAAATGTTTATTTAAGGAGGAGTTCATGGGGTTTAACCCACACTATTGATCTAGGAAAATACATGAATATGCATGTATAATACAATACTATAATATAATTCTCAATGATGTAAAGGATTAAGCGTTAAGGGCCGGGCAGTATTCTTGATAAAAGATGAAAATAAACAATGATCAGTTTAGAGCTCAGAAGTTGATTGAACACATTTTTTTTAACATCTTGGGACTAATATAATTATAAATATTTATATAAATATATAATATAAATATTTTACATTTTTTTTTTCGTAGGTTTAAGTTATTTTCATATGTCTTACACGAATTTTTGTATTAATCAACTATTATATTATTTATTTTTTTTAGTTTAAGGTCAATTTTCTGAAACTTTCATATTGATGGTTATTTGTTCACATTTTCTAAATCTTTAGATTATTATTATTCATTGTTATCATTTTTAGCCATTAGGGCAATATTAATAAATTTTAAGTCGCATGTTTCCCATTTTTTTCTGAAATGTTTAATTAGTAAAGTATGATCTAAGATATTAATACACAAATTAATATATACATATAATTATATATAATAGTAACTGAATTATGCTGTAGAAAATATTTATATACAATTATAAAAATATAAAATTCTTGACCCCAAAAATAATTTAAAGTCTTGAGGTCTAGGGGTCTGTGATTCTGCTTGCCATCATTTTAGTTAAAATAATTTTTTTTTTTAAATTTAAAAATTGGAAATTTGACTGGTTTTAGTCACAAATTTGATATATGTTTTTGTATACTTATTACTTATCGAACAAAAACTTTATGCTCGGTCTTAGTTTAAGTTCTCATCTTTTATTTAGTATAATTATTTCTCTAATTTAGATCATATTGATATATATACATAAATATATATCGATAATTTTTGATCAAACTGAGATCAGAAAGCCAAAAATAGTTTTTGAACAAATGTCATGATCACACAACAATAAAAAGTAGTACAAATATGAAACTATTTTAAGATTACTTTTAAAATGTGTTTTAACATTTTTCATTTTCGTTTTCATTATTCAAAAAACTTCTTAAAAATTGCCAACACAGAACTCCTTAAAAATGGTCGGTATAGCTTCCTCTTAATCCGGACCTGAAAAAATATACCTATATAATTACCTTAATTTTTATCATCAATTTGTTGTTAATCGTTTTAACAACATTTTTCCAAATCAATTTTATCTATTTATGAATTAAATCCAGAATATTTTAATTAAAATTAGTTACTGTTATTAAATAGCCAGTAGGTAATTTATAATACCAGTACTACAGTCGATTTCAGTGGCAGTGGCAAGTTTCTTTTTACTTGAATCATCTACAAAGTTTAAAAGACACCAATCTATCCAATATATTGACCCAGGTTCTGTTTTTTTTTTTTACTTTATGCTACCAATATATATATTGTATCTATAATCTATAATATAATATTTTATAATGTAAGTACCTACCTATTTTATTAAATTATTTCATATTATACGTGTATGACGTAGGTATATGACGTTATACCAAGAAATAAATGATAAAATGTTTATATTTTAAAGAATTTCATCGAAATGATATTAGTAAGACGTATATTTTTTATACCGTATAATATACTTATCGACGACCAATCCTAAGACAGTGTTTACTGTGTAGTTTGCAGTACCTTATGTACATATTGCATGTATACGAAGAATTTGATTAGTAAGTAATATCTAAAAGTAGTAATACCTATAGGCTATAGTATGAAAATTTAAGTGTTTAGATTGATTTTAATATAGATTATAGTATAGACGTATACATTCGTAGTATAGTATACCTATAGCTATAAGGTATTCAATCATCTGGAAAATATAATTATTTATTCTTTTGTACTCTGAATAATATATTTTTTTAAATATATTTTTGTAATAATTTTATAAAAAAAATGTAAATTGTAGACATTTATACTATTTATGTGTAGGTGTCTATAGGTAAACTTACTAATAAAAACTCAATAAATGAGTAAAAATATTCAATAAACATTCTGATCTCACCTTTCTATTTTTGGCTGTACATCTCTTAGAAATTCTCTCGTTCTTAACTCTCACCCTCCCCCCCTCACCGATGGTTTTTCTAATAATTAATTTTATATACAATGCTTATAAATTTAGCTTCTTCATTTAACTTGTAGGTGTTGCCACATTTTTCTATTATTATCACTTCATCGTTTCTATTTTATTTTTATTTGTATTTATTTATTATATACCTAATTAATTGTTCAGCTGTAATATTTTTTCAAATAAAAGCTAAAAAAAAAAATAATAAATAACATTCTGATATACTAATTTGAAATTATAGTCAACAAAATGAAAAGGGGCTTATTTAATTATATCTCACACTACAATTTTTTGTTTTTGTTGTACGAACACTAGCGGCCTAGTTTACTTATATATAAAGTAAGAAATTGTATTTGGTTACATTTGGTAAAAATAGCTTAATTTATTGAGGAAGTATTGATCTCCCAAGATCACCTTCAATATTTACATATTTGAAGAGAAAATTAATTAATTAAATTTTACTTTAAGTTATTGAATTTGTTGTGATTATTCATTATTACAAGTATTTACCTATGTTATTTCTATTTTTTGTGATTATGATTATTTTTTTCAAATATGCATAGGTATCACTAAATAAATTATTATTAATTTTTTTTTTTAATAATAATATAGTAATAGTATCTATATATAGACAAAACTCACTACCTATGAGCCATATCCTATACCTATATTATGTATATATAGGTACCTACTGAAAAGTGCAATTTGAATATATAGGTACCTACTAATCTACCAACTAATTGTTCAATACTGTGATATTTATGTAAAAAAATAAAATAAAATGTAATCTTTGTAAATTGTTATTCATTATGTCACATTGACACAACTCATAATTAACTATTACGTTTTATGACAATTGTATTATTATTATTATTATTATTTTATTTTTATAGTAGGTATATCAGTTTAACGAATGGAATTTTATTTTTTTGAATTTAGACACGGAATTATATATTATTATATCTAATATTATTTAGTAGATATTTATGATAAATGTAGTACGAAATTTGAGAAACTTAAGAAATTTGATCGAAATATTAATTTATGTTTTCACTATAATACAGATACTGTGATTTTGTAACGGTATACTCGATAGGTACGTGTGTTTCGTGTGTGAAATTTAAGATTAAAATGTAGGTATGTGTTTATTTACTCAGCTGCAATATCTCGTTGATAAAAATAATAATAATCACGAGGAATGAAGTAAATGAAGTATGTTTAGAATTTTTTTATTAGTAAAATGATAAAAAGTAGGAAATGGTTAAAAGTAAAAATACGATCTACTATAGTGTGAAACAATAATAAAATTAGAATTTTGGCGGTCAATTTAAACCCCCATGAATAAATTTGAAATAATTATTTCATGGTGAAATAAAAACACCGGAGGTATAATCAAAGATGTTGTAGTAATTGATGTAGTTTTTTGAGGTTATGTTATCATATCATTCTTGACAATCGTGATTTTTTTTGATGTTTTTACTTCTGTCGAATCGTCTTAGATTCCGTTTGACTTGACTTCTTTTTGTTCGTAAATTGTCAGAAACTACAAAGTTCAAAATGCAAAACGACGCCGGAGAATTCGTTGACTTGTATTGCCCAAGGAAATGGTGAGTGTTTGTTGATTGTTCGATGATTCAGTTTTGATTGTGGAAACTAAAATTTCAAGCCACATGGCATTCTAAAAAAAAAACCAAGTACCCATTTTCGTTTATTTTCTGTAATAATGCTTACTTAATTATTTAATTAATAGCTCTGCCAGCAATCGCATCATTCCCGCTAAAGATCATGCTTCCATTCAGATCAATTTGGCCGAAATTGACTCAGCTACTGGTCGTATCACTGGAAACCACAAAATCTTAACCATCAGCGGAGCTATTCGTCGTATGGTTAGTATATTCGATAACATACATCAACGTTTTTGAAAATATTTTTAATTTGCTAACCATGACAATGTACTTATATGTTTAACTGTAATATTTAAAACCTCGGTAAACTGACAAAATTTACAAAGTTATCAGTTATTATAAATTATGTTATAAATCTAGTTTAGCTACCTACTCCACGAATTTTGAACTTTTTTTTAAACCTGTAAAATTGTGTTGTTAAAATTTTGCGGAAACACCTTGTTTATCAAAAACAATATATTTGACTCTGAATAAAATTTTCATATCGAAGTCGCTTTTCACAACCAAACAATAATATTTGTTATTATATGCAAAATAAATATTAAATATACACTATGATATTTCATTACCTAATTTAAGAATGACCAAATTCAACCTTTTATTATCAACTAATTAACTATTTTTGAATTAAACTGTATATTACTATTCTGTACACAAAATAAAACCCATACGACTGACGGTTTGATACGGTATATGATCACAAACATTTTGAATTATTATCTTATTAATTATGTATATTAGGTATATTAATATAAATGATAATCATTCGTGGCATTACTTGGTATTATATTACTTTTCATAGGATAATAAGTACCTATCATAATATTTGTAAATCGGTATAAAAAGTTAATAACTAATGTTACCAACTGTTTGAATGCTAAACCAAATTTATACATTTATTTTAATTACTGACTAAATAATAGTTTACGATTTCTATTATACCTAACTTTTTGAGTTTGAGATAAGGTTGGGTTCAGATATAGAAATTGGTCAAATATAATATTACTACGTTTACATGCAGTCGTTAATTCACATTAACTTAATACATATTGATTTAATCCGGGAGTTGGGTGCATATAAACGTGTTGCTAATGCGCATTTATTATTTAATTTGATTTGTTAAATTGAATTAACTCTTACTTCCAGATTAAGAAATGTATGTAAACGCTTAAATGCGCATTAATGACTCGCAGTGATTAGCTTTTCAGTTATTACTTATCAGATAGGTATCATAGTTATCCTAATTTTCTGCACATATTGCGTTTTCTATTTGAAATATTTTTATTATTTAGATGCACGTAAACTCGAACTCTAATGCGCATTAACAATTGCATATAAACGCCATATATGTTCGAGTTGAGTTTGAGAAATATTAAAGTTTGTACATATAGACTAAAAGTACTTTGTTTGTAAAATTACATTTTTTGAAGGAAAGTAGGTATTTACCTACACTGAATGTAGAAGTATTAAAATAATATGTTTTATAATAGGTAGTAAAACACTCATGATATTTTTAAAGTAAATAAGCCAATATCTAATTTGATTATAAATGTTAACTTAGAAAACTCTTGTATTAAGTAAAAAGAAAATTATAAATTTTCCAAACTAACTTAAGTTTAGATAAATCAAATTTAATTTCATAAAAGTTAATATATAATATTATAAAGTATCTACCTATTAAAATAACGAAAACCCCTCCATTTTTAATCTTGATATATTTTTAATTGTTTTTATTATTACTATTTATAATAGTTTAATAATTTTTAATTTAATTTAAGTTGTTAACATTATGTATCATATTAATCTTTGTATTAAATTGCCTGTTTGGGCATAAATAAATAAATAACACACATTAAGATAATAATTCAAAATGTATGTTATCATCAAGATTGTAAATAAACCGGTTACTTAACGAAGCTCATTTCCATGGTCAATAAAGTGTTACACTACTTAATGCAAAAAAAATATCATAACTAACGCTTCCTGACCTCGGTTAGCTTGTACCAAAATATATGTCATCGAGTAACCTATTTATTTACAATTGTGGTTATCATATATCGTATCAAGCCAATCACTCGTATATTTTTATGGGTTTTATTTTGTGTGCAGAATGGTAATATGCACACTGCCAGGTTTATATATATCTGACAAAAAAGTAAGGTTGTATAAATTGAAGCACTCCTTCTGGTCGAGAAGTTGTACACACAAATATAAAAATAAAATAAATAAACATCATTGTAAAATCACGTGCTCCCTTGCTCCGCTCATAATCTAAAATCAAAATATAATTCATTACACTGAATCTAAAATATGTATATCTATAGATGATCTATTTATTTACTCTTATTACACCTTAAATTAATGAATAAAGTGCTATGCCCTCTTAATCATCGTAAAAATTAATATATTATACAATTTAATTCAAGAAAAAATAATCTACAATCTCTCGTCGTTTGTAAATTTAAAATTTACCCTTTTAAAAAACCAATTACAATAAATTTCCTATCAGAAAGATTTGTACATAATTTCACGTTTCTAGTGTTATAATTTTCGATTGTTTTCCTTTATGCTTAAAAAAACTATTGAGAAAATTTAAAAATAACCTATTTAAAGTACCAACTAGAATAAAAAAAAAAAAAAGCTCTTGAAAACTTCAACTTTACTCCTACCCAAAAAAGTGTATACATACACAAAATAAAAACTTCATTGTAAAACAATATATCCTTCACTATCCTCAGATTCTAAAATTACAAAACTTAAGATCATGTAAAACCCTTGCCCTTAACTAGCTATGTATAGCTAACTACATTGCCCTTAACATATTAGATAAAGACAATAAATACAGATGTAGTGTCTTATTAATTAATCAATAAGTATTTGTAAACAATGTATTATAATAAAGTTTAAAACAGTAATAAAGTAGGAATAATTAATATTTATTGTAGTTTATTTTTTTTTTCATGTATATTTAATACTATTTAATTCTACAACTTGTCTCTTTTTCCTTTGTAACAAGAAAACAGTTAATATGTTGAAGCTTTCTACTAGTATTAATAATGCATAATAATATAGGTTCTTCTGAAAAACTCTTTACGGATGGTCCTCTGTGACAGAATAATATTTTCAAGTTTCATTATGTTAGTTGCAAAATCATCTATCTAAAAAGATTGAGTAATATCTAGTTTTTTTTATCAATTTTCTTACCTAGAACTCCAAAAGTGTTGTCACCATTTGTTAGGACAATTATTAATTTTTCATTATGTAACAGAAAAATTTGTATGCAGAAAGATGAAAAATTGAAACTGTTCCAATTGTCTTTATAGTGGTATCTAAGAACAGTAAGATTGTAAAGTACTCTCAAAAACCAAACTACTTATTTTATCATCAAATATATTCCTGCACAACTTTTTTAATTATCAGATAAATTCTGTCGCTAAGTTGGCGATTGTCTTATTTTTACTTGCTTAGAGCATTGTTTTGAGGGAATAGCGTTTTCTTTTGCCTTAGGTCTTATTGTACAGAATCCAAAAACAAAAGAATTAATATACTAACATATTTATGATGAATAAATTTAAGAATTTTTCTTGTTTATAAATATATATTTTTTTTAAATGTCTAATATCATTACCTATTTTTGAATCTAAACATTAATAAAGATTCTATCTTTTTACAATCACTATCATGCATTGTTGTATTAGTTATATTTCAATCAACAATAGGTACAATCTCAAGAAAACATTTAAAATATCTAATAATATTTATTACATGAATATTATGTTGAGCATTTAAATTCACATTTTTATTTTATTTTATATCAAAATGTAAGTACCTATCTAGGTTAATTAATTATTAGTCCAAAATTACTTATCATAATAAGTAAAATGGATTTGCTTCCAGATTGCCAAAACCTAATTAAATATTCCATACAAAAATATTTTCGCATACATATTATATTTTTTTTAGTTACTGTGTAATTTTGCTATGGAATGGCATTTTAACATTTCTTTTTTCATAGTTTTACATTGTGATGCACAGACAATTTCAGACTGTTTCTGAATTACTTTTATAGTCAGTCTACTACATAACACCTCCCCATTTTATTTATTCATACATAGAAATAGGTACCAAATAAATACAATATATGATTAACATCAAAAATGAAAATAATTTGAAACTAAACATGAAACATTACCAGTAACACATTACATTTTCTTATCATTGGTCTCAGTACAACTATCACGATTAATTCGCGTTCACACCATGCGATCAAAACTATGGAGAAATATTTGCCGATTCCTAACATGAGTAGATAACTGTGCTATGCTTTATGTGAATACTTTAAACAAATTACAATATAATAATTGTGTCAACCCAAATATGTTAACTGTATAACTCAACGCACTATTTAATATTTACTATGTTGCATAGTGTTACATTTTAGTATACAGTATCTGGGAACGCATTATATACCCGGTGCCCAGATATCTAGACACAGTGTTAAATATGGTTTAATTCATATCATAGAAATAATATAATCTAATCAGAATTCTTTACATTTGTGATATAATAAAATCCCTTGATTATTAATCTATTATAAGATTGGAGGGGATATTTGTCTTTGTAAAAAAAAAACACTAGATATACTTAAGTATATTTTCTCATCTAAATAAATGTAAATTATTACAATTACAAAATTAAACATTAAAAACAAATCTAGTTTTAAGTAATTTTTCAGTAGTCTTTTCTTGCACTTAAAAAAATTATTGGTGTAATCTAATATCTCATTCACAGTTTTAACTAATTATTAGTTAAAAATAACACTAGAGGTGCTCGGTTTGACATAAACATTATTAGCCCTCAAAATGTTCAATTTAATTCCGTTTATGATGTTAAATGAAAAATGTTATGCTTAAAAAATGTAATAAATTAATTTTTTATTCAATGTTTTCTTTATTATTGTAATAAACTGATAAGAGTGCCAATGTTTACACTGCACTACCGATTTTGATTAATTGTTTGTGAGCTTGAAATGATGACATAACGCTTTTATAAGAGCGATATCTTATGATTCAGTGATATGGTGTAATCCTGAGCACTTACATGTGCCAAGCTGAATACAATAATAGTAACACTTAAAGCGTACAGAGTGTTCAAGATAAATTCACTCTAAATCTATAGTATATTTTTACTCTTTAGTAATCATTAATGTAAAATATATTAGTTCACAAGTATATAATATTTTAATTTTTAGGGCGAGTCAGATGATTGCATAACGAGGTTAGCCAAAGATCATGGAATTGTTGCTAAGTAAGTAATTATTATTTTAAGAATTTTAATCGATACTAATTGTATAATTTTTTCATTTGTTTCAGGAATTTCTAGGATAACTAATATTATATAAATTTATTCTATTTGATGTGAATAATAAAAAAAAAAAATTAATACCTATGCGTTTTTTTTATCTGCTATATTAAATATTTCCGCAGACATTGTTTTAATGAATACATCATTGTAGATGACACTTGTAGTTTGTAGTATATTTGAAAATTTTCAAATTAATTATTGAAATTTTAGTGCATAGTAAATTATTTAAATATTTGGGCATTTATGTTTTAATCAAAATAATGATTTGTAATTATTTAATTCAACGTTGATTTTTTAAGCATACAATTTTTTGTGAATGTAGATTCCCTATCAAATGACTATGAGGCAGTGCTTTGGTAAATGCAATTGTCTTTAAATTATAGAAGATAATAATAATAAGCTTATAATAAAATTATAGGATAATTTAAATTTGTGTACAACATGGTATGTTATTGCTTTGCTATCTGATTTTAACTTAGATTGAACTTTTAAGTAACTTTTGTTACCATTCTCTATGATGCAATCTCATTCAATTTACTATTGATTACAATTGTAACTATCTTATTTTTATATGTTCAAATTTGCAAAAGAGGACTGATCATTCTTAACTAATTTTTGTTAATTTAGTAGAAATACATACCTAGTACCTACCTTACTTAAAAATTTTCTGAATTATGAAAATTAAAGATCTTTTGAAATAGAATTAATTTTATTATTAGATAAATAAAATAATAATTTAATATACCATTAATCATTTTATAATATATTAATTATAAATATTTTTTTGTGGGTACCTATCAAATGTTCTAATTTAAATTATCAAATAATTACTTCATGTTCATATGAAAAATTATGTGGATCTGAAGCTCATTTTAGAAGGGCACATTTATGTGAAATAAAGGGATAAAAAGCCTAAAGCTAAATAAATTTACCTTTCTCATATAATGATAAAAAAAAACTCCAAGAAGGGGCTATCATCATGTCACCTCCAAATTCGCCCTTGTTTCCTATGGTAAAACAAAATATATTTATCATTCGGTTTATTTTTAATTAAATGTTTATTAAGTATTATAAAAAGCATTTGATAGTTGCTATTGATGTAATAGTGAATTCATTATTTAAGTACAGTTAACATTACATTTCGGGAATGTGTTATATGTATATGGCATACATATATATTTATATATTTGCTAATAACTGATACTTATACATGATTTATCATTTTATTTTTCATCGTGCAAACAATGGTACCCTACTAGTACCTACCATAGATTCTATAGTAATACCTATTAGGTAGTAGTTACAATATAATTTTTCTCTAAGAAGATTATTTTATACAATTTGTATTAAACTTCATTTTTAAAATTATTGGTCTTGAAATATTAAGATACCTTTCCTAATACAGCGGTTTTTAATCGGTATGTTGATAAAACCTACCTTTGCTTCACATAACCAGAATTGGGTCATCGTGTACCTTTAATAAAAATTATCTGGTATTTGTTGGTAGATTTGAACATTCTATTGTTTACGCATTGATTTAAGTATACATACTAGATAGTCCAAGTAATGATAATTATAGCAGTTCTACGGAAAAGCCTACTGTAGGAGGTGGATTTTAATAGTGTGAAAGCTTAATGATAGTGGTTGAGAATTATTTTGTTTGAGTTGAGACCAACAGAGTTTTTTAAATTATTTACTTTATAATAACTATTAAAATGATCTTAGTAAATTTATACATTTGTCTAATATAAATTATAATATAATACATTAACACATTTTACATAAATGTCCTGAAACAACTGTAGTAAAAATGTGTGAACGGTAAATAAACTAAAACTAACGATTTCCAAAATATAACAACAATAAATTTTAAATTCAATTTTATAATTTTATAAAATACAATGTAGCTTAGTATTCTAATTTTATCGAATTATTCAAATTTTGTAAGGAACTAATGCATTTTTAGTTAATGGAAACATGGGTTAAAAATTTAATAGTATAATTTTTTTTCAAAAGTTATAGTTATTCAACTATTTCACATATTGACACTTATTGAGTGGTACCATAAAGACCATAAAGTTTACATAAAGAGGTTCTCTACAATTGTCAACAAAAAGTTTTGTAAATTTACCTTGAGGTTCCTTTTTTTTTTTTAATACTGTATAGTAATAGAATATATTTATAGTAAATTCGTAAATTTATTTTTTGTAATTAGTACTACCTATTAGTATTTTTTTACTACTTAATTTATTATATCCAATTTATTAGTTAGTTAATTAAAAATATATTTTAGTGTAGGAAATTCAATGTTAATTAGATAAATAATGTCTATATGTATGCATAATAGAATTATTATTTCATAAATTGTTTTGTATGCATCCCCTTTAAGATAAAAGATACTACACACCCGATTTTTAAGGGGTTCCGTGTAAATAATTTTTATGAAATTTCAAGAAAAATTAAAATCTAGTTATTTATAAATATCTTAGAAGTAATTTAAAAATAGTCTTGTGCTAATTGTTGTGTAATCACGATATTTGTTAAAAAAAATATGTCTACTTAGATTACAAATAAATGATTCCAGATTGATTTTAGAGTCATAACACCTATTTAAGTGGCCTCGTGACTGCCGTAAATTCTGTCAAAAACTACTGTTTCTAATTCCATCAGACCGACACGATGCTTACTCCGATATTAATTTTCAAGACTATTGTGTATTCTTTAGAATATGCTTGAGGAATCGTACCAAGAAAATTTTTGTTGTAATGCTAATGGTTTAAAATTCAAAAATGTTCTTAATTTCAAATACAAATACTTAATTAATTAGAAATAATGTTCCAAATTTTCTTGATATGATACTTCAAGAAAGTTTTGAGTAATTTAACGTTTTAAAATGTATAATTTCAGTAGGTACGCATTTCGACGTTCTGATGGAATTAGAATCGTCTATTTGAATGAAAAATAAACACTTTTTCGTGGTTGTAAAATAGATCCCTAACTTGTGCATTAAGTGCGTAAGTGACCTTGAATAGTACTAATAGGTACTAATAGTAGAAAAGTGTAAAAACCAAAGTTAGAACCACTCTAAACAAAAAACAAAAGGGATGTGTGAGTGGTTTATTGAAGAGAAGACATCTGAAGAATTTAGACATATCTTCGTAAGTTTTATTACATACATTTTGTTATTTACGTAATTTTTAATATTTTAAAAATCTGGACAGACAATATATTTATTTCTGATATTTTTGTGTGGATTATATAAAACAATGCTATTCTAACGAAAATTCCAGTACAAGTGTGAAACCAATAGTTACTGAAAATCATAATGACGACCTACTAGTTCAACACATTTCAGAAATAAAAATTTAAATATTAGTGCTTCACCCTTCAAAGATACGAATATCGAAACACAGTTTATTTGGACGTACAATTGTCGATAAAGCACATATTTTTAAACAAATAGTATAGGTACCTAGACGCAGATCACCTTTCGATTGTTCTTTCAAGGACATGATCCGTGTGAATGAAAATCAAAACGAATTACTTAATATTAAGTTTCAATATTATTTGTTTATTTTGCAAAACTCAAAATACAATAGGTACCTATTTATTTTGGAAAAAAATTAAAACCACAACTGATGAATCTCCTATGTTACAATATACCTATTTATAATAAGCACTATACAATTGTCAATTGTTTGTATGGGATACGAAAAGGCTGCAGCAAATGCAATGGAAGAGACTGCTATAAAGAACAAGCGATTTTAGCAGGTGAAGTTGATGAATATAGTACACCTCTTATTACAGTCGTTGCTGACGTTATAGTTGGTGCAAACGCTCATATAGAACCATGTACAATATTCGTTATCTGATACAGTAAGTTACTAAAGTTACTATGCATTAGTAATATAATTAAAATAAATTTTTTTTTTTAATTTAAATAATTCATGTTTTTGGTAAAAACTAAAAATATTGAAAATCAAGGATTTTTAAAGTATTTGCATAGGTACATTAAACTAAGCAATTTCACCCCTAGAGATTGTATGATATATAAAGATATATAAATAATATTGGTTTTCAATATTTTTTGGATCCCCTCCCCCCGCCAACAGAAATATAAATTGAAAATATGCCAATATTGTTATTTAGAGATTTATTATTCTTCATATAATGTTAAATTTAGTTAGGTATACAATAAATATAAAATAATAATAAATATTTAATCTAATATAGAATGTAAAGAGATGACCTACCAGCTGTTTGTTTATTTTTATGCTTTTTCTCCTATAAATTTATTAATATCGTAAAAAACGATTACTAAGTATAAATAATAAATAGAAAGAAAACATATAAAGTATTATTATTACCACCTATATTATCTAATTATTAATTATTATAGTATGAATTACTGACGTAAAGTAACATTTCACAAAATATTAAAACGTTAAAATATTGTAGGTATACCTATAAACAAACAAAACTTTTTACTCAGCATACGGCGTATTACATCAAGTTTTATTTCAACATTTATTAATGTTACTATAGTAGCAAATAGAAATAATTACAATAAAGTGACACGATGAGTGCGGTTTTTTCGAAAAATACTTGTGCAGTCATATAAATTATAAATACCATAACATCATTATTTATAAATTACAAGAACAGAAGAATACAAAATTAATTTCTTGACCTACGATCTGTTTGATTAGGTATATTATTATATAATTTCATTGAAAAGCGTTTTGCGAAAAATGCATTATAGTGTAAAATAATGTGTTTTCCATGATAAAATTCCACGCATAATGGCATTACGACAACATTATTGATGGATGGTATGGGGGTGAGTGGAAATGTTTTTTTTTATGGATTACCAACACTATAGCGATCATTTACGACTTACATAAGCACAAAGCCGTATAAGTTGCCTATATAATACTCCTTAAAATACGGCACTCGCGAGGCCCTTTAACTATTAAAATTAAAGAAAACCATATTTCCGAGTGCAGCTCGGAGCTTTTTTGAGTATTCCGGATACAGCATGCATTATATTGTGTACAAGTGAACAGCCTTTTTTTTAGTATATTTAAACAAATTGTAATTTTTGATAAAAAAAAAGCTCCGAGATGCACTCTAAAATGTTGTTCTCTTTAATTTTGATAATGGATGATTTAGCTCTAAATTTACTCTGATCAAAAAATTATTTATAATCTTAGTGAGGGTATTTTATGGTACGAAAAACCACCTGTGAATAAAGTACGGTATAAATACAGTTTAAATTAAGTTTTCGGGAGAAGTTATAGGGAATATTGAAATACATATTTTTGGATGCTTTCAGAATGTGCATGCGCAATACAATTTGCATCTTTTTTAAATAGCAACCTCTATTTTTGATACAAGATTTTGAAATTTTTAAATTCAAAATTGACTGAGTTGCAACTGACAATTGAAAATATCGGTTATTTTAAAAATTAAAAAAATTGTAATTTCCTAAATTTTGGGCTTAAGACAATGATTTATGCAAAAAACATGATTGATAATATAATTTTTATTCAAATATATTATCAAAATTTGACCCACATAAATTTTGTTGGACAAAAAATATTTTTTATACTTCAAATTTGAGACAGTTACAATTTGGAATACTTCTGGTAACAGATTTGGATGGTAAAAATAATTTTCTCTCATTTTGTCGTATAAATAATTGTTTTAAGGCCAAAATGAAAAATTTAATTTTAAAATAAACGATATTTTTAATTTTTAATTTAGAACAAAAGTTGACAAAAGAAATATTAACCTATCGACATCTTGTGTCAGAAATAGGGGTTGTCAGTTAAAAAAAAATTGAAGGCCATTGTATATGCTCATATTGACACAACTTTCAATTATTGTAATTGGTTGTAACACAGAGTTTTATTTTTGTACATTGCTACCTAGTACCTTCCTATCTAATGGTTATCATTAGATTTATATAGCTAAATATACAGGTTTATGATTTAGAGTACCTACCTACTTGTGGATATTATTTTAGTAAAATAAAAAAATAACACAAAACTATTATATAATAGGTACCTACTTTAATTTTGTATATATGATAATACGTATTTCGATAACGATGTTATTATCTTCATTCTTTAGTACACACAATAACGACTGTAATTGTCAATAACAGTCGTTACTGTGTACCTATATAGGTACTGAATATGATAACATCGTTATCGAATTACGTATATACAAAATAAATCGGATCCGGACATCTCGCCGCCACCGTTTCGCCGCCGGACATTTCGCCGCCACAACCAATATTAATTTTTAACATTTTAAAAATGTAAAAAAAAAGTATTATCGAACTTTATTATTATGTCGCCATCGACCTATTCGCCTCCACCCCATCATTTCGTTGCATTTTTTCAACCTTTTCGTCATTATAGCACCCAATACTATACGCCTACTACCTGTCGCCATCAAAGGCTGACGCTGAACATTTTCTCGATAGAGGCTAGAGTTGATATCTTATTACTATTTACTTATTACATATATACTTATAGATATTACCTACAAATACAACCAATATAAAATTATAAAATTAAAAAATACATCTAGGCCGTGTTTTTTTTATATTTACCTACTAAAAATCTCTAAAGAATAGGTATAGAATATCTAAATATACATTTCAGTCTTATAAAAGCTTGAAAGTTAATTTTTTTGGTTTATCCAAATCATTCATAATAAGTACTATTACGTAATTTAGTCAACAAAATTATCTATGTTCTATAGTTTATAGTTGTGCTTTTTTCGATAACACAAATATAACTGATATTAT